>JAYEPQ010000004.1:39419352-39631852 GCA_036321105.1 Dracaena cambodiana
GAAAGATAAAAGAATGGACAGTATCTTGTGATAAAATACTCAATCTTCATGTTGTACCACTCAATTGCCCACTTGGTATTACTGGACAAACAAGGTACTAAATTTATTGGAGTATTTGGGAGTCAACACTCCCCATGACCTGTCCGTTGGTCCATAACGGCACAGTTTTGTCCACTCTTGACCCACAACTGCATCTGCATGGGTACACATGACATAAGCGATGCACTCTCCGAAACTCGTTACTCTTGGTTGAACATTTTCAATTTACAATAGTTTTTCCCACGTTACCCAATTTAAACTTACACTATAACCGATGCCGCTAGAAACGTGACTCATTGGTGAGAAGTTAACTAGTTATCTATTCTTATTATTTATATCACAAATTTTTGCTGCAATCTTTTTGATAAAATACAGAAGAGGCTCATCAAGTAGATAGTTGGGTGGAAAGGTACAAAAAAGTAAAAGGCATAGAATTAAATTACAACAGTTGAGAGGCAAGAATATCTGTATCAAGATAGCAAACATGCGACGAAGGGTGAATAGAATTGTAAGACTCTTAGAAAGAAAGAATATAGTGGAGACAGAAGAGTACTGCAAAAATATGTGTACACACACTTTCAGAAGATGTTTGGTGAAAGAAGTGGTTGGCGAATCAAGATGTATCTAGGAATGTAGGGCCCGCAAGTGGATTGCATGGGGTTGGAGTGTGAGGTGAGGAAGAGATTAGAAAAGCAGTCTGGAAGCTGGGATCAGATAGAGCCTCAGGTCTAGATGGCTTTCCTCTACTTTTCTATAGAGAATCTTGGCCAGTGGTTAAGGAGGATGTTGTCGGGCTTGTAAAAGACTTTATGACAAGAAAGATAGATTTGCAGAGTATAAACTACTCGCAACTGGTTCTTATACCAAAAACCCTAGCACCAGTGACGGTAAAAGAGTTTCGGCCCAGAGCACTCCTAAATAGCTCTTTGAAAATTGTCTCCTATCTTGAATGATCTGATTGGAGATTATCAATCTGGCTTTATCAAGGGACAAAACAAACTTGAAGGAGTAGCAGAGGCACATGAAATCATTCACCAGCTCAAAAAGACCCGCAAAGGAGTATGTTTACTGAAATTGGATTTCGAAAAGGCATACGACACCGTGGATTGGAATTATCAAATAGAGGTGTTGGAACATAGGGGTTTTGGCTCATGTTGGATTGAGTGGATAACATGCTGGGTGACATCTGGAAAACGTCATATCTTAATGAATGGCGCCCGGAGTGAAGAAATTGTGTATAGACGTGGTCTAAGACAGGGGGACCTCCTTTCCCCTTTATTGTTCACCCTGGTTGCCGACGAATTTAATAGAATGATTTCACAGGCTAAAGAAGTAGGATTGCTAGAAGGACTCAATGGGTCAAAGTCAGTTAAATTAATAAATTTGCAATATGCCGACGACACTCTACTTTTTGACAATACCGACATCAAACAAGGCATGGTGATGAAATGGATCCTGTGTTATTTTGAGGTGTGGTCCAAGTTAAGAATAAACCTTAGAAAGACCACAATTGTTAATCTGGAACAAAAGAATCCCACTTCCTCCACACTACGAAGTATCTTTGGATGCCAACATAACACCTTTCCTATCAAGTACCTAGGTGTGCCGTTGTGACTAGGCAGGCCAAAGAGGGTAGATTGGATGAAAATTATAGATAAATTGGAAAAGAGATTGGATGGATGGCAAAATAGATACTTGTCGATAAGGGGGAGTGGTTTTTATCAACTCAGTCCTCTCTTCAACGCCAATGTATCAATATCCTTTTACCGCTTACCTGTTTGGGTCAGGGAAAGAACTGACTGCATAAGAAGGAACTTCTTATGGTGAGGACCAAGTTCAGACAAACAGGAATATCACCTGGTTCAGTGGGGCCAGGTATGCAGACCAAAGGAGGAGGGTGGTATGTGTATATTAAATTTGGAGGTATTCAATAAGACCTTACTTATTAAATGGTGGTGGAACCTAATATCCCGTCCCATAAGGAGGAGCGTTTACTCCTCACTAAATATGGCCCAAGAAAGGGCACATAGAGTTTCAGAATGAGGAATAAATCTCATGTGTCAGCATTCTAGAAAGGAGTGCTCCCCGCAAAGGCAAGATTCCTGTCTAGCATTTCGTTTTCACTGGGAAATGGAGAGAATATTTCCTTTTGGAAGGAAAGTTGGACCACAGAAATTCCGTTAACATATTATTCCCAAACTGCTGTGAGGTGGCACTGGATAAAGAGGCAACGGCGACAAAGTGCTGGAAACACAATTCCTGGTGTTTTAGAATAAATAGACTATATTCTACAACAGCTTTCAAAGAATCTACAACAATTAAAAACCTCATGGGAAATACCACTCTTACTGTGGGTAATAAGGATATATCAATTTGGAGGTGGGGGAGAGGGGGTCAATTCTCTGTTTTATCAACATATAACCTCTTCATAGATGGCAGGTGTAGAATGCCCAATACGAAGTGGATTTGGAATGTGAATTACTCCTTGAAGATTAGGACTTTCATATGGCAGATACAAAAGGAAGCAATGCTCAGTTGACCAAAACTTCATAGTAGAGGATGGTTTGACCCAAATATATGCGTGTCATGCCAAAATGCAGGTGAAGGTACGAGACACCTGTTCCTAGATTGTGACTTCACTAAGAGAATATGGAAAGAATGTGGACAATGTTTTGGATTGACATTCGCCTATAGGTGAGAAGACGACATATGGAAGAGGGTAAGCATCAATGAATCTCCCTCTAAATCTAAACCCATATTAGTTGCCTTGATCTGTTGGAATGTATGGCGTGAGAGAAATAATCGAATATTCAATAACACCATACACACGATTTATTCTTGTCTTAAATGTATTTATTTTGACGTCGTCTCTTGGTCGGGATACTTATTAGAAGAAGACGTCAGAGTGCAGGCAGAGAACCTTCTTGGAAGCGCACAGCAGAGAAGGTCACCATCACAGTTTGCAGGACCAGTTGCAGAGGATAATGATGGAGACCCACTCACTGGAGAGGATTAGAGACTTGGTATCTTACTACTTAAGGTGAAGTGGGATCTCCTTACATTATGTTTTAATCTAGTTTCTGTTTTATTGTTGTATTAAGAACTATTGGATGTGTTGAGAATCACTTTTGTACTTGCTTTATGTTCTGTTAAGATTTCATTAATGGAACAAGGGGGGAGATACCCACCGTTTGCTTAAAAAAACAGTTGAGAGGAAAAAAATAAAATTATGACGGTTCTATCTTTTTTAGGAGAGTCTCTTTCATAAAGAGAACTTTGTTTTCTCCATTACTAAAGCTTTCGCTTAAACCTAATATGTTTCTTTGAATAGAGAAGTATATTATTCAAAGAATTGTAAGATGAAAGTTTTTTTTTTACTGTATTGCTAGTTATATTCATTCATCATTAATTACCTTAATATTAATGGTGCCGAAAGTCTATTGGAAACCTTCCATATGAATAAAGATGATAACAAGTAACCAAGTTTTCTTGGTTTAAGATTGTAATACCCCACTCAAAAATATCTTTTGTTTCTCCTTTTTAGGTTTTATTTTTTTAAATTAAGAATTCAATTTAATACATATTATTTATTGATAAATTATTAATGTTAATTGACCAACTTTTTTATGGACCTGAAAGTATTTTTTTAACATAAATGGCAGGTTAATATCCTCCATGTTCCATTAATGAGAAAGTAACAGATTAGTAAGTAGTCATGGCCACTAATATTGGTGGTCCTCATAATAGATACAAACAGAGCCAACTAAAAAAAGTTACATAAATGTAATAAAACAGTAAACTGCAGGCTACATTATGCAAAATGAAGCTTGACCCCCTTGCAATGGATATCCACTTGTCCTTGCTGTCTGTCCCAACTAGGTACCCCGTCTTTTGGAGATTCCGCTGATGATGCTACTCCAAGAATTGTGGATTGCTCTAAAGTTCATTCTCGGGTGAACCTTCTAAGTGCTGTAATCTATCCTCATCCAATAGAATTCTTGTCCAAAAAATAGTATCATGAACAATATGGCGTATACAATAATGCATCACATGATATCTATCATAAAAAATCCTACTATTCCTCTTTCTCCATATGTTCCAATAATATGCAGCAATCAGAGTCCTAACCAACCATATCTAGTACCTAGTTTTTCCTAATTTAATCCATAGGATGGTATTTTGGGTTATATTTATATTAACTCCAAATCTCTTGGCACACATATCCTGGATTTTACTAGAATAGGTACACTTAAACAAGATGTGATCGATTATTTATATGTGATCACATCTTCTATAAACAAGATGTGATCACATATATTGGGTCTTGTCCACTCCTTCTTTGCAACTATGGCTATGTCAGGAAAGCTCTCTTGCAAAGTATTAATTAAAGCAATTTGACTTTTGGCGGGCACTTCATTTTCTGTATCCAAATTGTGTTGGATATGATAATTTCCCCGTCTATGAGATGATGGTATGTAGTCCTAAGTGTAAAGAAACATTCATTTTTCCATCTATGTTGTGGTTGGTCTTTCTCTGTAATAATTGGGGTTACTTCCCCCAAAAATCTATTTTAGTCTCCTCTCTTCGGTTTTCACCTTCCCAGAGTATACAGTTCTGGTACTCCATCTCCAACGTGAACTTCCCCAATGTCACTAATCATAGCATCCATGTTCGTGACATTATTAAAAATCTCTAGAAATCATACCTTAAAAGCACTTATGAATACCAATAGTTGTGCCAAAATGCAATATCATGACCGTTACCGACTTGTATTCCAGGCTATACTAGAGTAAGTGTTATGAGATCATGAGGCCTTTTCAGAAACTTGATGTGTGTGATACATTTTTGGCTCCACCATGCCACGTGCCTTCTAAAGGTCCATATTTAGCATATATTAACTTCTGGAATGATCCTTGATTCCTTATTATTAGGTGCCATCATTGTTTTGCCATCAAGGCTATGTTAAAGATCCTTAGATCTAGAACTCCCAAACCCCTCTTCCCTCTTCCTATTGTTTGCATACCTAACTCCACAGTACTAGATGATAAATGTTCATGGAGTTCACTGTTTCATTCCATAGGAATCTCCTTTTGATATGATCTATTGTCTCTCTGACCCACCGCAGAAGCATTAAGGACATGTAATAAAGGGGTAAGGTAGACAACACCGCATTGAGCATTACTACTCAACCTCCGAAGGAAAGTGAATTTCCTCTCCAACCTTCCAATTTCCTTTCGAAAGCATCGAAAATAGGATTCCAGCGTTGCCTCGATAGTCTATCCAGCTTGATCAGGATACCCAGGTATCTGATTAGGAAGTATTCCTCTTTACATTTGAAAATCTCCATATCAAATGTATAGATCGGTTCTTCTTGCCCAAGCAAACAAAAGAGCTTTTGTCAAAATTAATTTTCAGCCATGACCATGCTTCGTAACAACAGAGAACCCATTTGATAATCAAAGCTTTTCTAACATTTTCCTGGCCAAAGATGAGAATATCATCTACATACTGTAGATTAAAAAAAAGCAATGAAAGAGATTCTGATAGTCCCTGGTTTCTCTCTCTCGTTTCATCTTTTTTAGCATAATATGCAGATTGTTCACTATGAGGACAAATATTAGTGGGATCTCCTTGTCTTAGATCTCTCCCTCTACCAATCTCCCTTCTCCCAATTCCATTAACTATAACTTGCATCTTGGCCGATCTTATCCAACATTAGATCCATGCTATCCAATTATCACTAAAACTTCTCAACTAGAGGGTTTCTAGTAAACATTCCCATTCTACCGTGTCGTAAGATTTTTTTAAAGTCTAATTTTAGCAAATATCCATTAATTTTAGACTTTTTATATTGGTGTATAACTTCATGGGTTGTGGCAACCCCTTCTAGTATATTCCTTTTGCTATAAAACCCAGATGGAAATCTTCCACCAAGACATTTAACTTTGGAACTAGTTAGTTTGCAAGGATTTTAGACATGATCTTTAAAGTGGTGTTTAGTAGCATAATTAGTCTATAGTCCCCAATGCCTTCCAATGATTCTTTGATTTCAGTATGATGATTGAATAATTGATCCTATCCAACCTACCCTTACCTCTAGAAACTTCATCCAATAGCCATTTCAAGTCTTTCTTCACTTCCTGCTAGAAGGTTCCAAAGAAGAACATGGGGAGGCCATCAGGGCTCGATGCCTTGCACAGACCAGTTTCCATACTGCTTTTCTAATATCCTCCTCCTCAAATTTCTTTTCTAAGTCACTCAAATTCCTCAAATGCCTTCCCCACGCTCCTTCTCTCATTCTAATTTGGAACCGATTACCCTGTCCAAATACCATCTTAAAGTGGTTGGTTATGTGGTCATGAATTAACCTTCCCCAGATAGTTTCTACTCCCATTTTCAAGGAATGTATCTTGTTGTTCTTATACATCATGCATGCACTTCTATGAAAAAAAACCAATATTAGCATCTCTTTCCTTCAACCATTTTATGTGTGCCCTTTGTCTCCACACTATCTCCTCCTCTTGGTATATTTCCTCATACTCCTTCATAGGTGTATCAGTTCCACATTCTCCTCGAGTGTTAGTTCTCAAACTTCCTTTTTCTGCTCCAACACTTCTATCCCTCTATGAGCCTCATCCTTCTGATCACGAGATTCTCGGTGATGGCGATGCTCCCATCTCCATAATACCTTGTGATGTGAAATATCTACTGCAAGCGCACAGTATAGGTGTAGCACTATACAGATCATTACCACAGGAATCTAGGGTGTTTTTACGTTCTCACTAATTCTTTAAATCTATCAAGTTAACTATGAGATTCTAAATTGAGAGGATTAGTTTTAAGTCCTAAAGTTTAATCTAGGATTCCAAATCCATTAGAATAATAGCCTAATAATGAATTATCTCTTTCTTCCTAACTTTTTAATTATGCATGATCAAGTAACACATTAAAAATGTGATCTTTTTTATTTGATTTTAATTAAGTACTCTTAAATATGACCTATCAAGTGATGTGCAAGTATATATCATCAAAAATAATATTTTGCTTAAAAACAAATTATATCTAGTAGATAATCTTATAAACAAAAACAAAGAAATAAACTTCAAACCATAATCTAAACATAGGCTATCAAAGACCAAACTTAAGTATAACCTATTAAAGAAATTAGATTTACAAGTTTATTCTCTTCAATTTATTTATACAAAAATCTTATTAATAATTCTATAAATAAAAACAAAGAATATGAATTTCAAATCTCGTCTAAGTATAGATTATCAAAATATGAATTAAGTATAATCTATCAAAGAATTATGATTTACGAAATCTATCTTTTATTTATTTATAGAAAAATAATGACTTTATTTCTTTTTGGAAAGAAGATGAGATATTTCCATGTTAGATTTATTAAACTAATTTCATCTACATCCTAGGGCTAAAGCAAATTAGTTACTCATACTACTAATTATCAAAAACCTATATTTATTTACGAAAACCATGAAAAATTCTATTTTCCTAGAAAGCAAGATAAATTTATACTACAAAACAAATAAATCTATACTTGAAAGTAAATAAATCTATATAAAAAAGCAAATAAAATATTTCTACTTACTAGAATGAACTTGAAAATAATGGCGCACCTCTGGAGCACGGTATTGTGGCCGTCACCCCTTTGGCAATTCTTAATTTTATTAATTAAAATTTGAGTACAAAATTATATCCTATCTCCTCTATGAAACCCTAGATTATAATGATACGACCAATATATAGGTTTCGAAAAATCAAACCCTAATTTGAGTAAAGGTGAAAATCTACAAAATTATATCGAAGCCCCCACAAAAATATCACCCAGAGTGGGGCCCACTTTGCCGCCAATTGGAAGCTAATGCCGCCAAATAGCGGCAAAACCCTAGGTTCTTCTTCTGGTTCTTCTTCTGCATGAGTCTCTTATCTTATTCTTTTGATTTTGCTGACTGTATTAAACTTTGACTCCTTACAGCATCATAGTCTTGTAGCTTTACTTACTTTTAACTCTTTTCTAAACTTGGTTTCCTGATCCGGTTCTAAATTTATGTCATCTCCATATAGGAATAGGTTTACCTGAAAAGCACACTAAAAATACCCGAGTAGCATTATTTAAATACAAAAATAGATAATATGGAGGCTATAAATATGCAACATATGGCACTCATCACACCCCCACACCTATCTTTTGCTAGTTCTCGAGCCAAACCTAATATAAAAAAAAGAAAAATCCTAACTCACTTTCACAGGAATTGCGATTGCACTTAGCATGTGCAACAAACCTTTAAACTCCTAGGTTACCCTAGTGGATGAGTTGTATCTCGTGAGGGTTTGTAGTGAATATACCCATAAAATTCGTGAAAAAAATATATTAAGGAATAAAAAAAGAAAAATAAGGATAACCGAAAATCAATAAAAAAATAAAAATTTATACAAAAGAAAGAAAAAAATCTTTTTTAATTATATTTTCTTCAATTAATCTCACTAATATACAAACTCAAGAACGCATTTAGATTATCAATTTTCAAATCAAGCATCATATCAGATACACTTACCATTTTAATTAAAAATTTAAATTCTATCTTTCAATACCCACTAACAAATAATCCATTGGCTCGTATATATCTATATGCATGTGTGATAGTTTACTTCGGTCTTAAACTCCAACTCTAACTTATGATTCATCTCCTCTCTCATAACATTTTTTTTTAAGAATATTTTACTTTTCATGCAAATATTCACGCTTGCTTAGGCGCAAAGTACCCGGTTACTCGGATCATACTCTTTTTTTACTCTTGAGCCTATTGCCTTAATACCAAGCACACCCAATTTTTTTTACTTTTGAGCCTATTACCTTAATACCAGGCTCACCCCCTTTTTTCTTCTTACTTTTTTCTTTTTTTATTTCTGATGTTATTGCCTTAATACCACCCCTTTTTTTCTTTTTTTTTTTCTTATTTAGAGAGAGAAAACTTACTCAATTGTGATCATCCTTATCCTTAACCTAATAAAATATTGTACTTATCTCAAAATTACTGTTAGCGGTATTTATTTTAGGATTTTAATCTTTTTTATAAAATTTTGAGTGTATCATCCAATCTATTCTCCTATCAAATTTTAAATTTAAATTTATTCTTTTATTTGCAATTAGATTGATCTATTGATAAAAATATATAAAAAAAAATTAGTTTTTATTTTTTTTAGTTAGTTACCCCAAAAACTACCCGAAGTGTAAAATAAAGAAATTAAAAAAAACTTAAAAATAAAATAAAAATTCTTGAATAAAAACTAAAAATCCCCGCACCTAAACTTGTGTATGACCTCATACACAAATCATTGGTGTCGTCCTCTTTTCCTCCTACTTGACTCTCCGAGTGCACGACATACACGTGTAGTAGAGTCTCTCCACGATCAATTTGTTTCAGTCGACGCTAAATTTTTCTAAGACCTTCTCAGACAATATTGATTTGCTCAGTGGGATCAACTGGTAAGTCTTGGTCAAAAACAACTTCATCCTCCTCCTCTTGTGTTAACTCAGTGGCATATACATGTTCATAATCTGTATTTATGTTCCAATCCTCTAGAACAACAATGTGATATGTCACAAAAGTGTGCTCTACAGCTATACACACACGTGAAGGTGCATATGCATCAAACTTTTCACTAGACATAAATACGCTACACAATTGTGTAATTAGACATGTCAGAGCCAAACTAGTTCTCGAACGCATCTTAGTATCGATAATAGTGTCTACTAATTGTGTGCACATACAAAAATGATTGTTCTAACACATAATGCAATTAACTATGTGTAGTGTGGGTGTATAAAATGACAACATATGTGTAATCCCCATCACATTAGTGTTGATCCAGCAGCAAGTCACGTGTATATTGCAATAAAGTATTTTTCTACTGATCCCTCTATCTCGTGTCATTCTGCAATTTGGGCCCATCCGTGTAAGATAGTCCTTAATCGCGTATGGATTTTGATTCCTAGGATGAAGGAGGTTACTGGTAGATGCAGAGATGGTCGTTGCGTGCACTTGTGTATTTCTCCACGCAAGTGGAGTTTAATGGTTTTGCGATTCTCCGAAATATCGGATTTCGCAAAACTTGCATAAAACTCCTCTATTAACTCTGGGATATAGAATGAATTTGGTGTGTATATCAGATAATTCTATCCCAGAGTTTCGATAATGGATAAGAAATATACGATAAATGCAACAAAAATCTCACAAAAGAATTTTTCGCAAACAAACCGTGCCATTGGATTCTAACAGAGACCCAAAAAAAATATTCTAATTTAACAGTAGACAAAGGATCCAGTAAGCTCACCTCTCCTGAAGTTTCAGGGGGAAAATCCACTGTACTGTCGCTATTTGGCTGCACTTTGCCACTGATTGGCGGTAGAAAAAAGTCATCTAAGGCATGGCTTCATGAAGGAAGAAGCTCTAGGTGAACCCTGCTCTCTGGTCACCTCTGATTTGAGCAAAAATTGGAGAGTCTCGACTGATCTACAAAGAAATGGAGGATTTGGGGGAGGATGGGGGCTGCTAGGGTTTGGGTTTGAATGAATCTAGGGCTGGTTGAGATTTAATAGTGGTGAAAAATTTCAATCAGCCCCTCACCTTTCCTCAGTTTTATTTGTAACGCTGCATCATGTTAGTAATACAATATACATAATATACATTCTATTATACAAATGAATACAAGGCTCTATGCATAGATTGGGTCGTGAAGTGTCACAACATCCGCATCATCGCTCGCTCGAGTCTCTAAAAACAGTTTTAATCTTTGACCGTTCACTTTGAATAAATCATTAATTTTAGGATTCTCGAGATCAATTGCACTATGATGGTGCACCGCCCGTACTATGTACGGTCCACTCCATCTTGTCCTCAATTTTCTCGAAAATAAATGTAGTCTTGAATTATATAAGAGAACTTTTTGCCCTAGTGTAAATGACTTGCGAATGATTGCTTTGTCGTGAAACATTTTAGTTTTCTCCTTATAAAACTTAGCACTATCATATGCATTCCGTCTAACCTCATCAAGCTCATTAAGTTGTAGCCTCCGCTACTCGCCAGCTTTTTTAAGCTCAAAATTTAGAAATTTGATGGCCATAAAGCCTTATGCTCAAACTCCACCGGTAAATGACACGCTTTTCTAAATATCAACCGATAGAGACATGCATAGATTGGTCTTGTAGGCTACCACGGTAGGCCCATAATGCATCTGCTAGTTTACATGACCAATCTTTTCTGTTGTGATGCAGTATATTTTCCAAAATCAGTTTGATTTGGCGATTGAAAATTTCCACTTGCCCTCTGGTTTGCAAATGATAAGGTGTAGCTAACTTGTGAGTAATGGAATATTTCCGCATGAGCGCCTCAAATGACCTGTTAGTAAAATGAGTACCATTATCATTAATGATAGCTCGAGAAATGCCAAATTAAGAAAAAATATTCTCTTTCAAGAACTTGATAACGACTTTGTTATCATTCGATTTTGCAGCAATTGCCTCTACTCATTTGGAAACATAATCGACAGCAACCGATATGTATTGGTTTCCAAATGAGTTGGGCAACAGTCCCATAAAATCTATACCCATACATCGAATATTTTGATCTCAAGGATAGGTTGCAAAGGCATCATATTGCGCCGTGAAATTTTACCTACGAATTGGCATCATGTTCAAGATTTGCAATATTCTACAGCATCTTTGAAAAGAGTTGGCCAATAAAAGCTACTATGCAACACTTTTTCAGCCGTTTTCTTGGGATCAAAGTGTCCTCCATAAGCAAAATCTTGACAAAAAGAGATGACACTTTGTATCTTATCTTGAGGTATGCATCGATGTATGATCTGGTCTGGATAATATTTGAATAGATATGGTTCATTCCAGTAAAAGAATTTTACTTAGGACAAGAACTTATATCCGTCTTGCTTGGACCAATGGGATGGAATCTTTTTTGTCACAAGATAGTTCACAATGTTAGCAAACTATGGTTCACGCGTCAATGCAAATAATTGCTCATCAGGAAATGATTCATTTATGGGGCAAGAATTAGTTGGAGCATTGGGCAGGTGAGATAAATGATCAGCTACTAAATTATCAGCACTTTGCTTGTCTAATATCTCAAGATCAAACTCTCATAAGAAGAGGATCCAACAAAAGAGCCTTGCTTTTGCGTCTTTCTCGGTCAACAAATATTTCAAAGCTGCATGATCAGTATAAACTATAATCCGTGATGCAATTAAGTAGGAGCAAACTTTTCAAGTGCAAAGACGACTGCTAGCAGCTCTTTCTCTATAATAGAGTAGTTCAACTGGGCGTCATTGAGTGTCCTACTTACATTGTAAATTACATGTGGCTGCTTATTAATACGTTGTCCAAGCACAACATCGATAGCATAATCAGATGCGTCACACATAAGCTCAAAGTGCAGACTCCAGTCTGACGCATGAATGATATAAGTGGTGGCAAGCGCCTTCTTGAGCTGCTCAAATGCTCTAAGACAACAAGGTGTAAAATTGAATGGCACGTCATTGGCCAGTAAATGTGTCAAAGCCTAGCAATTTTGTTAAAGTCTTTGATAAATCTTCTATAAAATCCAGCGTGACCAAGGAAGGAGCTTATATCTTTCACTGATTGCGGAGGGGGAAGATTAATGAGCTCCACCTTGGCTTTGTCAACCTTGATACCATCCTTCAAGATGACATGCCCTAGCACTATGCCATTTTTTACCATGAAATGGCAATTTCCCAATTAAGTGTCAAATATTTCTCATGACAATGCATGAGAACTAATTCTAAATGATGCAAACACTCTTGGAATGAATCTCAGAAGATAGAGAAATCATTCATGAAAATTTCAAGGAATCATTCAATCATGTCAGAAAAAATACTCACTATACACCTTTGGAATGTGGCTGGTGTATTGCATAACCTAAAGGGCATGCGTCTGTATGCAAAGATGCCAAATGGACATGTGAACATGGTCTTTTCCTGATCCTCCAGGGCGATGGGAATTTGGTTGTAGCTAGAATATCCATCTAAGAAACAATAGAACTCTTGTCCGGCCAATTGTTCCAACATCTGATCAATAAAAGGTAATGGGAAGTGGTCTGTCCTACTTGCAGCATTTAGCTTTCTATAGTCAATACAGACTCGCCATTCCGTCTGCAAACGCATCGGGATAAGCTCATTTGTATCATTCTTGACTACAGTGATTCCGAACTTCTTAGGCACTACTTGAACTGAGCTCACCCATACACTATTAGAGATAGAATAGATGATACCATTATCAAGATACTTAAGAATATCTTTCCTCATAGTTTCTTTCATCACCGGATTTAACCTACGCTGAGGATCTCTTGTAGGTCATGCATTATCTATTAAATGAATTCTATGTTGCACTATAGATGAACTTATCCCCTTTATATCAGCCATGCTCCTGCCTATACCTTCCCTATATTCTTTCAACACTGATATGAGTACTTCCTCTTGAGCTTCAGTCAAATCTGCAAAGATAATAACTGGTAGTGTGTCGTGTTCACCCAAGAAAGCGTACTTGAGATGGCTCAGAAGGGTTTTCATCTCAAGCTCAGGTGGACACTCAATAGATGGTCGTAACTGAACTCGTAGTTCAGTCATCAATGGCTCAGGTTGAAGTTCCCATCGAGTGGAAGACACATAATTAGATGACTCATCGAGCGTATCCAAGAATAAACTCTTATTAACTAAACCATCCAGTTCATCAAAGAATTCCTCCTCTTGGAGCTCATTGGACAACCCTTGGATCGTATTCCCTTTTAGGGGCTCGTCATGTGGATCACTTGGTTGGCGCCCTAGATTGAATATATTCTAGTCCAGTGTCATATTTCTAAAGAAAAGTCTCATTGATCTACTCCGACAATTAATAACAGCATTAGAAGTAGCTAGGAATGGACGTCCCAAAATAACTAGGATATAATGTTGTGGATCCACCACAGGTTGAGTCTTGAAAATTATGAAATCGACTAGAAAAATAAACTCTCTAATCTTAATCAAGACATCCTCAATCACTCCCATAGGCATCTTCACAGATCTATCGGCTAGCTGTAACGTAATCTTTGTAGGTCTCAACTCTCTCAGTCCTAATTGTTGGTACACTGAATAAGTAAGTTGACACTCGCTCCTAAATCTAGTAGAGCCCTTTCAATCACTGTATTCTCTATGGTGCAGGAAACAGTAGGACTTTCAGGATCTTCGTACTTTACAGGTACTGACTAAGAGAGGATACTAGAGATGTTACCAGTTAAGAAGACTTTCTTTGGAATATTCGTTGTTTTCTTCATTGTGCATAAATCCTTTAAGAATTTTACATAAGTAGGTACTTGTTAGATTGCATCAAGAAGAGGAACATTGATCTTAACTTGCTTGAATAACTCAAGGATGTGCTCAACCTTAGGAGAATTTTTTTTCAATTGATTTGGATAGGGAGCCTTCGGTTTATAAGTATGGTCGATAGAAGGATCAGAATTAGAGGGGTCAGACTCCTCTGTCGTGCTAGTGGGTGTATCCTGAGATGATGATGATGAATCATGAGGTGATGATGGAATCGTGGAATTAGAGAGTGTAGCCTACCGTGCATTAGGAGTGGAATCAAGTGGCATGGCTACATGATTGTCAACTAGCTTGCTAGATCGAAGTGTGTGAATGGCATTAACTTGGTTGACATGCGACTGATTGGAGTTTGAGGAACTGGCATTAGGGTTCGTTAAGAGTTGACTTGGAAAAATACCCTTGCCACGCTCACTCATTTGACTCGCTAATTATCCAACCAGCTGCTCTAAATTCTTAATAGCTTGAGAGTTCACGAGCAGATGTTGATCTGTTCTTTGAATAAAATCAGTTGACACTTCATGAGATTTTGCATGAGCTTGTCAAGGTTGGACATATGCATGTCAAGGTTGGATTGAGATTTGAAAAGATTTTCAATGTTCTTCTCAAGTGACTGGAGTCATTTTTCTTGATCATTATTAGAACCTTATTGTGGATGTGATTGGTTTTGTGCAGGTGGTTTATTCTGATTGTTCCCATGATTTGAAACGTTTGTGTATTGATAAGCACCCATAATTGGTCTTGGAAACTGATCATTGGTTAGAGATTGCATGTTAGGGTTCGGGGCTCCCTGATATTGCCCTTGACCCCAGAGAGGTTTGGATGTTCCTCCGGCCAGGATTGTATGTAGGAGCGTATGGATTATTTATAGGTCTTTGATATAGGGCATTAGTCTGCTCAAGTATGGAACCCATAGGATTCACTAATAATGGACACTCCTCCATAACGTGATTTGGAGTTCTGCAACTAAAATATGTGTGAGTTTATATTTGATTCACTTGACTCACTGGTGGAGCACTAAGAGTTTCCAACGTCTCAATTCTCCTTATAAGGGCTGCAATCTTAGCTTCGGCTATAAGGCTGTCGACGTTATGGATCCCACTCTTATGCGAAGAAGTTGATGCACTGGGTTTCTCAGCGGGACTCTCCCACTTCATGGTTTTCCATGATAGGTCCTCAAGGAAGTCCCATACTTCATCCTCGTTCTTTCTCATGAACTCCCCCTGACACATGGACTCGAGAAGAGTTTTGGATGTGTAATCGATCCTTCGTACACAATTTGACACAACTGTCACTTTTCTATCGCATGGTGGGGGCACTGAGCTAATAGATCCTTGAACAATTCTAAGTATTTCCAAAAGGAATCTCCCGATACTTGACGGAATTGATTAATTTGATTCCGAATTTTTGTCGTCTTGTGCATGGGATAATACTTCTTAAGAAGCACCGTGACAAATTCATCCTAAGTAGTGATTGAATCAGTAGTATACTGTGCAATAACTTCTTGGCATTATCTTTGAGAGCGAAGGGGATGAAGCGGAGTTTAATTGCATCCTCCGATAAATGTTGCGGTTTAATCATCATGCACACTTCATGAAATTCACTGATAAAGAGATATGCATCCTCAAAATCAGAACCAGTGAATTTAGGAAGCATACTGATATAATGCGGCTTTAATTCATAGTAATTACCCGCTGCTTATGGAAGTGTTATGCATGATGGTAGTGATGTGCGCAACAGGTAATATTGATCTTGAAGGATCGAGATCGGTTAGTCCATCTTATTTTCCATGAACAAATCTGATCTCACTAGTCGAGCAAATTGATCACGGGTCTAATGTGGCATGAACCAGCGACCGTAAGTGGATGAGTGAATTTCCTAAACTAATGCAAGAAGTGGGGTGTGGTGGAGATGAAATGGTGGAAGAGATATGATCAAATAAAAGATGTGATTCCTATTGTTTCTACTTTTTTTTTTAATTTTTTTACAAGACCAGAGAACCAAAATACAGAACTGGAGAAAATTTGGGGTCAAGAATTACCTACACTGCTGCTATTTGGCGGTTTTTGCCACCAATTAGTGGCAAAACCAAAGAGATTTTCTCTCTGGTTTCTGCTACGCAACTCTGAAACTCCTCTGATCCCTTTTGTCTTCATGTATCTCTAGTTTTTGATCCATGCACACTCAACACACACACTGTTAACCCGTAAAATGTTAGAACAAGCAAGAAAATATCGTCGATCCCCGGCAACGGCGCCAAAAACTTGATTTGAAATATCTACTACAGGCGCACAGTATCAGTGTACCACTATATAGGTCGTTCACATAGGGATCTAAGGTGTTTTTACGTTCTCACTAATTCTTTAGTTACATCAAGTTAACTATGAGATTCTAAATTGAGAGGATTAGTTTTAAGTCCTAAAGTTTAGCCTATGATTTCAAATCTATTAGAATAATAGCCTAATAATGAATTATCTTTTTCTTCCTAGATTTTTAATTATGCACGATCAAATAACACATTAAAAAGATGATCTTCTTAATTTGATTTTAATTAAGTGCCCCTAAGTATGACCTATCAAGTGATGTGCAAGTATAAATCATCAAAAATAATATCTTTCTTAAAAACAAATTATATCTAGTTGATAATCTTATAAACAAAAGTAAAGAAATAAACTTCAAATCCTAATCTAAGTATAAACTATCAAAAGAACAAACTTAAGTATAACCTATCAAAAGAATTAGATTTATAAGTTTATTCACTTCAATTTATTTATACGAAAATCTTGTTAATAATTCTATAAATTAAAATAAAGAGTATGAAATCTAAATCTCATCTAAGTATAGATTATCAAAATATGAATTAAGCATAATCTATCAAAGAATTATGATTTACGAAATCTATCTTTTATTTATTTATAGAAAAATAATGACTTCATTTCTTTTTAGAAAGAAGATGAGATAAATTCATGTTAGATCTATTAAACTAATTCTATCTATATCCTAGGGCTATAACAAATTAGTTACTCATACTACTAATTATCAAAAACCTATATTTATTTATGAAAGCCATGAAAAATTCTATTTTTCTAGAAAGCAAGATAAATCTATACTACAAAACAAATAAATTTATACTAGAAAGCAATTAAATCTATCTAAAAAGTAAATAAAATATTTCTACTTACTAGAAAGAACTTGAAAATAATTCCGCACCTCTGGAACGCGGTATTGCGGCCGTCACCCCTTCGGCAAACCCTAATTTTATTAATTAAAATTCGAGTACAAAATTATATCCTATCTCCTCTATGAAACCCTAGATTGCAAGGATACGTCAATATATAGGTTTCAAAAAATCAAACTCTAATTTGAGTATAGGTAAAAAACTATAAAATTACATTGAAACCCCCACAGAAATATCTCCCAGAGTGGGGCCCACTTTACCGGCAACTGGCAGCTAATGCCACCAAATAGCGGTAAAACCCTAGGTTCTTCTTCTGGTTTTTCTTCTGCTTGAATCTCTTGTCTTGTTCCTTTGATTTTTGCTAACTGTATTAAACTTTGACTCCCTGTAGCATCATAGTTTTATAGTTTTGCTCACTTTTAACTCTTTTTGGATTTGGTTTTCTAATCCGGCTCTGATTTTATGCCATCTCCTTGTAGGAATAGGTTTACGTGAAAAGCATAATAAAAATACCCAAGTAGCATTATTTAAATATAAAAATAGATAATGGAGGCTATAAATATACAATATATGGCACTCATCACCTTGCATAGTCTATGTAGTTTCTTGCACAAATTTCCTGCTGCATCTCGCACACAAGTTCCTTGTGGCTAACTTTCTCTGATGAGGTCATGGACCTCCTTATGTTTTAGCTACCACTTTTTGAAATGGAAGCGTCTTTGAGTATGCAAGATTTCCTCTCTAGAGTGAAGGCATATCTATATGTGATCAGTGATGGGCCACTGCAATGAAGTAATCTCAACTAAAGAGAATTTAGCATCCCACTCTCCTGACATAAAGACTCTATCTAGCTTAGCTAGATTTGGCTCTCTACCATATTTGACCAATTAAAAAAAGGTCATTCAATAGTAGGTCAATCAAATATACTTCACTGATAACCTCATTAAAGTCCTCACAGTTCTTGTGATTACGATCTTCCTCCCTTCTTCTGTTTGCAAATCTGGTGATATTGAAGTCTCCCCTACAATCTATGGGTCTCGAATTCTACTTCTAATAGTCTTGATCTCATCCCAAAACCTAGGGCGTAAGTGGCTATCTTTTGGCCTATAAACTACTGTTACAATTTGTATCCATCTGTCAGAAACCCTTTTAGTCCTAATGGACACTAAGTATTCCCCAACCCAAGTCTCAACGATATCGAATTTTGTACTAATACCAATCATGATCCCTCCTGAAGCCCCTCTTGCATTTTTAAATACAAAGTTGAATGAATTACAAGGAGGAACGGATAGAGGATCCTCAAACCGAGGTCTGCTAATTTGGTATCCTCTAGGCACACAATGTCAACATTATTATTACGAACCACATCCACGACTATTCGTCACTTGGCTAGATTTTCCAATCCTCTCACATTCCAAAACAAACAATTCATTATATTATGTGGTTACTACTCCATGTGCAGGCTTATCCCTTCAGGAGGCTGCGACTCTTCTATCCTAATGAGTCTAGTGGTTTTAGTTGTTTGAGGTTATGTGAGTATTCTATTCTATTTTTCCCATGTCAATATCACATGTATGAGCAAATGATACTACATTTCGTCAAGTAATAAATTAAAAATACTTTTAGAAATGTGAGAAGTACCTGTATCGAGTTCCACATGTAGCGCTTTATGTCTGGTGGCAGAACCAACAACTGGTCCCAATTAATATTACTGTCTGCCCTGTTTTTCCTCTAGTCTTCTGCTCCATCTAGTGGGGTGATGCTCCATCTAGTGGGGTGATAGTTGTTATGTCCAAGTTACCAAAACTGGTCCTCCCTCCTCTATTGTTTTCCTGACGGTGGAATAACAATATCCTGCATCCTCGGAGCATCCATCCTCTCCTTTATTGACTCCATGTCCATTCATAATGGTTGAGGTTGTAAAGATAAGCCTGTCTCATTCTATAATTCTTGTGAAACCCCAAGCGAACTTTTCCTATCTTGCCTTCGAGTCTAGATTCCATGGACTTCCTCTTTTCCCGGATCCACTTAGGTAGACAGGAAGCTTGCCTTCTTTTCGGATGTAGGATTGTTTTTTGATTTTCGTTTCTCATAATATTTTCCAGGAGTTTGCTAATTGTATCCCTTGAAAATTCCTTGTCCAAATTTTTAAGGGTGGCCAATAGTCCACTGCAATCCGCATGGTGAGTGCTTGTTGAATTTTCTCCTTCCTCAAATTGTAGTTTCTTTTTTGCTCCTCCTTCCCCCATGGGGTATGCATCCTCCCCCTGTGATTCACTAGTCCTCTCCGCCACCCGGGTATCATTCTTCTCTCCCTGATTATTATTACTGCCCGCCCCACGCAGTCCTCTTATAAAACCCTCTTTTGTCTGAACCCCAACTTTTGTACTTCCTCCCTCCTTACTGCTCTTTTGCCCCCACCACCTCATTGATGTGGACCCACCATAACTCACCCTCTCAGTGGTAGGCTCAATCGAGCTTTCCCTCCTTTGGCATACTAAGTGGACCCCATATTTTGCTCCATCCATGGACTCATTAAATGGCTGGGAAAGCTGACTCCCAACTAATAGGTGAGATGGCCTCTCTCCAATATCATGCCCTGAGCCACACACCGGATCTCTTCGATTCTCGTATGTAGCATCGTTTAGTTTGCCTGTCTCTCCTCTCTCCCTTGTTCCCGTCCTCTTTTCCTCTTGCACCATACATACTCCCTATGCCCTGCACACCCCCAATCCCTCCATATCCTGGTATAGTTTCCCTACCCCATCTCTTCAAAGGATTCCAAAATTGGAACCCTATTGATTGAGCCAAACAATTTTACTCGTATTTGGGGTAGCCTTCTTTTCCTTAGGGAAAGTGGGTTTTTGGCGTACTCTGCATGGTGTGGTTTGGTAGAGATGCATCTGCATGCCCTCTGCTGGAGGCAGTTGTCCTTCCTTGTCTTTCGCCCATTTGTCTTCCACCAAAGCATCTTTCCTCTATCCACTTCAGAAGTCAAGGAATCTCTTTTCCCTTTTAGCAGCAATCGAGGTAACATTCTTAACTCTTTTCTAAGTATAGCTCTTCCTTTTTCCGACTAGAAGGTTTACGAACCGACAATCGGGTAGACAGAACTTGTCGGCTGTCGGCGAGCCCTTGTCATCCACGACATCGAAGCAACTTCATTTTCATATGAGTTAATTTTTGTTGTGGTCATATAACTCCTTCTCCCTAGCACCTCAATCTTGTAGTTAATCTCAATGATAATGACACATATCTATTTTCTCATAATAGCATTTGAATTCTTGAAATGGCTGCTAATTTTTTGCAACCCACTAGCACTCTTGCACAATCTAACTTTGTTTTTATACTAGTATCTTCGTTGATATTAATAACATGTGCAAATATAATGATCAGCTTGCTAAGGTCCACCCGATTCTAATGTTGCAGTGGCAGCCCTCTTTCCTTAGAGAAAGCAGGTTGTCGACGTACTCATTCTGATATGGTTTGATAAGGAGGCATCTACGTGCCCTCATGTTGAGGCAGTTGTCTGTTCTTACATTCCTTCTGTTTGTCTTCCACCAATAGCCTCTTTCCTTTATCCGCTCCGAAGGTGGGGGGAATCTCTTTTCCATTAAAGAGTCCAACTCGCATCCCATTGCTCTGATTGCACTGCTGGCATGGCCCAAACTCTTTCATACCTTTTTTTTCTTGTTTCCTGCTTTTTAACAGCAACTGAGGTAACATTCTCAATGACTCTGGAGCCAAGTATAGCTTTTCTTTCTTGTTCCCAAGTATAGCTCTTCCTTTTTCCGACTAGGAGGTTTACGATGCTGGCAATTGGGTGGACCGATCTTGCTAGCTGCCAACGAGCCCTTGTTACCCATCAACTCTAGAGCAACTTCATTTTGATGAGTTGATTTCTGCTGCGGCCGTAGAACTCCCTATCCTTGGCACCTCAATTTTGTAGTTAATCTCATTGGTAATAACACACATCTATATTCTCATGACAAAGTTGAATTTTTTTTCTTGGAATGGCTACTAATTTTTTTCAACCCACTAGCACTCTTGCACAATTGAATTTTATTTTTGTACTACTATCTTCATTGAATTCAATAACATGTGCAAACCTAATGATTAGTTTGCTGATGTCCACCCAATTCCAATGTTGTAGTGATATACCTCTTTCCTCAAAGAAAGTGGGTTGTTGGCATGCTCTTTCTGGTGTGGTTTGGTAGGGAGGGTTCATGCCTTCATGCGGAGGTAGCTGTCTTTCCTTACCTTCCTTCCATTTGTCTTCCACCAATAGCATATTTCCTCTATCCACTCTGAATGTAGGGAGATCTCTTACCCCTTAAAGAGTCAAACTTGCAACCGGTTGCTTTGATTACTCTGCTGGCATGACCCAGACTCTATCATTTTTTGTCTTTGTTGTTTCTTGGTTTCTAGTGGCAACTGAGGTAACATTCTCAACTCTCTTCCAAGTATAGCTCGTCTTTTTTCCAGTGGGGAGGTTTATCATGCCGGCGATTGGTTGATGGGGTGGACTGATCTTGTCAGCTATTGGCAAATCCTCATCACCCACTAACTCCGGAACAACTTTATTTTTATATGAGTTGATTTATACTGCGGTCATTGAACTCCTCTCTGTCACCTCAAATCTTTTAGTTAATCGCAATGATAATGGCACACATATGGTTTTCCATTACAATGTTAATTTTCTAGGAATGACTGCTATTTTTTCACAACACATTAGTACTTTTCCATAATCTAACTTTGTTTTTGTACTATTATCTTCATCGATATCAATAACATATGCAAAGCTAATGATCATCTTGCTGATGTCCATCCAATTCCAATATTGCAGTGGTAACCCTCTTTCCTTAGAAAAACGGGTTGTTGGCGTGCTCTTTCTGGTGTTGTTTGGAAGTGAGGCATCTACATGTCCTTGGGTGGATGCATCTATCCTTTCTTACCTTCCTCCCTTTTTTTTCATCAACAGTCTCTTTTCTTTATCCACTCTGAAGGTGGGGGGAATATCTTTCCCCTTAGAGAATCCAACTCACAGCCCGTCTTTCTAATTGCTCTGTTGGCACGGTCCATGCTTTGTCATTCTTTTATGTTTCCTGCTTTCTAGCAGGAAACAAGGTAACATTCTCAGCTCTTTTCCAAGTATAGCTCCTCTTTTTCCAAGTTGGAGGTTTACAATGCCGGCAATCGGGTGGACCATTCTTATTGGCTGCTAGCGAGCCCTCGTTACCCACTAGTTTCAGAGCAACTTCATTTTCATATGAGTTGATTTCTACTCGGTCTTAGAATGCCCTCTCCTTGGCACTTCAATCTTGTAGTTAATCTTAGTGGTAATGGCACACATGATAGCATTTGAACTTTCTTGGAATGGTTGTTAATTTTTCGCAACCCACTAGCACTCTTGCACAATCTAACTTTGTTTTTGTACTAGTATCTTTGTTGATATCAATAACATGTGCAAATATAATGATCAGCTTGATGATGTTCACCCGATTCCAATGTTGCAATGGTAGCCCGCTTTCCTTAGAGAAAGTGAGTTGTCAGCATGCTCATTCTGGTGTGGTTTGTTAGGGAGGCATCTACATGCCCTCAAGTGAAGGCAGTTATCCTTTCTTACCTTCCTCCCATATGTCTTCAACAAACAACCTCTTTCCTCTATCCATTCCAAAGGTGGGGAGAATCTCTTTCCCTTTAAAGAGTCCTACTTGCAGCCCATCACTCTGATTGCTCTGCTGGCACAGACTAAGCTCTATCGTACTTTTCTTTATCGCTTCCTACTTTCTAGCAGCAGCCTAGGTAATATACAAAACTCTTTTCCCAGTATAGCTCCTCCTTTTTCCAGCAGGGAGGTTTACGATATCGACAATAGGCCAATCAGATGGACAGATCTTACCGGCTGTCATCCAGTTCTCATCACCCACCGACTCTATAGTGACTTCAATTTTATTGGAGTTGATTTCTGCTGTGGTTGTAGAACTCCCTCTCCCTGGAACCTCAATCTTGTAGTTAATCTCAATGGTAATAGCACTATCTGTTTTCCCAGGACAACAGTGAATCTTCTTGAAATGGCTGCTAATTTTTCGCAACCCATTAGTACTCTTGCATAATCTAATCGTGTTTTTGTACTAGTATCTTCATTCATATCAATAACGTGTGCAAATATAATGATCAGCTTGCTGATGTCCACCCGATTCCAATATTGCAGTGGTAGCCCTCTCTCCTTAGAGAACGTGGGTTGTTAGTGTGCTCATTCTAGTGTGGTTTGGTAGAGAGATATTTACATGCTCTCGGGAGGAAGCAACTATCCTTCCTTACCTTTCTTTTGTTTGTCTTCTGCCAACATCCTCTATCCACCCTGAAAGTCGGGAAATCTCTTTCCCCATAAAGAGTCCAACTTGCCGCTCGTCACTATGATTGCTTTGTTGGTACAACTCAAGCTATGTTGTACTTTTCTGTTTCGTTTCTTGCTTTCTTGCAGCAGCTAAGTTAACATTCTCAACTCTTTTCCAAGTATAGCTCCTCCTTATGCCGGCGGGAAGGTTTACGATGTCGGGGATTGGCCGATCAAGTGGACTGATCTTGCCGGCTGTTGTGAGACCTCAACACCCACCGACTCCGGAGCAACTTCATTTTCATTAGTTGATTTAAGCTACGATAGTAGAACTCCCACTCCCTAGGACCCCAATCTTGTTGTTAATCTCAATAGCTATAGTACACACCTGTTTTTTCATGACAGCATTGAATTTTCTTAGAATGACTACTATTTTTTTGCAACCCTCTAGTATTCTTGCACAATCTAACTTTATTTTTGTACTAGTATTTTCGTCGATATCAATAACATGTGCAAATCTAGCAATCAGTTTGTTGATGTCCACCCGATTTCAATGTTGTAATAGTGAACCTCTTTCCTCAGTCAAAGTGGGTTGTTGGCGTGCTCTTTCTGATGTGGTTCGGTAGGGAGGCATCTGCATGCCCTCAGACAACTGCAGATGTCCTTCCTTACCTTCCTCCCATTTGTATTCCACCAATAACCTCTTTTCTCTATCCACTCTGAACGTGGGGGGAATCTCTTTCCCCTTAGAGAGTCCAATTCGTAACCTGTTGCTCTGATTGCTTTATTGGCACGGCCCTGGCTCTATCACACTTTTCTTTATCATTTCCTTCTTTCTAGCAGCAACTAAGCTAACATTCTCGCCCCTTTTCCAAGTATAGATCCTTTTTCTGGCGAAAAGGTTTGCATTGCCGACGATCGGTCAATCCGGTGGACCGATCTTGTCGGTTGTCGGCAAGCCCTCGTCACCCACCGACTCCGAAGCAATTTCATTTTGATATGAGTTGATTTTTGCTACGGTCATAGAACTCCCTCTCCCTGGCACCTCAATCTTATAGTTTATCTCAATGGTAATGACACACATCTATTTTTCCATGATAGCTTTGAATTTTTTTTGGAACGGCTGCTAATTTTTCGCAATCCACTAGCATTCTTGCACAATCTAACTTTGTTTTTGTACTAGTATCTTCATCAATATCAATAACATGAGCAAATCTAATGATCAACTTGCTAATGTCTACTCGATTCCAATGTTGCAGTGGTAACTATGAATTGCAACCCATGTCATCACTGGAAACAAGTAAATTTGGTCATCTTTATCTTCTTTCCACCTGCCACTCAGATCCCCGCTTTATATTCTCTTCACAGGACTGAGTTTTTCTTGGTGGAAAATGAAAAGCCGGCCTTTGAGGGAAAATGAGCAAGAAATTTATTTCTATTCTTGTAGACCACCCAGTCATGCTGTGCAAACTCTGCTTATAGGGCTCTAAGACTGCCATTCATATCCTCCACTATAAGATTCTCATAACCAGATTAAATAACCCCTAAGGTTTTGATGAGACGTTGTTGCTCCTCCATTACCGCCTCCAAAATGGGGATGAAAACAGTAGGTTTTGTTTTCAGATGTGACTCTAGCGATCCCCTCGCAGTGTTGGAACTCTATTGGTCGTCCTCACCTTGTGGGCTGATAACCCTCCTCGAGGCTTGCTTCTGGTCATGGCCAGTTGTTTGCAAGATTGATTTGGCCTTTTGTGATGCCTTCTTCCTCACCGGTGCGATAGAGCATCCCTGTACCCTATATCAAGGGTCCTTGCAAAGCCTGCACCTGACAAAGGGACGCTAGTTTTTGAAGTGCCCTTCTCATGCCAATATTTGGGGTTCTTATCTTCATCGTTGTTCGATTCGTCTAGGTTTTTGCCTTCCCATGCCATTCCCACCCAGATTCCATAGCGGAAGCGGTGAGTAGTCGAAGGTGGAGTTAAATTGGCTTTCCAACTTGCCATCCCCACCAAAAGTTAACTAAGTAATTATGACATTAATTAGATTTGATTTGAGCAAATTGGAGCTTATGATTTAAAATTTGAGTTTTGACCAAAACAAACCCCACTACGTCCAAGATTCTTTATCTAACAACTTAGGCCCTCTCCAAACCCAATGTACAAGAGAGAGAGAGAGAGAGAGGGAAAAGAGAAGAGAATAAAAAAAAAGAGGGAACTCAAGAGGGAGAACGAGGAGGAATATGTCGTAATCATGCTCTTACAACAGAAGATCGTGCCGCCCAATCTTTTGAACACCACACATCCTAAAGCAAGTTCAGCCACACTCTCCTCCTTTTGTTCATCTTAATTTCTTAGTCCTAGAATTTAATTTTTCCACTATTTTTAATTTTATGATTTTTCTTTAATTAAATAGTTCATCAAGGATAGATGTTTGTTGTGAAAGATAGATTTGATTGTAAAGTTATGGTCGTTCTTGAAATAGCTATCTGATGATTTCGGACGTGATGTCTTATATTCCAAATTTATAGATTCATAGGGTAAGACCAAGACCAAGGGCTTTAAATGATGCTAATGTTTTTTTAGTAAAAATTACATTGTTGTGCATTGAGTAAAAAAAATTAAATAATGGGAAATTTTCTGTGATTTTGCATATTTGAAATCTTGACCTACCGTGAACCCATTGGTGACTCCACCTATGGACATAGAAGTGGTTTGTATTGTGAATATTGAGTTCCCCAGGATTTTGACACCCATTACTTTTGCTTGTTTCAAGTTCATTTCAACAATATTAAACACCATTTAACGCACGAGTTAGTGATATTATATTATAACCATTCCATGTATATTTCTTTAATTTTAACATATATGCTTACAACAGTATGATAAATACCACAACATAAAATATGGGAGTTGAGGGGAACAAAAAGAAGGTAGTATATAGATATTTTAGGAGGTTCACTAATGAGCTTGCATAGCCAAATTAAGAAACGAAACTTAAAGGTTTTGAGTGACTTTTGGGTTATCATGGAATAATTTTAAGTCTTCGGGCTTGGGGCTCTATGCTCATGTGACATACTTCTATAAGTATCTAGTAGTATATATTAAAGCAGTACCAGAAATTATTATTGTAGTTCCGAATATGCATGAAATACTCGTAAAATATTTAACACACTCCTAACATTTCCAAATTCATTTATAACATAACATGTTTTAAATATACTCTAACTCTTATCGTTATTATTGCTTCGGTACTATATATGAATGCATATTTCTTCTGCTTGTTTAATTACCACTACGTTTGACACATGTATAATACAATAAATTATTTATACCATTCAGACATAATTTTTATGATACTTATACATGCTTATTCTATTTATGACATGTTAGTTAACATATGTAACGTGCCTGTGTCCCGTTTGTTTCCATTTGATGTACTTATTAAGTCATTCTAATTACTCTGGTATGACACATCTAGAAAAATATTGATCTGTAGGTGGCCAAGGAAGATGACCTATCGAACCTGAATGCTTACATTGAGGAACAAGGAGGAGCTTAGTAGGTACTTTCACTATGTGTTATCTATGAAGTGTAACCAGTTACTTCTTGTTAATTCAAATAAAACTTTTGTGGAGACTTTTCTATGTATTTTTCATCTATAACATATTTTGGATGTAATAGAGTTCATAACTTCTTCGAAGCTCATTATTTTTCCTTGGTTTTTCAGTTTAAACAAATCTATTTATTACAAGATTCATTCTATTTAGTTTAAATATAAATGTTTGTGGTTTCTGCGACAGTAGTAGACATGCTTTATTGTTATTTATTAGGCTTGGCATATTTATTTAAATATGCCGCTGAATGTTAACCGTATTTAAAGATGCGGGCACTCCAAAAATGAAGAAGTAGATGGTCAGGATCTTAAGGTTAAGGAGCATGATTTTAAGTTTGGAAAGTGGACACTGAAAGATCTAAGATTTGCATTAGCAAATAATCGTGATTCAAGACATTGAAATTGACTAGGATAAAGTCGAAGTCAAGATGATTTGAAATATGCATCCTATCAAGTTGAAACTTTATGGGGAAGCAAAAACTAAAATCTAATAGTATTGTTGAAGGATCTTTCCACTGCATCAAAACTCCGAAGTTGTGGTGAGAATTGAGGAAAATTATTTTGTATTTTAATACGATCCTGCAGGTTGAACCTGGATTGCTCTGATACCATATTGAAGGACCCTTTCACTGTACCAAAACTCTGAATTTGTGGTGAGGATTGAGAGAAATTATTTTGTATTTTAACATATTGCACCAAAACTCCGAAGTTATGATGAGGGTTGAGAAAAATTATTTTTTATATTTTAACACGCTCTCGCAGGTTGAAGGCCCATATTGGATAGAAATGTGGGCTTTTACGCAGCGGCATAATTTTTTTAAACTAACAATTAAATGCGCACTCGGTAGGATTTGAACCTGAATTGTTTTGATACCATGTTGAAGGTCTCTTCTACTGCACCAAAACTCCGAAATTATGGTGAGGGTTGTGCGAAAGTATTTTGTTGTATTTTAACAATATCTAAGTAACCTAAATATGAATGTAATATTATATCTAAATAACCTAAATACAAAATTTATGGATGTGATATCTTGTATTTAAGGCGTTTTTGCATAAATCTTCAATATTTTGATATTGGTCCTGAAAACTTCGTATTTTGATATTAGTCCCCCAAAATAGTTAAGTTACTTCGGTTTAGTCCCTCTGTTAAATATTATATCTAAATAAATCGTGGATTCTAATTTTATTATTGAATAGATATGTGAAATGACATGGATACCCTTAATTAAGTTAGTTAGTGTTGATGGGCTTGGGTGTTAGGTCATAAACCAAGTCATCCCACTTGAGGATAGAGTCTAGGGAGAAATCATGGTCTAAACTTTGGAAAAACTGCGGCTACCAAGTGAAGGAGAAATCGTTGTACAGATGGGGGGTGAAGAAATCAGTCTCCGGACGAGACTAGAGGAAACAAGGGTTTGAATTCGGGGGGAAGAATTTGGAGAAGTGAAAGCAGAGGGAGGAGAGAGATTTTAAAATTCTAGAGGAAAGAAATTAGGAATTGGGGTTTTAGGGTTTGCTTACGAATATTTGGAGGAGAGAATATGAAGGGAGAAAGAGAGGAAGAAAGAGGATTGAATCCATCTAAGAGGAGATAGAAAGTAGGAAAAGGGAGAAAAGGAGGGAAAAAAAAAAACTGTCATTACTTTCTTATCTCTGTGCTGACCCAGCAGTTAATGGGAAGAGAGGGAATAAATTTTGATTTTCTTAACGAAGCTAATCCAGAAAGACTAAACCGGAGTAACTTAAATATTTTGAGGATCTAATATCAAAATACGAAGATTTTAGAAACCAATACCAAAATGTTGAAGATGTAAGGGATCGTTATGCGAAACCTCTATATTTAAATAGTCTTAATGCAAATATTCATATGAAAGAAATTTTTATTGGTGACCATGAAATTAAAATACGATGGGTGGTTTAAAATACATAATGAAATATAAATATCATAAGGTTATAATTATAATATGAGCTGTCCATCCAGATATAGCATATCACAATCGTACCATTGAATTTTAAGTTTTTTGTTCCCTAATATACACTTTCAAATTCATAGGCATAATTTAATCAAGTTTGGAGGTTTCATTATATTTATTTTACCTTGAAACGGGTGGGCCCGGCCCCAGTCTCGGAAGATCCCAACAGCTCATTCTATCGTGTAATTTTCAGCGTATGGTCAGAGTCAACTGCGTACCCATAATTTCCTCCGTCTCCTCCTCACGTTTCCCATCAAATTCTGCTGCATGAATGGTACCCCACCACACCGGCCTTATTGTTGTTTCTGGGGCCACACACGACCCTCACATGTTGTTCATAGGGCATCGCACCAAACTACCCACTAACTCCAAGAATCGGAGTCACTAAGCTAACTAGCCACTTAACTTGTGTTTTGTCGACTTTGTTCGTAATATAGCTCGATTTTAGGTTTCAGTAGACATGGAAATTACAAAATGTAATATTCAATTAACAGTTTGATTTTGTTGAAAAAAATAAAGCGAAAGCGGAATGGAAAAATTTCTGTATATTTTCTTATTATTAAACTGTACAATGAGCCATCCTTTTATAGGTGAAAGAGACAATCAAAAAAATAATTACAGCATCTGTAATTGATACTAATTGCATAAAATCAGAGATTTATCAACTATCCTAAATTAGTCAAATCAAATATTTGTCAACTATCCTAATTTAGAAAATATCTAATAGGAAAGTATCTCAAAATATTTTAGCATTATGATCATATCTCAATTATATCTCAACATTCCCCCTCAAACTCATAGTGGCACCGTAGAAGCCAACTGGAGTTTGCTAACAAGTTCACTAAGACGATCAGGTGAGTGTGACTTAGTGAAAATATCAGCAAGCTGATCAGCAGAGGAAACGAAACACAAGCGAAGGGTGCCATCACTGAGATGATGCCTGATAAAGTGGCAGTCAATCTCAATATGCTTTGTGCGCTCATGAAAAACATCATTATGCGCAATCTTAATAGCACTCTGGTTGTCACAATAGAGAAGAGAACGAGACAGCTGAGGGGCATCCAAGTCAGCCAAAAGACGGCGCAGCCATAAAAGCTCAGCAGTAGCATCAGCAAGGGCGTGATACTCAGCCTCAGTGGTAGATCGAGCGACAGCTGTTTGTTTCTTACTTCGCCAAGAAATAAGACACGAACCAAGTAAGAAACAAATGCCAGTGGTAGAACGACGATCCGTAGGATCACCAGCCCAATCAGCATTAGAATAATCTCGTAACTCAAGTGATGACTGAGATGAATCGTGTAAACCATGGAAAAGAGTGCTCTTGACATAGCGAAGGATTCGAAGAACAGCAGCATAGAGAGGTGAGCAAGGCTCATGTATGAATTGACTGACCAGGTGAACAACATAAGAAATATCAGGGCGAGTAACTGTGAAATAAATAAGACTACCAACCAACTGTTGATAAAAAGTAGGATCAGACAGAGGCACACCATCAGTAAAGTTGAGCCGAACATTATATTCTAAAGGGGTACTGGCAGTCTTGTTGTCGGTTAGACCAGTTCTGAATATAAGATCTGAAGCATACTTAGCCTGAGAAAGAGAATAACCATCCGAAAAAGATGTCACCTCAAGACCAAAAAAGTAACTGAGAGTGCCAAGATCTTTCATTTCAAAATGATGACCCAGAAAAACCTGAAGCGCACGAATGCCAGCAGAATCATCACCAGTGATGATCATGTCATCAACATAGAGAAGTAGAAGGGTAGTGTTTGAGGCAATCTTACGGATGACTAAGGCAATGTCATAAGCACTGATTACAAAACCTTACTGTGTGATGACAGAGGTAAATTTGGCAAACCAAGCATGAGGAGCCTGTTCAGACCATAAATCGCACAACGAAGGCGGCAAATCTTATGAGGAGGATGCTCATAACCAGAAGGAAGCTTCATATAAACTTCCTCAGTAAGACCTCCATTCAGAAATACATTTTTAACATCCATCTAAAATAATTACCAACGCCGAACAGCAGCAACAGCAATAAAAGATCTAACAGGGGTAAGTCGAGCAATATGAGCACAAGTCTCCTTATAGTCAATACCATACTCTTGAGAGCAACCCAACACAACAAGACGAGCTTTGTATCGCTCAACTGAGCCATCTGCCCGAGTCTTAATTTTGTAAACCCACTTACAACCCACTACAAACTTTCCAGGAGGCAAATCCACCAAATCCCAAGTATGTGTCTTGGTAAGAGTATCTAATTCATCAGATATAGGTTGCTGCCAAAGAGGATCAAAATTAGCCTCACGATAAGAGTGAGACTCATGAAGAGTAGCAAGAGCAGAGAAACAATGATAATCATGAAAATAGGAAGAAGGAGCTCTTACCCTATCAGAACGACGAGGTGCAATAACTTGGGAGGACTCAGCGGTAGAAGGTGGTATAGGTACATCTTAAAGAGAACCAAGTGATGATGCTGGATCCGCATGGGGAGCAAGGTCATTGGAAGAGGCCAAGGATGGATCGTTAGAGGAGTTGGTATCACCTGTAGAAGAGTTAGTAGACTCAGAAAATAGAGTAATAGAGAGATGAGGGAAATTATTTTATATTTTAACACGCCCCCGTAGGTTGAAGACCCATTTTTGGGTAGAAACCTGAGCTTTAACGTAGCGGTATAATTTTTTAAAACCCGCAATTAAATGCGTGCCCAGCAGAATCGAATCTGAGTTGCTCTGATACCATGTTGAAAAAAATAGAGCGAAAGCGAAATAAAGAAATTTCTGTATTTTTTCTTATCATTGAACTGTACAATGAACCATCTTTTTATAGGTGAAGGAGACAATCAAAAGAATAATTACAGGATCTTTAATTGATACTAATTACATAAAATCAGAGATTTGTCAACTATCCTAAATTAGTCAAATCAAAGATTTGTTAACTATCTTAATTTAGGAAAATATCTAATAAGAAAGTATTTTAAAATATTTTAGCATTATAATCATATCTCAATTATATCTCAACAGATTTGAATATTTACGAAGGTAAAAATGGAAAAGAAAATTGTAAAATAAAGGCAAAATCATAAAATTTGGAAATTTTGTTTATAACCAAAAGAGTATTATGCATACTTTCTTTTGAATTTTGAAAAAACACATAATTGCTTTTGTAATTTTACTCGAGATAGAAGTGCGACCTACTCTTCCAGTTGGCATTGCTTATTACTATAGACTGTGCAAAGGCCTTCTTACTCAATCTGGAATATCCTCGGATCCAAATTTCTCTTGCTAGATCCCGATTCAAACTTCAGGAAAAAAAAAAAAATTTAACAGAGGAAATCTACCCACCAGTCTCCGATACCTCCATTGCCCCCCAAGTCCATCTCATTTTCTTCCTCTCTCTCTCTCACACACACACACACACACTCTCTCTCACCCCCCACCCTCTCTCCTTCTCCTTAGACCATTAACGATCAGAATGAATGGTTACTCAAAGATGAGAGTGAGAAACAACAAGTCAAGATCCATGGACCTGTGCAACCTCAACTTCTCACCACCCCAGGTCCAAGATGATCAAGAGGGCTCAAAGGCCCCTACAAAGCTCCAAGATGAGAAGATGATGGCCCATGATGGCCGAGGAGGAGGAGGAGGAGGAGAGTATAGTCCTCATGGTCATCATCAAGGGGAGAGGTTTGGTGTGATGTTGAGCAGTAACGGCTCCTCCTCCTTTGCCCCACAAAGATTCAGATCAATTAGATCAAATAATTATAATGATGAGAAGAAGAGCAATCCTAGTGCTAGTGCTAGTGCTAAAACTACTACACTTCAAGCTGCAGTGAGGAGGGCATTCTCGATGAGGAAGTCCAACTATATTGGTGATGGCTATTGGAGGATCCATGACACTGCAGATGCTAATGGTGCAGATCAAGTGATTCAAGAAGAGGAAGCAGATGAAGAAGATCCCACCACCACCACCTCAAGAAGGACCATGAAGAGGGGTAACATCTTTAGAGCTTGTAAGCGCTTCTTCAAGTTCTAGATAGACACTTGTTAGTGGCATTCGTGTATATCCATTTTCGTGAGAATAATATGATTCATGTGCTGCTAGCTGGCCTGTCTGTCTATCCATCCATCCATCCATCTTTATGCCTATCTTGGAGGCTGTACTTTTCTTTTAAGTTGAATTTTAAGAGCTTTATTACTGTAAGTTTATGAGCATTCTACAATAATCATCAGATCTGGAGCATGGGACGATATACATGTTGATACTTGTATTTGGAACCAGCAAATTTAGAATTTTGGTCTCAGAGCGCTCGAAGAAGATCAGGGTATGGTCTCAATGAATCCAAATCTTGCATTTGGCTTTTTTTCCTTAGATATTTGTTTTTATGGACATAGACTGATTTAAAGCATGCTTATGCTCTTGGATGAGATTGATCACCTCTTTCTAGCTAGTTTCATGACCTTCTGCATCTTTTTTCAAAAATTGATAATGAGCTTTTTAAACTGGACTCTGTTGTTGAGTTTCTCGTGTCGCTTTTGCAATTAGTCTTCGTTTCTCATTTGCTGGTAGACTTTTTGGAAAGTCTCTATTCTCACTTTTTGACTATTCAGTGGCTATAGAGAGGATCACACGCTTTTGGAATGTGTATCTTATTTTCAATTTTTTTTTTAAAAAAATTATTTTTTACTTTGAAAAGTTTATAAATACAAACTTTGAAAATCATCAAAATACTTTAGTAGCGGAAACTAAAGAAAGATACTCAAAAGAAATATCCGAGAGGTTAAAATAAAACAGTCTCACCCTCACCCCTGGAAGAATTCAAAAGTAGGAATCTTATTTGCACTCATATAGCTGTCCTTATTTTCTCAAAATAGAAGAGGACAAAAAAAAAGAAAAAAGAAAAAAGAAAAAGCAATATAGTTCCCACTTTCTAGATCAAATTTGTAGTTTTTTTTCTTTGCTAAATAAGACTATTATGGGTTATGGCCGCTCATACCTGGCGCTAATATATCTCTTATCGCAAGCTTCACAAGTTGATCAAAGAATTTTTCCTACCAAACTATCTTAGTCTCTAACATGGTATTTTCTTTAGCCAAATTATAATCTGCGCATATGTTTGTATGCCCGAAAAATTAAATCTTCCCTTATATGCCAATTTAATTTTGAATTACAGCAATAAAAGAAAAATTACAAAATAGAAAATCGAGATTATAAGAATGGGGATCGATTGATTTCGATTCCCCTTTATTTTTGTGGGTCTGGCAGCGATGGAGCTTTGTTTCTGTACTCCGTTGACGATCCGATCTCTCTGAATTGAGGAACTCCTCTCTGGATATTTGGACTCTGGAAAATTGGACTCTTCCCGAAAAAATCTCCCCCAATCCAAAAGTCCTCTCTCCGGTTAAATTCCTGTGTTTTATAGACCGAAGAAGCTCCAAATCCGGCTCGATTATTCCTGAAAAACCGGATCACGGAATATTAGCGAAATAAAATAGGAAATAAATAATCGGAAAAGAACGGAAAACAACCCGCGGGATCGCCCCCGCAGGTTGGCACCCGCGGGATCGCCCCCGTAGGTTGGCACCCGCGGGAATCCTCCCGCGGGTGGCAACCCGTCGGGGCTCCTGCGGGTTGCAACCCGCGGGTGTGCCCACTTAGCAATTTTTTTTTTTGGTATCTACATAACCCCCTCCAAAGTTTTCGAAGTTCTGTATTGAACCGTACTGAATTTCAAAATACTTTGGATTCTTTAATTTTGGTTATAGACTTTTTAAAAGATTTGGTCGATAGAGATAACTGTTAATATATTTATTTATTCAATAACAAGCAGATGTATGATTTTAACGTACTCATTAGAGGACAAGCAGAGGTATAATATTAACGTGCTTATTTTAGGTCAAACAGAGGTATAATATTAACGTGCTTATTTTAATCCTAACCGTTCAGTGACATCTAGTATGACGAATCAGGAAAAGACAGATGTGACATTAAACGTGTCTTAGAGTTTAACCTATTCAGAGGATCTGGTCGTGATAGGGACAAACTGACTAAACAGAGGTGACGTTTAACGTATTTAGCTTTGGAATCGGACTATCGGAGGTAACTGTTAACTTGATAGGGAGATGATTTTCGTTAGAGGTGATTTTTAACTGAACGATATCAAAAGCACGTTCATCAGATGTTGTAATGTTGGAGTTGATGAAGTGTGAATTTTCTTTTCTGTCAGAGATGATTTTTATTTACGTGACAAGGGATTTAATCGGATCTTATCTCATTTGATTTTGAATTATGATGTTAGAGGTATGATTTTAACTTGACTAATATTTTGGAGTGTCGCTTGCTCTGTTGGAGCAAAATGACAAGAAAAGTTTTGCTGTCAGATGTGAAATCTTAACGTGACAGGAGATTTATCTGATCAGGATTTTTAGCAAACCCCCAGCTATCAACGGATTTAATTAGGCTTTACCAACTACCATTTGAGTCGGGCTAGCCATGCTATTCCCCTCAGCATGGTGAGTTGTCGAGAATTTCGTTTGGGCTTAAATGCCAAACTTTTCCTCTTCCCTTTGCCTTAGCAGCTTAGGGCAGTGATGTATTCTTATATTCGGATAAGAATACTGTTATGACAGATTTGTCGTGGAATTTTTAGCAAACCCCCAGCTATCAACGGGTTTGATTTTGCCTTTACCAACTACCGTTTGAGTCGGGCTAGCCATGCTATTCCCCTCAGCATGGTGAGTTGTCGAGAATTTCGTTTGGGCTTAAATGCCAAACTTTTCCTCTTCTCTTTGCCTTAGCAGCTTAGAGCAGTGATGTATTCTTATATTCGGATAAGAATACTGTTATGAAAGATTTGTCGTGGGATTTTTAGCAAACCCCCAGCTATCAACGGGTTTGATTTTGCCTTTACCAACTACCGTTTGAGTCGGGCTAGCCATGCTATTATCCTCAGCATGGTGAGTTGTCGAGAATTTCGTTTGGGTTTAAATGCCAAACTTTTCCTCTTCCCTTTGCCTTAGCAGCGTTGGGTGATTCATGCTTTTTACCTCCAGCACGGTGGGGTTGGCGAGAATTTTATTCTCTTCCCGTAGCCTTGTCGGCGTTGGGTAATTCATACTTATTACCCCCAGTATAGTGGGGTTGGCGAGAAATTTATTCCCTTCCCGTAGCTTTAGCGGCGTTGGGCAATTCATACTTTTTACCCCCAGTATGATGGGGTTGGTGAGAAATTTATTCTCTTCCCGTAACTTTAGCGGCGTTGGGCAATTCATACTTTTTACCCCCAGTATGGTGGGGTTGGCGAGAACTTTATTCTCTTCCCGTAGCCTTAGCGGCGTTGGGCAATTCATACTTTTTACCCCGAGTATGGTGGGGTTGGCGAGAAATCTATTCTCTTCCCGTAGCCTTAGCGGCGTTGGGCGATTCATACTTATTACCCCCAGTATGGTGGGGTTTGCGAGAAATTTATTCTCTTCCCGTAGCCTTGTCGGCGTTGGGTAATTCATTTTTTATTTTATTTTATTTATATATACATTTTTATTTCTTTATCTCTCTCTCTTTTTTTTTTGTCTGCAATGATGTCCTTTTATTTATTATTTTTTTTTAGGTGATGACGCCTAGCATTTTATTTTTTTTTTATTTATTTATTTTGGTAAGCATGAGCCCTTGCAAATATATTTTTATTTATTATTATTTTTTTGTTTATTTTTATTTATTTACTCTTTTTTGTTTATATTTTTTTAAATATTTTTTTATTTTTTATTTTAATTAATTTTTTATTTTATTTATTTATTTATTTATTTTTTTGGCATCTGCGGGTGCATCCGTGGGATACAACCCATGGGTAGAGCACTCATACTGCATGTTTTTTTTTATTTAAATATTTATTATTATTTTTTTTAACACACAAACGCAAAGCTTATGGCTGACCGATATTGGTGACTTCATTAATCTTACTGATTAGTGTACCGTACCGCACTACTTTTTTTTGGCGAAAGCTTCCCGTCCAATTCCAATATTGATTCCTGGAATTGACTCGTTCAGCCGAACCGAAAAGTAATTACCTTTGCACTCGCATTCGACGCGACGTCATCCTTTTTCGTAATTTCCAGTATGAGTACTGCCCGCTGAGCCACCTTTCTCCTCGGTCCACAGAGACGGAGAACTCAAAAGCTCGAGGAATGGGGTCGAACCGCTAATTCGTATAGAGCCATAGAACCTGCCCAACCGCTGCGAGATGTCGGTAAGGGACCGCATACTTCGTGGGTACAGCCATCCTTTGAAGAAAGCGTAATAGCTCACTGGTCTAGCCGGAGCTGGAGCAAGTGAGAAAACTCCGTGCGCGCGCAGACAAAGATGCATTCTGTAAACACCCCAGACGTGGTCTGACTTCCAAAAGAAGATGCCATTCATTTGATGAGAAATAAAAAGGAATATCGAAAATTCGCGTCTTCTTGGTCTTCGACCCCCTCAGTCACTACGATATCCGGTGACGAATAATGACGAATAAAAGTCCAGGACCTCTCGGTAGGATTCGAACCCAGATGAAGTTCTGTCAATTTTTTGTGGGCGATAACACCCTTTCTTTTTTTTTTTCATTTTTTTTTCATTTTTTGCCTTTTTATTATTATTATTTTTTTGTGCGGGAGAGAGGAAGAAAAGTGCGGGTGGCCTAGGTTCCATCTGCGGGTTGCGTCCCGCGCTTCTATATGTGGGTTGCGTCCATGTGGGTCCCAAGATTCTATTTGCGGGTTGCATCCCGCGCTTCCATATGCGGATCCCAAGATTCCATCTGCGGGTTGCATCTCGCGCTTCTATATGCGGGTTGCGTCCACGCGGGTCCCAAGATTCCATCTGCGGGTTGCATCTCGCGCTTCCATATGCGGGTTGCGTACACGCGGGTCCCAAGATTCCATCTACGGGTTGCATCCCGCACTTCCATATGCGGGTTGCGTCCACGCGGGTCCCAAGATTCCATCTGCGGGTTGCATCCTGGAGTTGTATCCAGTTTTGTCAATTTTTTTTTTTTAGGCGATAACGCCTCAAATTTTTTTTTTTTTTTTGACAGACGATGACGTCTTGTCATTTTTTTTTATAAACAATGACGCCTCAAAATTTTTTTTTTATGGGCGATGACGCCTCATAATTTTTTTTTTTTACAGACGATGACGTCTTGTCATTTTTTTTTTATGGGCGATGACGCCTCATAATTTTTTTTTTTTACAGACGATGACGTTTTGTCAAATTTTTTTTCTTTATGGGCAATGATGCCTCATAATTTTTTTCTTTTGACAGACGATGACGTCTTGTCAATTTTGGTGGGCGATAACGCCTGACATTTATTTATCGTTACCCGGCGATGACGCCTAGGCTCCGAAAAAAAAAATTTAAAGATTGGATTGCGCTGCCCAAACTCCCACTGTGGTCGCCAATTCTTGTATGCCCGAAAAATTAAATCTTCCCTTATATGCCAATTTAATTTTGAATTACAGCAATAAAAGAAAAATTACAAAATAGAAAATCGAGATTATAAGAATGGGGATCGATTGATTTCGATTCCCTTTTATTTTTGTGGGTCTGGCAGTGATGGAGCTTTGTTTCTGTACTCCGTTGACGATCCGATCTCTCTGAATTGAGGAACTCCTCTCTGGATATTTGGACTCTGGAAAATTGGACTCTTCCCGAAAGAATCTCCCCCCAATCCAAAAGTCCTCTCTCCGGTTAAATTCCTGTGTTTTATAGACCGAAGAAGCTCCAAATCCGGCTCGATTATTCCTAAAAAACCGGATCACGGAATATTTGTGAAATAAAATAGGAAATAAATAATCGGAAAAGAACGGAAAATAACCCACGGGTTGGCACCTGCGGGATCGCTCCCGCAGGTGGCAACCCGCGGGATCGCCCCCGCAGGTTGGCACCCGCGGGAATCCTCCCATAATTTTTTTTTTGTATCTACAATGTTGGATTTCTCTAAGTATGCTGAATATAAACTTATGCAAAGTAGCAGTCGAATAAACAAGAATTACGGAGCAGATAGTGGTTGTCTCTCTCTGGATCACTTTGAAAGAAATTGATATTTTTTCCATCATTTACGCCCTTTACTTTCTGCCATATTTTGATTGTATATTGGATCTAAAAGTGGATGCAATAAGCCTATCAAGAAGTCTAGTTAATACCACTATTAAGAAGCCCATCTAAAGGCCGAGTCGGTTATTAACAAACTTATTTATTATTGAAAATTCTGATGAAGAGTATATCTATGCAAGTTTTTTTAAGAGCACATTTCAATTTTCCCAAAGTATCTTTTCTCTCCTAATTCCCTCCTCCTCCCCTCCCTCTCCTCCCTCTCACGCCCTCTACAAACATGCCAAACCCTCCTCCTCCCCTCCCTCTCCTCCCTCTCACGCCCTCTACAAACATGCCAAACCCTCCTCCTCCCCTTCCCACCTTCTTGTCCTCCATCCTCCCCCCCTCTACGAACCTATCACTCCCTCCTCCTCCTCCTCCTCCGCTTCCATCCTCTCTATCTCTCTGTGAACCCGCCACCCTCCCAACTCATCCTCCTTCCCACCCTCTCTCTTTCCATCGCAGGACCCACCACCACCCTCTCCTTCTCTTCCCCCACCCTCCTTCCTCCTCTTCCTCTGTCATCTTTCTCCTCTTTGTGAACTTACTATCCTCCCTCCTCCACCTCTCCCACCCTCCTACCATTCCTTGAACCCTCCACCACCCCCTACTCCTTCTCCTCCCCGACCCTCCTTCCTCTTCCTCCTCCTCACCCCTCCGCGAACTCGCCACCACCCCTCTCCTCCTCCCCATTAATCCCTCCTCCTCCTCATTTACCCCCTTCAAGATACTGGAAAATCTAATTAGAGGGGAAGGTTCCACCTCTACATGGTGATGACAACTGTCTCGTTGATTGAAGAGACTCCGAGTGAAGCCCACGCCACGTAAAAAGACACCTTGCAGGGAGATTTCAGTGGAGACACTGACTAATGATCATGATGGAGAGAAGGCTCAAGACAAGACGAAAGGGGTGGATCCGGCAGTGGAAGACACAGAGAGGATTCTGACTACATAGGAGTGTCCAATATCGGACTTTGAGGAGATCATAGGCATCCTTGATCCCCCGCCCACGATCACACCAAGCAGACGCAGTAAGAGACTCAGCAAGAAGAGGGGGGATAGGATTACCAGATCGGACAGGTAGTCTCACTTGCGTCTAAGAGGAAGGCGATACATGTCAGTCTCGATAAAGGTATTCTTCTGTACTCTTTTGATATTCTTAATTTGCTGGCAAATCAAACCTTACTAGAATTTGCACAAATATGTAATGTCGATCTCGGAAGTACCGAGGATGTTAGAAGCATGAATATTGATCTTATAAAAAACTTACCCTCTGGGGACAATAAATGGGTAGTAGGATGACTAACAAAGATCAGTGAATCTCGCTATGTCAACCATGGAGAAGTAATCAAGCGATTGAATATGAAGACAATCTTTTGGAACGTTAGAGGTTTGGGGGATAGAACAAAACGACGTATGGTCACTGAGGTTCTTCGAGACAATGGAGCAGATATTTTCTATCTTGAAGAGACAAAATTTGTGGACCCACCAATCTTGGTGGAATAGGAGATTGCTCTGAGAAGGAACTTTACATTAGTATTTAAAAATACAAGGAGAGCTTCGGGGGATTATCATTGGAGTCAACCATAACTAGTATGAAATACTGAAATCATTGGCCAAGGAATTCACCTTGACAGTGATTGTCAAACAGTGAGCTAATTATTGGGTCCAGAAAATTACTGCATTATATGGACCGAACCAAAGAGATAGGATCCATGCATCCAAAGATCCCTACAATGAGCTTGCCAATGATGTTCTCTCGGTTAATGAGAGTGAGTGAGCTCTTGTGGTAATTAATTCTCAATCCAGACCAAACTTCAAAACAGTTTAAACTCCATTTAATCGTGCATGCCTGTAGAATTCACAACACCCGAAGATTAGGTATCACCTACATATTGTAAGTTTGTGAACGATGCCAAGCAAGCTGTAGGTAACCCCTCAATCTTGTCTGCCTCCTTCATCCGTGTAAACAATAAGTTGAGTCCTTCAGCCACCAAAACAAACAATAATGGTGATAAAAGATCTCCTTATCTTAGACCCTTTTTACAGACAATCTCTTTCCCTAGTTCTCCATTGGCCAAAATAGAGACCTTAGCTGAATTTAGCCAAATGGAGATCCATTTAATCTATTTGGGACTGCATCCCCTATTCCTCAAGGTCTCCAGATCGCATTCCCAATCTATCTTGTCGTAGACTTTCTCAAAGTCAAGGTTTAGTAAATAACCTTCTTTACTGGTCTTTCTACAATGGTGAATCACCTCCTGTGCAATGGCCACCCCATCGAGGATACTTCATCTTGCAATGAAACCCGTCTGTGTGTCCCCTATCATTTCCTGGAGGTTTGGTGTAAAACGGGATGCTAAGACCTTGGAGAAGATTTCAACCACACAATTCAGAAGTGCAATCGGATGATACTAATTGATCGACTTTGGGGAGGTCTTCTTTAGTATGAATACTATAAATGAGTAATTCAGTCTATCCAGATAGGCACCTCCATTGTTCAGTTCCCTGAATAGGTTGATGAGATCTTGTTTAATCGTCGACCAAAATGTTCTGCAGAAAAAAAAAATGGGGAAGCCATCTGCGCCTGGTGCTTTATCCTACTTTAGATCCCAAATAGCCTTCTTAATTTCTTTCTTAAAGAAGTCCCTCCCTAGATCCTATAGATAAGTATTGTTTGGCCACATTTCTTTTAGGAAAGTAATTCTCCTACTTTCAGAGTTCCTAAATATTCGCCAAAAGTATTCAAAGATATGATTCTTGAGGTCTTCTCCAACGATTGTCGTACCCTCTGGGGTATTCAATTCATGGATTGCATTCAACCTAGTCTCATGTTTGCAATACTATGGAAGTAGGATGTATTAGTATCACCATTCTTCAGCCACTTGGATCTGGCTCGTTAACACTACATAATCTCCTCCTTTTTGTAGAGCTCCTGAATTTCTTTTCGATAGTCCAGTAACGATCCTCTCTCCTCTTCTATGAGGTTCGTGACCTTCTCTCATTTTTCGAGAGTTGCAATTCGTTGCACTATGTCCTTTTTCCTGCCTCTTACGAGTCCACGAAATCCTGTCCCATCTTGACAGGACCTATCGCAATTTTTTCAATTTGGATCATAGAAGCTCAACAACGTCTCTTCCCCTGATCGGGAGCGACCAATTTGTTCGGATGAGGTCGTAGACCTCATTGTGTTCTAGCCACCGCCTTTCAAATCGAAATAGTTTGTTAGCTTTAGGCCTGAGTTCGCCCAAATCCAAGCAAATTGGGAAATGATTGGACGTGGGTTTAGGTATCGAATATACTCTGGATAGGTCAAATTGGGCCTCCCAAGTATCTGAAACTAGCACCCTATCCAATTTAGCTAGGCATGGTCTTCTCTCATATTTGATCAAGTAAACTATCGATCTAGTTAGGAAATTTCTATTAGGCCCAAGTCGTTGATGATGCTGTTGAAAGCTTCTCTATCTTGGATGTTATGGTCTCCCATACGCTCCTCCATAAATCTTACCACGTTAAAATTCCCTTCTATTATCCAAGGGAGATTGTATCGATGCCCAATCTCAAGAATCTCATTCTTCAACGAATTGCAACTCTCGAAAAATGAGAGAAGGTCACGAACCTCATAGAAGAGGAGAGAGGATCGTTACTGGACTATCGAAAAGAAATTCAGGAGCTCTACAAAAAGGAGGAGATTATGTGGTGTTAACGAGCCAGATCCAAGTGGCTAAAGAATGGTGATACTAATACATCCTACTTCCATAGTATTGCAAACATAAGACTAGGTTGAATGCAATCCATGAATTGAATACCCCAGAGGGTATGACAATCGTTGGAGAAGACCTCAAGAATCATATCTTTGAATACTTTTGGCGAATATTTAGGAACTCTGAAAGTAGGAGAATTACTTTCCTAAAAGAAATGTGGCCAAACAATACTTATCTATAGGATCTAGGGAGGGACTTCTTTAAGAAAGAAATTAAGAAGGCTATTTGAGATCTAAAGTAGGATAAAGCACCAGGCGCAGATGGCTTCCCCATTTTTTTTTCTGCCGAACATTTTGGTCGACGATTAAACAAGATCTCATCAACCTATTCAGGGAACTGAACAATGGAGGTGCCTGTCTAGATAGACTGAATTACTCATTTATAGTATTCATACTAAAGAAGACCTCTCCAAAGTCGATCAATTAGTATCATCCGATTGCACTTCTGAATTGTGTGGTTGAAATCTTCTCCAAGGTCTTAGCATCCCGTTTTACACCAAACCTCCAGGAAATGATAGGGGACACATAGACGGGTTTCATTGCAAGATGAAGTATCCTCGATGGGGTGGCCATTGCACAGGAGGTGATTCACCATTGCAGAAAGACCAGTAAAGAAGGTTATTTACTAAACCTTGACTTTGAGAAAGTCTACGACAAGATAGAATGGGAATGCGTTCTGGAGACCTTGAGGAATAGGGAATGCAGTCCCAAATAGATTAAATGGATCTCCATTTGGCTAAATTCAGCTAAGGTCTCTATTTTGGCCAATGGAGAACTAGGGAAAGAGATTGTCTGTAAAAAGGGTCTAAGATAAGGAGATCTTTTATCACCATTATTGTTTGTTTTGGTGGCTGAAGAACTCAACTTATTGTTTACACGGATGAAGGAGGCAGACAAGATTGAGGGGTTGCCTACAGCTTGCTTGGCATCGTTCACAAACTTACAATATGTAGGTGATACCTAATCTTCAGGTGTTGTGAATTCTACAGGCATGCACGATTAAATGGAGTTTAAACTGCTTTGAAGTTTGGTCTGGATTGAGAATTAATTACCACAAGAGCTCACTCACTCTCATTAACCGAGAGAACATCATTGGCAAGCTCATTGTAGGGATCTTTGGATGCATGGAGAGAAAATTTCCTATTACGTATTTGGGGATTCCTATTTGACCAGGAAAAATCAGGAAATCGGATTGGGATCCGGTCATTGAGAGAATCAGCAAGAGACTAGACGAAGGGAAAGGGAGAGACTTCTCCCCGGGAGGGAAACTAATATTACTAAATGCTGTACTCTCAACCATCCCCGTATGTTTCTTGTCTTACTTCATTATCCCATGGTGGGTGAGACAGAAGATTAACAGACTGCGGAGTAGATTTCTATGGAGAGACTCAAGAGACTACGGAAAAAAAATTCCATTTAGTCGCTTGGGATCAAATTTGTAAGGCAAAGAGAGAGGGTGGTCTAGGGGTATTAAACTTGAAGAACTTTAACCTAACACTTGTTGTTAAATGGTGGTGGAGGTTCCTACTAGACCAAAGGGAGTGATGCAATCACTTCTACGGAAAAAGTATGGACCAACAAAAGGGTCATGGAGAGGTAAGGATAGAGTTACACATAATACTTCAGATTTGTGGAGAGGTATAAGAAGCACGAAGGACATCTTTTGGAAGAGTATCACATTTAAAGTTGGAAAGAGCAATACAGTTGCATTCTGAAAAGATACCTGGTGTGGCATCTTACCCCTCAGAATCTCATTTCCACTGGCTTACAAAGCCTGCCTTAACAAATAAAGAACAATTGCAGAGTTCTGGAGCAGGGGGAGATGGAGGCTGGGAAATGGTACTAGGAAGGGCTGGAATACATTACGGAATATACTAGAAGACTTCCGAATTAGTAATATCGAAGACCACCCTATTTGGAGATAGGACAAATCTGGAACCTTTTCCGTACAATCAATGTACAACCTACTCAATGATGGTGGGATTAGATCCAAACATACAAACCAAATATGAAAGACAAAATGCCCTCTAAAAATTAAATTTTTTCTTTGTCTAATAAATATAATACCCCAAAATTTGAGCTACTTGCATCTCTCTTTTGAGTCCAATCGTGCTGAATAAGTCCATTGAAGTTAATTTTGGGTACTGAAATAATTTTTGGTGAACGTAACTTTAAATTCACAAACCCAAATGACATTTGGTCTTTACAGTTATTAGTTTTGTAATATTTAGGATTTTTGGAGATTTTCATTACTATGCCAAAAAATACTTCTAAAATTACTAATTTAATAATATTAGAATTATTCTTCTAATTATTTTGCAATTTCTGTTCATTAAATCCGACCACGAAATGACAACAACAATAACTAAGCCTTTTATCCCAAGTATTTGGGGTAGGCTACATGAACCCAAAAAAAGAATCACGCCGGATCGATCATTTTGATATTCCTTCTCCATTTATTTCTATCAAGTAATATCTCCTTATTTAAAGCTCTAGACTCCATATCTTTGCGTATCACCTCCATCCATATTTTTTTCAGTCTTCCTTTCGTTCTTTTAACTTGTCATATATTGATAAACTCCCTGCTTCGAACTGGTGCACTTGTAGGCCTACGTTGCACATGACCAAACCATCGTAAGCGATTTTCTCGAATCTTCTCATCGATGGGAGCTATACCTATCTTAGCACGAATATTTTTATTTCTCACTTTATCTCTCCTACTATTGCTGCACATCCAACGGAGTATGCGCATCTCTGTTACACTTATCTTCTGTGAATGACATTTATTTATAACCCAATATTCCATGCCATTTAATAAAGCTGGCATAATAACAGTCCTATAAAATTTTCCTTTCAATCTTAACGGAATGTTACGGTCGCATAAAACTCCCGTTGCTCTCCTCCACTTCAACCAGCAAATTTGTATCTTATGGTTAACATTATTATCGATCTCTCCATCATTCCTAAAAATAGAACCTAAATATCTAAACTAACTGCTCATTTGTATCTCTTGCCTATCCAGTTTTATAACATTATAGTCTATGGTCCGTCGTGTACTAAATTTATACTTCATATACTCTGTTTTAGACCTACTCAATCTAAAACCTCTAGATTCTAATGTATGCCACCATAACTCAAACTTAGCATTTACCCATGCTCTTGTCTTATCAACTAAGATAATATTATCAGTAAAAAGTATATGACAAGGTATCTCATTCTGAATGGTTTTAGTAAGTTCATCCATCACTATAGCAAATAAGAATGGGTTCAATATAGATCCTTGATGCAATCCAATTGTGATAAAAAATCACTTGTTAAACCACCACATATTCTGACATTGGCCACTACTCCATCATACATGCCCTTAATTATATCGATATACTTGATGGAAACTCTTTTCTTCATCAGTGTCCACCAAAATATTTCTCATGGAACCTTATCATAAGTTTTCTCTAAGTCAATAAATACCATATGCAAATCTTTATTTCTCTCTCAGAATCGCTCTATAAATTGACGAAGTAAATTAATAGTTTCTATCGTCGATCATCCCGACATAAATCCAAACTGGTTCTCCGATATTTTAACAGTTTGTCGCAATCTATGTTCAATTATCCTTTCCCAAATCTTCATAGAGTAACACATGAGTTTTATTCTCCGAAATGACAAATGGATAATTTTCTAATACTCCTCTCATTGAGTACTACGTCCTACATAAATTTGGTAGTATCTGAAAAATATTTACCGGAGCCGTAAATAATAAAATATTAAATAAATTTAAGACTTCATTGAACACACCCCATAATCAACAAATTTCTAAGAGCAGACCCCAAAAAAAAGGGCTGTCCATTTGAGCTGCCAAACGGGGAGTTGGTGTGGCAAGCCGGGGGCTCTATGTGGCTAATGGAGAGGCAGCATGAACACAACTTTATTTAAATTACATAGTTGCCATCCAATTATTTTCACTTCTCCAACACACTCCCTTCTCCCTCACTTCTCCTTTGTCTTTCGGCCAAAACCAAGCAGAAAAAAAGGGGAGAAAAAAAGAAGAAAAAAAAGAAGAGAGAAAGAAGAAAGGAGAATAAATTGAACCGAGAATTCGAGATAAAGCGGAGTTAAGTAACACTGTTATATTTTTTGTTCAGTTCTTTATTTAATTTATATTTAATTTATATTTGTATACGTGATTTATTTTGCAAAAATGCTTGGTTCACATTTTGATATATCGATTGATATTGAGAACTGAATCAGAATAGTGGGTCAAATTTGATGCATATAAATATTGTGATATTTGCTTAATTTTGAAAAAAAAAGTTTATGCATGCAAAGATAAATAAATATATAAATTTGCACCATGCAAAAATAATTTGCATGGCTTGAAAGAGAGGAAATAATTGCATGGAATGGGCTGAGAGAAGAAGAGAGAAAGATAGAGAAGGGAGAGAGAGATAAAGAGAGAGGAGAGAGAGACTTTGGTGGACTGGGCCGAGAAGGAAAAAAATGGAAAGAGAGTTTTTGTGGGCTGGGCTCAGCCCAGCCATGAAAAAGAGTCAAAAATAGAGAAAAGAAAGGAGGCTTGGGCTTTGGGTTGTAGCTGCAACGGCTGTAGTTGAAGAAAAGAGAAAGAGAGAGAGGAGAAAAAAAAAGAGAGAAACTGGGCTTGGGCCCAGTCTAGTAAAGAAAAGAAGAAAAATAAATGATAGTAATATTCAGTAGACTTGGGCCCAGCCCAGCAAAAGAAAAAAAATAAAAATTATATATATATATATATATATATATATATATATATATATATATATATATATATATATATATATAACTTCAGTGGACCTGGGCCCAGCACAGCAAAAGAAAAAGAAAAAAAAATAATGTTCAGTGGGCCTGGTCTACCCCAGAGAAAAATGAAAAAAATAATAAATAATAATAATATCCAATGGGCTTAGGCTTAGACTTGGACTCGGGTCGGATAGGAAAGTAAACAATAATAATAATAATAATAATAATAATAATAATAATAATAATAATGTACAGTGGGGTTTATTAATAATAATGCAGTAAGCCTAAATAGTAAAATACATTGGGCCTTATGAATAATTATGCAGTGGACCTAAATAATAAATTAGCAGTAGGCCTTATAAATAAAAATGCAGTGGGCTTTAATAAATGAAATTGCAGTGGGCTTAATAAATAAATATGCAGTATTATTATATTATGCACTTGGTTTGCAAATTAGGTTATTGATTGGTATTGAGAATTAAACCAAAATATTAAATCGATTTTGATAAAATATATTGTGATATAATTGTGCACTAATGCTATCAAGATGACACGAATATTTAATTCATTATACTACAAGTAATATGTTTTGATATTACAAGTCATGTGCTATAATACTGCATGTCATGTATAGTCGTGGAGATGTAAGCATATTAACATGAATTGAAAAATAATTAAAGAAAGAAAAAGAAAAATAAACAAACAAATATAAAAAAAAAATTAGCATGTGCATGATGTATTATTAATCTGGGATGGGAGAAACTATACGATGAATAAAATAATATATGACGTGTGATAATTGTTAATGATACAGTTTATGTGATGCATGACACGTAATTCATGGTATGTATACACTCGAATCCAATATATGACATATTTCCATGAATTAATCGAATACTTGATACATGATGAGTATGATCATTAATGGGAATATGATAACAAATTTCTTATATCTTGATTACATGACATTAAATATCTTTGTGATACGTGTGTATATGATCTTGAATCTTGATTCCTGAATTTTTATTTCTCGTGATAAGGATATGTACACAGTTTAACTTGACAAGCTACGTGTTCCCATTAATTCATGTATTTCGTGTATTATTGACATGGGGATTGGAAAAACTCTATGATGGATAAAAACTGTATTGTATAAGGAACTTGTTAGGCAACTTCTTAATTGAGGCTGTGATTCTTTTACTGCAGCGGTCTTGGTGATTACTGGATCACCAATTGATAATTGATATCCCAAGTGGTTTGTCCATTACTGTAATACAGTACGAAAATTGATTGTAGTGCGTAGCAGCATGTCATGGTTCAGTGCTATGATTATTGAGGTTAGGCTTAGGGTATGCGCGGGCATTTGTACAATACAAAAAATTGCATGTTATCTTATCCATCATTTCCTTTCAAATGCTAATAAGAAAATGATCTAGACTTGTCATTTTTACATGATATTTACTTGATAATTGAAAATGGCACGTATAGTCTTACTATTCTATTATTCATTATTCACGTGACACGTTTGAATGAACACAACTTATTCACCTATTCCCTATCTTCAGTACTGCAATAGTATATATATATATATATATATATATATATATATATATATATATATATATATATATATATATATATTTTTTTTTTTTTTTTTCTCATGTTATTTGCTGGGTTTAATCCTCTGAATTTTGAACCCAGATTTAGAAGGCGAAGAAGGAGACCCAACCCCAATTGAAAACCCATACTTCATTGACTAGACTGAGCGACAAGAGGCAAGTGAACTAACTTTTAGAGACCCTTGGTATATATTTGTTTATATTTTTTTTGTCCGAATACTGCTTTTATCTTTTATGCTCATATTCAGAGCAGTATGCTATCATATATAACTAACTCTTTATATAAATGAAATGTTCTTAGCTCCAGACATGTTATTTATTCATCTGATTATGGCATGTAGCACTCATTTTTTTCAAGTCAAATTTTTAAATTTTACAATTTATTAAAAATAATATTTTATTTTAAAAACATATTTTGATCACATGACACCCACCTCACACCCAAACCAAGTTGTCTAATCAAATAATTATGATTGAGAAAACAAGTAGGATTAACTATGTTAGATTAATTCTTATCCTAAAAAAAATTAGATAAGAATTTATTTGATTTTATTTAACTAATTAGATTCTAATTTGACTAGATATTGAATCTAAATCCAAATCCTAGTTGAGATATAAAATATATTAGCCTAATTAATATAGGATTCAACTCTCATCTAATTAATTAAATATAATTTAAATTTGGCTCCTACACATATTAGGATTCAGATTCAAATTTGGTATCTTTTAGGATTCCTATTTAAATTTAATTTTCATATCTTTTAGAATTGCTATTTAAATTTGGGATTCCACCTTTAATTAGGATAGTGAATCCGATTAGAATTCATATTACACTTTTCGATTATGAGTAACAATATAACTCTTAATTTCCTATTAATAGGCCCCTCGAGCCTACTTTTCCTAAATTAAAAAAAAAGAAGTAAGCAAAATATGGGAGATAAGAAGAGAAATAGAGAAAGAAAGATAATAGGGTTCAACCAAGGAAAGTTTTTCCAAACCTTGGAGATTTCGTCGCTCAGGCCAAAAATTTCATCCGAAATCAAGGCCAAGGTGAGTTTTATAACTCACTATAACATGCTACTGATTATATTTGATCTTAAAGTGAGTCATCTGACTCACTATAAACATGCTAATGATTATATTTTATTTTAATGTGAATTTTATAACTCATAAGTATGCTTTATCTTTTATATTTTCTGATTTATTTATTAAAGATTGAATTGTGTACTCGTTTAAAAGTATGATTTAAAGTGAGTCCTTTGACTCATTATAAACATACTAATGATTATATTTTATTTTAATATGAGTTTTATAACTCACTATAACATGCTATTGTTTATATTTTATCTTAAAGTGAGACCAACTCACAAAAAGACATACTATTAATTATATTTTATTTTCTATATTCTCTGTTTTATTTTTTTAAAGATTTAATTATATACATGAAAATTTAATTAATACCGAACAAGACATGATTGCTATAATATATGATAGGTGATAGAATATTAATCACTGAATTGTTACATTATTTCTTAATGCTACTACTAATGTTATGAATACTAAATTTTATTAATTATCACAAATCTATATAATGAACTGAATTTACTGAACTAAACAACTGATGTTGAAATTGATATAAAATTGACATACACTGGGTTTATGGGTGAAATTGATGATTCATACGATTTGATGGCTGAACGTAACCGCGCCACTGTTTTTCATTTTTTGGAGCATCGGGATAGGCTCCGATCAAAACTGTCACTCTTTTCCTTTTGGGAGGATCGGGATAGGCTCCGATCAACTTACTGGTCCGTTTTTTCGGGGGTACTCGGGGATGCATTTAGACCAGCCAAGTTCATGTTTTTCTAAATTTCTAAATACTGTAATTAAAAGATATTAACTAAAAAGTTAATGATAAACCACCTAATATGTTAAGATTTGAGATTTCTTACTTATTTTAATTATACTGACTTTTTTTGGTATTGCAAATTTCATTTCATATGTTTCTATTATATATTTTTGGATCGCTTTACTGACGATCCTGATTATGCATGATCAGACGCAGATTATTACGTACAGGTAGAACCGCTAGAGAGAGTAGGACTCAATATATTTTCAGGAACAGGCAGAGCTATAAGATTGACGGCTTTTCTAGTTTATTATTTTTTTATTAAAGTTTATATAAGAAGAAAAATTATTATTGTAATTAAAGAAACTATTTCTTATTTGTTGCCTATATTTCCGCTGTATTGTGATTGTAATATTTACTGAGGCTTGTCGAGTTATTATTCAACGCTGAACGTTTCCAACTTTCCACACTACAGATTGTGGGGCGTTACATGGCAGTAGTTACGGTTATTCCAAAATCTTATGATTGTTGGGTTGTGTAATTTTAATTAGCGTCCCCCATTTTGTAAAGCAGTTGAAAAATAGGAGCATTATAGGGTGATATCAGAACCTAGATTTAGGTGGAAGACCATATGACTACTGCCACATAAGAACATGTCTGTGACTCATTCGTAATAATTATTTTTTGATATCTATCAGATCTAGTATCATGCCTATCCTATTGCTTCCTATTTGTTTGAGATATCTATCTTAAATTCTTTTATTGATTCCATTTGGACCATCACAGAATGATATCGATCCAATTTTGGACCAATATGTCTCTTATTGATTAATGATAGAGAATTTTATATAACTGATTAGTTATCAATGGAAGAAAATATGATGTTATCTTAGGTATGAATTGGTTGAATATCTTCAGTGTGGTGATATATTGTAGGAAAAGAAGAGTAATATTTCAGCTTTATGATTGTTCGGAATTTAAATTTGTTGGCGGAAATCAATCTCTAGAACCAGTTGAATGTAAGGTGTCCTTTAATGGAGGAGTTTTGGAGGTTATGGAAGTAGAAGGAATGATCCCAGTTGCATTAAAATTCTTAGATATATTTTCTAATGAGATATCTGGACTAGTAGAATTTACTATTGATATTATCTCTGGAGCTGAACTAGTTTGTAGGCCACGTTATCGAATGAGAGTTGCATAATTAGAAGAAGTTAAGAAACAAGTAGATAAATCATTGAAATTGGATTTTGTAAGATTTAGTATTTCACCTTGGGGAGCTCCAGTATTATTAGCAGGAAAAAAGATGGGAGTCAAAAATTGTGTGTGGACTATATATTTTGAATACAGGAACAATCAAGAATAAATACTCATTACCGAGTATAAATGATTTGTTTAATCAATCAGAAGAGCAACTATATTCTCGAGGATAGATTTTCGTTCTGCATTCCATCAAGTAAGGGTCCAAATATAAGATATTTAAAAAAACTACATTTAGAACCATACATAGTCAGTATGAATATTTGGTGATACCGTTTGAAATAACTAATACTCCCGCAGTATTTATGAATTTGAGAAACTATATTTTTACTCAGTATTTAAATAAGCTTGTGATGATATTTATAGATGATATATTAATTTACTCCAAGAATAGAGAAGAACATGTTGAATATTTGAAAATGATTTTGCAGACTTCTAGATAGCAGAAGTTATATGAAAAATTGAACAAATGTGAAATTTGGTTGGATAAATTTGTTTTCCTGGTCATATAGTTTCTGACAATGGTGTATCAGTCGACCCTAAAAAGATTGAGCCGTGATGGATTGGCATGTGCGAAAATCAGAGTAAAAAATTTAGAATTTTCTACGATAGCTTGGTATTATTGAACATTTGAATAGGACCTTGTAAAACTGTATCACTTTAAATAAACAAACTAGAAAATGAGTGAAATGTCCATGGAGGAAGTGTGCAACAAATATTTGAAGAATTCAAATGAAGGTTAACAACAACACCAGTGTCACCCATTTCCAGATAACCCTAGATGCATAAAGGTTTATAATGATATTTCAAGTCAGGGATTATGGTGTGTTGACATAGAATAGAAGAGTGGTTGAGTTTGGAACTTACCTTTAAGCTTCCTGAGAAAAAAAAAAAAATATTATGCTTATATTTTTCTTGAAGATTGGGGAGATATTAATATTGATGTATTACAATAATCAATATTAGTAAACTTGACAGAGTAAGCATAGTTGGCAATATTAACTAGTCAAATGAATTAGGAGATAAAGAAAAACCTATGGAAGAATAAGTGTAAAAAATATAAAAAGATACTAGAAGGCTAAGAATTTTGTCGAATTAGTCAAGTTGAAGGTAGAGGACAATAAATTGATAATGAATTATAACTAAAGAAAACATTTTATCAAACTAGAACATGGCATTATATCTTATTACTCAAGTTAAATTTATCTTTCCAAAAGATTGTCCTATTCCATTACTTTTTGTTGATCATTCCCATTTGAAATTTTGTACATTTCATCTGAATATTATCATAATATGATTCATGTCTTGAGCCTTTATACATCACAAATTTTATTGAGTCGGCGAGGCAATTGTAGAGAAGTATTATCTGGCGTCAGTAATTGTAGTTGCTTGATAAGATTATTGTGTGTGATTGAATTCTGTAGTCATGAATTCATTTTTATGTTATATCCCTGCCATTTATAGTTCTGTTACTTCGGTATTGTAATAGTTCTGATTCATTTTCACTTTTAGAGTCTATTACAATATATAATAGGACATTAGGAATGGACTCTACAAAAATATTTGTCATTTGTATCTTTCCCATTATTTAATCCGGATGGCGTGTCACTCCAAACTAGTAGCAGTTATTTCTATTAAATTCTATCTTTCTTTTGCATTCTTTACCTAAATAAAATTTTGAGAATAAATTGAAAATCTTGTCTATCCAATATTATTCCTATCAAAAACAAAAATCGTTCATGATGTATTCTTATATCATAATTGAGAAAGCGCTTGGGGTAAAGTACAAAGTAGTGAGTCTATTAAAAGTGGATTTGAGATTGGGCCTAAAATATGTGAAACAGCCTGTAACAATTGTTAACCGACAGGAGAAAGTCATGAAGAATCAAGTAATACCATTAGTTCTTATTTTATGGGACGTACAATACCAAGAAATTCAACTTGGGAGATTGAGAAATACATCAGAACAAACTACACATAACTTTTCTCATGATCAGATATGATAATTAGATATAATTTATATCTGTAGGTACCCATGTATACTGCATGTCTTTCAATTTGGAATTTCGAGGTCAAAATTCTTTTGTTAGGTGGGTAGGATATAATACCTAAAAATTTGAGCTATTTGCATTTCTCTTTTAAGTCCAGTCGTGCTGAATAAGTCCACCGAAGTCAATTTCGGACACCGAAATAATTTTCGATAAACATAACTTTAAATCCGCAAACCCAAATGACATTCGGTTTTTGCGGTTATTAGTTTTGTAATATTTAAGATCTTTGGAGATTTTCTTTACTAGGCCGAAAAATACGTCCCAAATAATAATATTAGAATTATCCTTCTAATTGTTTCACAATTTATGTTCATTTATTCTGGCCATCAAAATGACAAACGGATAATTTTTTAATACTCCTCTCGTTGAGTACTACGTTCTACATAAATTTGGTAATATTTGGAAAACGTTTACCAGAGCCGTAAATAATAAAATATTAAATAAATTTAAAACTTCTTTAAACACACCCCGTAATCAACAAAATTTCTAAGGGCACACCGCAAGAAAAAGGGCTGTCCATTTGAGCTGTCAAACGGAGAGTTGGTGTGGCAAGCCGGGGGCTCTATGTGGCTAATGGAGTGGCAGCATGAACAAAACTTTATTTAAATTACATAGTGTTCGCCATGAAAACTGCAAGCTCTTTATATCGAAGTATTTTTAATAAAAGGGTTACAATCGGACGGTTTTTCGTTTATAGAAGATAAGGAAGATAACTTTTCCTCTTTGTTTAAGGCTGGGTTTCTAGGTAGCTATGGAGGACGATCCTGCTCTCCGTTGACACTCCGTACAATCTCTCTCAGTTGGCTAAAAGGAAAAGAAAAAAAGGGGCTCTTTACTCTTGATCACAAGGGGTAACTTTTGGGAGAAGACGTCCGTCTCTGTCTGTCTTTTTTCGTCTGTGTGTATCTCTTTCGCTCCCCGCCTTTTCTAGGGGGCTTGGGGTAACGTCCCGCCATATTTGCTCGACCGTTAACTCCCACTACTCGAGAAGTGCCACCATATTCGTTAGGTAGTTATTCCCACGATCGAAGTAACGCCGCTGCATCCGTTTGGCAGTTAGTCCCACGATCCGAGGTGGCAATTCTTCTGTTCGGGTCAGGTGACTTTGTATTAAACCCCCACCCGAAAGCTATGGGCAGTGTCGGGAATCTCAGCTTTAGATTCGCGAACATGTTCCGTCGTCTGAATCGCGGACCTCATTTTCGTAGATTCGCGGACCTCAGTTTCTTAGATTCGCGGACTTCAATTTCTTAGATTTGTGGACCTGATGAGTTGCGGGCTTCTGTCTCTGCATTCATGGATCTGATTTGCTTTTTCAGAATTTTTCGCCGACAAAACCGCCTCCAAAGTTTTCAAAACTCTCATGATTCTTTGAGGTGTTTCGGAATACTTTGGATATAATATTCTGTATTAGAACTTTCGTTGCGTTTGTTTGAAGTCTGTAACTCTGTGTTAGCGCCACTACTGCTTCTTTCTTTTGAAGGGACACGTCTCTGAATTAGGGGCGCGACTCTTCATCTGCGAACTCTTGTTTTGGAAGGAACACGTCTCTGTATTAGGGGCGCAAGCTATCTTCGAAAGGGACACGTCTCTGTATTAGGGGCGCGAACTATCTTCAGAAGGGACACGTCTCTGTATTAGGGGCGCGAGCTTTCATCTTGGAGTAGAAAACGACTCTATATTAGGGTCGCAGATTCTCGCTTCAGAAGGAACACGTCTCTGTATTAGGGGCGCACTCTTCATCTTTGAGTAGAAGACGACTCTGTATTAGGATCGCGAATTGTCTTCGGAAGGAACACGTCTCTGTATTAGGGGCGTGGGCCTTCATTTTGACAGCGGCAAATGACTCTGTATTAGGGTCGCAAACTGTCTTTGGAAGGGGCGCGACTCTGCATTAAGGTCGCGAACCTTCGTTTTTTGAGAAGAAAGCGGCTCTGTATTAGGGTCGCGAAATTCGCTTTTTGAGGAGAAACCGACTCTGTATTAGGGTCGCGAACTTTTGCGGGAAGGCTGGCAGGCGGTTGTTTTTCTGCGGCGTCAGAATTGAGACGTTTCTCTGAGCTGCATTAAATAAAAAGGTATTCACGAGATTCGAGCCAGATATCACGTCTGTCCAGAGATCTCGGCCGTCAAATCATCGGCTATATAACCTCCACTTTACGAGAGAGGTTGCCCTTATCTCAAGAAATTTAAAATCTGAGTTCTTCGTTTGGACTCCTTAGACTTCTCGTCTTCAAGCTCCAATAACTGATTCTCTGTGCGAAGGATTTTCTCCCTCTGTAAAAGATGCCGAAGAAAGCTTCTTCCTCTGATGCTGCTACCAGTGGTCATCAAGATTCTCGAGCAATTTCTAGTTCGATAGTGGTTCGGCAGGAACCCTTGATTGCAGGTAAATAAAAAAAAATTCAGAAGGCAGTCCCTTTTCTCATTTTTCTTCTTATCTCTAATCTGAATGTCTTTTGCAGTTGATTACGCCTTGAATCCTTGGCTAAAGTATCATTATTTCAGATATTCTGACGCTATGATGGGAAGAAAGAGTTCAGATTTGGTCATGTCTTTCCCCATTATACAGCCTCAGATAACCAAGAGAGAGCAGACAAGATTCTCCACCCTTCTTGCTCAACATTGCGAGAGCTGATGACCAATGTATCTTTCGAAGGAGATAATCGGTCTCCATTGCTCAAACCTGTCTTTTTGTTTGGGGACCATATTTCAATGCCCGATAGTGGTTTGGAAGATGGCGATTACAAGTGGCTTCGCCAAGTTGAAGGTCGCCACTTGTTTCTCCCCAATATGGAGAGATATTATCCATTCTTATTCTTTCAGTCCCTTTCTATACTCAGGTGAATGGACTAGCACATAAACATGCCACAAGACGGTGTCTTGTTGGGGGGCTTCAATGCTCAAGGTGCTTTTCCTCGTGGTACTGGGAAGAGCTTTCGCGGATTGCTGCTGGGATTGCTTAAACACGATCTCCCCAGAGGTGAGGTTCCTATAATCGTGCAGACTTTCCTGCACCGTTTTACCAATGCACAAGAAGAGTTTCATGTTCAGGATTTTCGTCCCCCCTGGATGGGTTCACTATTCTTAAAAAGGAGAGTGGGCGGTCTTGACTGACTTCTTTCTGCGATTATTTAGAGATCAGCTTCATCATGCGGGGCTATATCGAGCCATCAGGTTGTTCAGCATGGCATTCCCGCCAGCAGATTCCATTTCTTTACTTTATTGGAATTGCATAATCCTGATACTTGTACAATCTTTTGCCCTCAAGGCGAGTTGGGTTTTGCCCTCCACGAGATGCATGAGGTCTCGGTCTTGCCTATGGGAGACGTCCCGTATGAAGAGTACATCCCTACTGGAGAAGAACTCCATCTGCTGAAGACTCATGATCTTTTGGCTTATGATACTTACGGGGAATTGCTCTGCCATTATCATATATGCACCCACACATCGGGCACTCGTAGTTTGAAGCCAAAGAAGTGGCTGCAATATCTCCTGCCTAATTTTTCTAGGAGTAATCCGAACTTCATTCGCCTTCCTCCAGTTTCTGAAAAGGAGATTGAATGAAGAATTGTAAGGTTCGGGACAGATGCTTATGTTGTCGAAACTGACGAGGACGTTTTCAAAGCTGGGACGTCCTTCGAGAGTTTCCATTATCAGGCTCTTCAACCCTTATCTGACCCTGCCTTCTTGGCGGGTTATTTGCTGGTTTGGCTGAAAAAGTGTGTTATTCCTTCACAGGAAAACATACCCCTTGGGGCCATATACCCAGTCGTTCTACTGGCATTTGGTAGGCGACTCAGTTTGTTACCCGCTATAGTATGCAGCATCCAAAGCGGATTGAGAAGAATATCTGATAAATTCTGCAATGTGAAGAAGGAGCAGAGGAAGAAAGGAGACCCTGTCATCAAGACTCCTAATCCGCGTGTAGAACTCCCTTATACTTATTTGATGGCTTAGTTGGTTCTACATTGCCCTACTTTGATGAGTCCTGCAGACTCGAAGATTGACTTAAGTGCTCCCAAAGTGCAGCACTATGAGAGATCGCAGTGGAAAGGAGGCTATATGGCCGCGATCCTCAAAACCCTTCATCATTTCTCAACTTTTGAGTTGTTCAGATGTTTTCCATACTTCCCGAATGCTGGATACGGGGAAGAATTCGCGGACACTGCTGGTGCTGATAAATTTACCACCCTGTCCTCGGGATATTTCTGGTGGTTGATAAACATCCGCCTAGGATATTTGGTCCTCCGTTTGGGAAACCTCTGCTATATAGAACCTTACTACCCAAGTCGTTTTGCCCGACAGTTTGGGTATGATCAGCTTTACGTTGGTAATCCCAACAAAGAATTAAGCTTTGTTGGGAATGTTCTTGTGGGAACTCGAGCTTGGTTTCACTTCGTCGCAGGTGGAACCCAAGCCAAATTTGATCTTCCGCTCAAGACCCCGAACTCGAGTATGAGCTTCTGCTTCTGTAAATGGTTTACGGATGCTAACTCTGCTCCTCAGAATTTCAACATACATCATACCAGTCTGTGGGAGATCAGATCCTGGTATGCCCAGAAAAAGAGGGCCGGCAGCACGAAGGTGGCAGGGATGGAGGACTTCAGGGGGGACAGCACATCTAATGAATCAGAACAAAGGGAAGAGGACACTGATGCACAGGTTCAGGCTGCCTCCCTTGATGCTTCTCTTGATCCGATATTGAGGAAGACTTCTCCTCCACCGCAGTCTTCTCCCGAGAAGTCTTTACATAAGTGAAAGATGCTAAGGCATCTTAGCGACTTGCCTGCCATTCCGCAGGGAACTGATTCGCAGAGCACCCCATCTGGGACTGGCACTGCAACGTCCCTTCTAGTTTCTGAGTCTCTCGTTGAGGAACCCGAGGAGGATGAAGATGACTCATCTTTAACCCTCCGTTCCTTTAAAAGGCATCGGAGTCAAGGACTTGTTCTTTTCAATGACCCTGTTCCCATTATTCAAAAGGATTCTACCTCTCCTATTGGCAAGGCCAATGTTGAAGTCAATGTTTCTTCGGCCTTACGAGAGGATTCTGTAGCTCTTGTTGCTCAAGACACTGCCGATGATGAAGTGCAAGTCATTGGGGAGACTCACGCGTCAGATCCCCCAAAAACAGCACTTCCTTCTGAAGACCAAGATGAATGGGGCGATGATGATGACGCCAGCAGTGACAGTTTTCGCTCTTCTACTCCTCCTTCAGATCATGGTAAATATGTCTTTTTGAGCGAGGAGGTTCGAACCGAAGTATACGGACCTGAAGTATTTGGTCCTGAGGTGTACGGACTTGGAGAATCCAGCGTCCAACCTTCAGGTCTTCATCTTCTTTCTTCAACAATTATGCTATTTTATCGAATGATACTATAACTATCAATTTTCTTCTTTTTTTTTTTGCTAGCTCCAGTTTTGACTCCTGGCTTAGAGTGCATGGGCGCGAAGGTAACTTCCCCAGACAATACCATCGCTGGAGTTGAAACTGGTGAAGTGACCAAAATTACTACCTCTGCGGTTGATACTTCAGAAGCAGTGATTCCCTCGGCTACCATGCCTACGGTTTCGGCTACAACCACTCCAACTGTTGCTGCAGTTCGGGAGACTGTGATTGGTAGCTCCGCGAGAATCTCCAGGGATGCCATTCCTCCTGGTACTAGCTTGGTTGCGGATCAACCTGCTTCTGTCTCATCCAGCATTACTCCTTCTCATGCAGAGATTGACATGCTTGAGAGTGATTTGCTGAAGGACACGGTGGAGATTTTCCTTCACTTTTTGGATCGCAGTATCGATAAAATACTAAAGGGGGTTCCTTTTGCTTCAATTGCCAATATTCTCAATATTTACCTAACTGGTATCGTTAGCATTGGTGGGGAGGATAGAGCTGCTCCTTTTAGACTTATGATAGCTCAGTTTCAAAGGCATGCTGAATCTCTGTCGAAAGTCAGAAGTGCTGATAAATCTGAGACAGTGGAAATCATTTTCCAAAACCTGAAAGAGGAACAGCTTAAGTCTCAGAAGGAGATTCAAGAGAAGGCAACTATTTGCAGGGCCTCTTTAGAGCAATGTCAATCAAATCACTAATCTCTGGTTCTTCAAGAGGAGGCCGCTGCTTCGATTGTCAAGAGCCATGACCAAGCTATTACTAAGCCTCAAGAGACCATCGCCAAGGCTCAAGCTTTCTTGGCCAAAATAACCAAGGAGCGCGATGAATCAATGAGGAACCTCGTCGACTTATTGCGCCAGCAGGACGATACAACCAGAGATTTCCAGGCGGTACAGGCTGAATTGGCTACACTGGAGGCTGCTGCAGCGCAGAATGTTATCGCCAGTGACGAGGAATTACGTCGTCAGGCCGCTGTTCAAGCTTATGAAACCCTTTAACAAGACATTGACGATGCGGAGGAGAAAATAAAGGCCCTTTTGAACCATTGAATTGTAAAGCTATTGTGTACACTGTTTTAGGTTCCCCCCCTTTTTTTTTTCTTTTTGTAATAGCTCCCTTGTCGTTTATGGAGAACCTCATTTTGGCCTTCCGAGGTATGATTCTGCAGTTATTCTTTAGAGATTTGTAACGAACTTGCCATCTTTTGTCTGAAGTTTGCGAACCATCGTAAAACTTTGGTATCTGTATATCTGTCACATGAATTTTAGGGGTTCGCGGATTTACACAATCCATATCTAACCCGTGACCCGGGTTCCGAAATTCTGATCCGCGATGCTTCGTCTGGAAGTTCGCGGAATAGACAGTAGATTTTTCAGAATTTGTAGAGACTTCTGCGAGCCATGGGATGCAGCCGTTTGGGCGTAGAATTCCAAGCGTTACATGCCTCTATTAATGACGAGATCTCCGGGTTGCGATATCCAAGCGTCCCATGCAACAGTAATAAATTCTGTTGAGATCTGAACTGAAAATCTTGACCGAAGATCTCAGTCTTATCTCTTCTAAACTGGAGGTCACAGTTAGCAGGTTGCCTATATAAGGCACATGCTCTTTTCAATGAAGGATCATTCAGCCGTGAGAAAATTTCTTCTTGACTCTCTTCTCTTTCTTTCTTTTGTAGTCGATCCACCAGCGCAGCTATGTTTTCTTCTTCTTCAACCGAAGTGATGGATAAGAGTTGGCATGTCATAAGACCTCGAGACTGCATCAATCCAGCGGGGTGTCTCACCGACAAGGTCCTTCTGACCGTAGTCATTTTCCTTAATTAAGGTATATCTCTTCTTCTGATTCATATCCTCCTCTTCCTTCTTTTTCTTTCTTTTTAACAAGGATTTGTTTCGGCTACAGGAGGTAACCGTAGTCATTCTCCTTAACAATGGCCCAGACCCAATGAGCTCGCAATTGCTTCCAATACCTCAAGGGGCTTGGAAGGTCTCATGTATTTTTCATGAGAGAAAAGATTTCGGGTCTGGGGCATTATTTTTCTTCTTTCCTAGTATCCCACAAGGTTGGGGTACTAATAACCAAGACCTTGAATTTGCGCAACCCGTCAGCTATATAGCTGGGGTTTGCATTCGGTATGCCCAGTTTTGAACTAATCAATTCACTGGCATCGTCCCTTGGGGAACCAACCAGGAGGTCGCTGATTGTGGTCGGAAAGAAGAAACAAGATTATGCTTTTTAAGCCATCCTAAAAAAAGGAGGCTACAAGAGCAAATTGGAAGTGGAGGCCAGGAAGCAAACTTTTTGATCTGAATCATGCCGAAAGAGGCGGTTACAGAAGCAAGTCTGTTATTCCAGAAGAAGGGCCTGCAGAACCAAACTTTTTTGATCTGAATCATGCCGAAAGAGACGGTTACAGAAGCAAGTTTCCTCTTTTTTCTTTTAGTGATTTGTATTTACTCTCATTGGCTATATAGCACTCAGAGAATTCTCTGTAATTTTGTTCTGATGATGAATAAAGAAATTCTTTTCTTTCTACGTAACTGATAGTATCTGAAAGATGATTCTGATGTTGATTATCAGAGGTAACTGTTAACTTGATAATTTCGAAATGAATCACAATTTTTAAGTACCCAAAGCTACTATGAATGAAAAAACTTTCTTGTTGATAAACTTGATTAGCCAAATGTGTTATTGACTTGGCAAATTTGATGGGCAAGGAAATCCGATTTGCTAGAGGTAATTTTTAACTTGGCAAATTTTGATAGAAAGAAAATCTGGTTCGCTAGAGGTAATTTTTAACTTGGCAAATTTGATATAAAGAAAAATCTAATTCGCCAGAGGTAATTTCTTACTTGGCAAATCTTGGAAAAAGGAAATCTGGTTCGCTAGAGATAATATTTAACTTGGCAAATTTTGAAAGAAGGAAAATCTGGTTCGCCAGAGGTAATTTTTAACTTGGCAAATTTGATATGAAGAAAAATCTGATTCACCAGAGGTAATTTCTAACTTGGCAAATCTTGGAAAAAGGAAATCTGGTTTTCCAGATGTAATATTTAACTTGGCAAATTTTGAAAGAAGGAAAATCTGATTCGCGAATTAAATGCTTTTAGTCCGGAACCAAGAACTTTCATTGACGAAGTTCTGATTACAGAGAAACCATTTGCTCATGACTAGCCTAGAACTGCCCAGGCCGTATTATAAGTGGTGTTCTGCAATTTTACTAAGGATAATAATTCTTCAAAATCTTGATGTTGATTGGCATTAGGACTTTGTCACCATTAGGCTTTGTCAATCGATACGCCCCGTTGGAGTAAATCGTATCAATGACGAAGGGTCCCTCCCACTTTGGTTGAAACTTCCCCTAGGTTTCTGGCTTGTTATGATTGGTCTTCTAACTGATAGGACCAGATCACCTTTCTTAAAAGTCCTTCGTTTAGCCTTTTTGTTAAAGGTTCTGGTGATCCGCGCCTGTTATAGCTCGATACTCTGTTGAGTTTCTAAACGTTTGTCATCCAAGGCTTCTAACTCTTGGAGCCTTTGCTGATGCTTTTCTTCTTCTGTCATCCTTATTGTTAACGCGACTCGTAATGAAGGGATTTGGATCTCTAAAGGCAAGACCGCTTCTGATCCATATACCAAGGAGAACGGCGTGGCATTGGTGGGAGTTCGGACTGTGGTTCGGTATGCCCACAGACACTCTCCGAGTTTTTCGTCCCAATCCCGTTGATTGGAAGACACAAACTTCTTAAGAAGTTTTATAATGGTCTTATTGAAGGTTTCTGCTCGACCATTGGCTGCAGGGTAGTATGGCGATGTAGCCACATCTTCGATCCTGTATTTGTTGCAGAATCTAGAATACACTTGGCTCACGAATTGAGATCCGTTGTCATGAATTATTCTTCTAGGCACCCCGAAGCTATAAAGCACATGGTGCTTGATGAACTTGATAACATTTAACGATTTTATTTCGGTCAGGGAGATGGCCTCAGTCCACTTTGAAAAGTAATCAGTTATGGCCAAAATGAACTGGTGTCCTCTCGTTGATGGCGGAGAAATTGGCCCTATGATATCCATACCCCATTGCTTAAACGGCCATGATGTAGCCGTCAGGTGGAGATATTCTGGAACTTGATGTATAAAGTCTGCATGTATTTAGCAAGCCCTACACTTTTTGGCGTAGTTAACTGCTTCTATCATCATCTTATGCCAACAATAACCCATCCTTCGGATTCTATTCCAGAGTTTCGGTCCTGGCTGATGTGCTCCGCAGATGCCAGCTTGAGCTTCTTCAAGACTTTTTGAGCTTCGCGGTTGGAAAGACAGCGAAGTAAAACTCCATCGTAGAATTTTCTGTACAACGTCTGGAGTTCCGCGTTGTAGTAAAACCGGATGGTCCTTCTCTGAATGGCTTTGGCTTCTTTTGAGCTTTCGGGTAATATCCCGTAAAGGACATAGTCTATATAAGGAAAACGCCAATCCCTTGGCTCTAGGCTAGACGCGCAAGCGTCAGCTTCGTTTTCTTGTGGCTTTTTCGCTTTTTCTTTGAGCTCATCCTTTGAACAGAACAATTCCTTGCTGCTTACCATAATTTGCCTTTTAGCATGCTTGGGCAAGGCTAATGTAGTAGCCAAGGAAGCTAGCGAATCCGCATAACTATTGAGGTGGCGCTTTATGTGGCTGATATAGAAACCAGTGAAATCGTTAGCAACCTTAATCACCGCATGATAATACAGCAGGAGGTCTTCATGTTTGACTTCGTACTCCCCTTTTATTTGGTTTACAACGAGTTGAGAGTCCCCATACGCCTCCAAATATTTGACCCCCAGTTGTTTGGCTATTCTTAAGCCGATTAGGAGGGCGTTGTATTCCGCGACGTTGTTGGAGCACGAGCTTGTCAATGAGTAAGCTTGAGGAAAGATGTGGTTGCGAGGAGAGACGAGAACAACTCCCACCCCCACTGTCGTCTTTCCTTTGGATCCCATTCGGGAGGCACCATTAAATAAAAGTTGTCATACACCTTTCGAAACCATATTTGATCCGGAAGACCTTCTCGAACCATCCTTTTCTGGAATTAAATCCCGTTCCTCCAACTCTCCTGGGATTTGTTCATATAACCTCGAGGATGCCGGGACTGGATGTTCGACCAAGAAGTCGGCCACGACCTGTCCTTTGATAAACTTCTGTGGAACGAAGTGCATATCATATTGTGATGGCAAAATAGCCCAATTGGATAGTCTTGAATTTAATGACCTGGATTTAGTCATTAATATTCTCAGAGGGTTAACTCTCGATACAACGTGGATAGTTTGTCCAACTAAGTAGTGTCGCATTTTCTGTATTGCGAACACCAGTGCTAGACATTCTTTTTCCACGGGATTATACCGGTGTTCCGCCCCGATCATCATTCTGCTGAGGTAGTAAATGGCTTGCTCGTGGCATGACTCATTCTGCTGTGCTAGCAAAGCTCCCAATTAATGGTCCATAGCCCTTACATATAACTGGAAGGGCCTTCCCGAAACTGGGGACACGAGCACTGGTGGCTTCGTGAGATATTGTTTGATCTCTTCAAAAGCCTTTTAGCATGCGTCATCCCAGATGAACGACACTCCTTTCCTCATCAATCTGGTGAAAGGTTGACATTTACCAGATAAATTTGATATAAATCTGCGAATGTACGCCAGCCTGCCTTGTAACCCTCTTAACTCTTTGAGGTTACGGGGAGGTGGCATGTCTTGGATAGCTTTGACTTTATCTGGATCAAGATGTATTCCTTTCGAAGTTACTACAAAGCCGAGGAATTTCCCACTAGAGACCCCAGGAAAGACTTAGCTGGATTCATCTTGAGCTGATACTTCCTTATGAGGTCAAACACTGTCTTCAAATCTTTCAAGTGATCTTCTTTATTTCTGCTTTTAATTGCTAGGTCATCTACGTAGCACTCCACTATTTTTCGGAGGTGCTTCTGGAAAATTGCATGCATGGCGCGTTGATACGTAGCACCTGCGTTAGTTAGGCCAAAGGGCATGACTGTATAGCAGTATACTCCGAGTTGTGTCCTGAAGAACGTACGCTTCTCATCATCGGGATACATCTTTATTTGATTATATCCCAAGAATCCATCCATGAACGTCATGCGCTCATACCCACAAGTATTATCTATCATGATATCAGTAATGGGTAATGGGAATTCGTCTTTGGGGCAAGCCTCATTCAAATCCCTAAAGTCTATACAGACTCGGATTTTTCCATTTTTCTTGGTCACGGGAACTATGTTTGCGACCCAATCAGGGTGTTGTTCCTCGTGAATAAAGCCTGACGCGATCAACTTTTTGATTTTAGCTTCTATAGCTTCCATGATTTCTGGGCAGAATTTTCGTTGTTGCTGCTTTACTGGCTTAGCTTCTGCCCGGATCTTCAATTTGTGAACCGCCACGCTTGGATCCAACCCTGGCATCTCCTCATAACTCCAAGTGAAAATATCTATGTATTCGTGGACGAGGGATATCAATTCTTTCCTTTCTTCCGAGGATAGGTTCTCACTTATAAATATGGGTTTAGGATTCTTTTCATCTCCCATATTGATTTAGATCACTTTATTTTCAATTAGGGGCTCCCGCTGTTCAAACTGAATCTCCCACTTCATATTAAGATGCTTGTCCCAAGGGTCGTCTCTTACTGGTGAGGTTTCCTTCAAATCTTCGTCTTCGTGGATCGCGGAAGCCACGTTCGCGGATACCTTGTGGAAAATCACACCTGTGCTGACATTTGAATCCCAGCATGATGATTCTGACGAATGATCGTACTGTTTTTCCTCAGCCTTGTCGCTTGAGGAGGCCTCGAAAGTGGTGACGCAGCCCAACCCCTGCCGGTTTTCTGGTAATAGTCTGGCGTCTTCCCTTTGGGGACAAAAGGTTGAAGGACTGTCTTCCTTCCTTTTCCGAAATTCAACCCTCTGCCTTCGGCGAGATTGTATCCCATTTTCTTTATTATTTCACGGGAATTTTCATCATAATGGAAGAACTCGGATTTTTCCTGTTCTTCCTCAGAATCTGAACATTTCTCTTTGTTCCTGTGACTTGCTTTTCCAAATATTATGGCCTTTTGGGGTTCCGTTTTTGGGAGGGACCTCAAAAACAGCTTGGTCAGCACTTTCAACGTCATCACTTAATTCATATAAGGATGATCGGATAGGTGCTTGGAAGGAAGTCAGAGAATATATCTCATTTACATAGTCGCTAAATGCATCTGTACTAGTGCTTGAGGGCTCAGAATCAACACCCGAAGAATAAGCAAATTTCAGATTTTCATTTATCACCCATTCACCATCAGAGTGAACGACGTTATTTACATCAAGGCCTTCGAGGCTTATCACAATGGGCTCACCATCCCAAATTTCATCATCGGATTCCGAATCTTCGGATCCTGATTCTGTATCAGCCTCTTCGCCACTATCAGGGTCATCTTGAATGGGCCGATCTGCGACGCCAAATGCATTTTGATACAGCAACGCGTCAGTAAAGTAGTTTTCAACTCCTTTGAAGGGTTGTTTTTCCACAATGAGCGTCTTCACGTTCGCGTCTTCGTCGACATACTTCACGCATTGGTGTAACGTGGAGGGCACGATTAAATTGCTATGGATCCAGGGTCTTCCCAATAGTAGATTGTATGATGTGTCCGCATCTATCACGTAACACGTGACTTCTGTTTTCAGGTCGCCGATTTGACACTTTTGCTTTATTTTACCCAGGGGTCTACTACCGTTAGCATTGAATCCGAAGATAGTAGTGTTGGTTGCGGCTAACCTGTTCATCGACACTCCAAGATATCGTAGCATCCTTCGTGGTATGATGCTCAAGGCCAAGCCTGGATCAACTTGAATACGATCAATCTCCGTAGACCCTATATATCCCTTGTAATACAAATGGCGATGATACTTATTACTCCTGACTTGCATATCTTCCGGAGAGAAGGTGACGCAAGGGATGTTTTTACCAGAGATCTGGTGACATGTCGCGCAAAGAGACTCTCCTTCTTCGATCGTCTCTGGTATTTGCGCCAAGAACACTTCCGAATCTTACAGAGTCTCTCTTAAAGCTTTTCTAGCAGATTTGGAGAGTTTCAGGAGCTCGTACAAGATTATCCTTGCGGGGATATTGGCCAACTGTGTTAGGATGTCGAACTGGAATGACTTTCACGAGTCTTCCGCAAGTTCTTGTCCCTTCTTTCTTAGAGCTTTGTCAAACTTCAGCTCCTTTTGCTTGACTTTCTCTGGAGATGGTTGAGAACCCATTGTTTGGCCGTAATTCTTTAAGTAATTTTTTCCCGAACGGGTCCCTGCGGAGGGAGGGTCTGCATCGGCGACCAAAGAATTTTTGATTTCTTTTTCCGAATCGGTTAGAGCAGGAATGATCTCATCGTCTTCGGGAATTACGGAAACGACATTAGAGGTGAAGACCCTCGCTCTTCGCTCATTCCCAGATGAACTAGAACTCCATTATTCATCATTTAGGAGATCAGGATGTACCCATAGTATCTCCCCCTATCAGTTTCAAAGGGGAATAGTCCTTTCTTTTGCTGTTGGTGTGGATCAAAATTTATAACTTGCATCGTCCCTTTATGGATAGGTTGCACTCCATCTTGAACTGTTGACTCTATCCAGTGGGGCGCTTTACCGAACTTGACGGTCACCATGTTTGCAGTCACCTTCTTCTGGTGCTCTTGAAGCTTGATGACATTAGCGTCCACGAAGGCTTGAATTTTGTCTTTAAGGATGTAGCAGTTTTGGGTGGGGTGGTTAATGATCCTATGGTAGACACAGTAGTTATGATCATTAACTTTCCCAGCTTCCTCTGGACGTTTAGACTCTGGCAACTTTAGCATCTTCTTACTCATGAGGAGCTTGAAGATAGTCTTCGTGTGCTCATCCTTAAAGGAGTATTGCTTTTGTAGCACTCGCGTCTGAGGATGAAGTTTCAGGGGAGTCTTCGTGGGTTGTGGCGCATCAGTGACCATTGTTTCCTTCCCCTTATACCCTCGGGGTCGGGACTTATAGCTGTTATCACCACTTCGCTTCGGTTTCTCCTCGCCTCCTTTTTCTTCAAGCCTTTGCGCAATTTCTTCAGCTTCTTCAGCTTGTAGGGCGAGATCCTTCCAAGTTGAGGACTTCACCGCCCCCATCCTGGCTAGAACCTTGGTCGATAAATTATATTGACAGGTTTTTACCAGGGTCTTTTCTGGCATCCCATACGAACATCTTAGAGAATCGTTCCAGAACCTTTTGATGAAGTCCCGGGCTGACTCTCCTTTCTTTTGTTTAGCGGCTAGAAGCGCCGGCATTGATACCTCCATATCATCTTCATAGAATCTAGTGAGAAAGGCTTTCCCCATGTCGCTCCAGGAATTGATGGTTCCCGATTCTAATCTCCGGAACCATTCAAAAGCTAGCCCGGTTAAGGTACTAACAAATATTCTTGTAATAATAGGGTCATTTCCGGATAAATGCCCTATCTGCGTCTTAAAATAGTAGAGGTGTTGGTTTGGCGATCCTCTACCATCAAAAGATTTGAGTTTCAATGGTTTGTAGCTTTCTGGGAATGGTACCGTTTCCCACTCCATGGGATATGACCTTACTACACCCAGTTCTTGTAGGTCGCCCTTATGCATGAGGGCATTCAGTTGGTTCTGGAAACTCTCCATCCAGACAGTATTTTCATTTCCCTCCTGGTGCATGGAGCGGTTGTCATCATCTTTATGATGTTCTTCTTCTTCTCGATTGTTATGAGGACCATGACCTTCTTCTTCGGTCTTCTTTCCTGAATTCTTCAGTTTAGTTTTTTCTAACTCCATCAGAACGTGTAGCATATCTTTAAGCTCGCTGATGGTGTTCTGCTGTTGCTAGATATGCCTATCTTGCTCCTCCACTCTCCACTTGAACTCTTCTGGGATATTGTTCTGCGTCATATATGCAGAGGCGAAGTCTTCTAAGAATGAATCAGACGTCTGTGATTCAGCCATAACAGATTTGGCTATATCTTCTTCATCAGATGAGATCCCTGCCATCTGTCTATAATTCATAGGGATCGCCACCCCACTTTTGAGTCGAGTGTGCCGAAAAACTCCTCGCTCTTCGTTGGATGGGTCTTTCGAACTCGAAGAGAGCTCTGGGTCAGAAGCTTCTTCTTCGGAGATTTTCTTTGGCTTCTTTTTCTTCTTCTTTTCTCCAACGCTTATCATGTTGGAGGTCATCACGGGATATTCCGGCTCAGAAAACTCGAGCCCGCGTCGTCTCCTTTTTGCCAGTTGGGATGACGATGTTGACGGAGACGACAATCGACAAAACACCGAGGATCGGGCATGAGTTGAATAATGACAGTGAGACAGTACTGCATTGATCAGTCATTCATAGTGGCATTGAGATACATAGGATTCTTCTCTTCTTCTATTTAGAAGTTCCCTAAGATCTCTTTCACCGGAGTCCTTTGTGAAGGGCTCATTTGTGAGAGATAACTTCAGGGACGGTGGAGTTTCAGCCCCGCGGATAGGCATGCACCTTCTGCGAATTTGAGGTTCGCGAGCTTCTTCAGATTTTCCCCTTGGGACGCGAATGTATGCTCTGCGTTGATTATGGACAACTTTGACGAGTTTATTCATGTTTCCTGTAGGAAACGTGAATGAATCCTTCTGCATCTTGACCAACCTCGCTCTTAGGCTTCCATATTTGAATGTAGGTTTCTTCCGAGATGAGTTGGTGGTTCCCTTTTGTTGCGCGTTCCTGTGAAGGGCACGAGATTTGCTTCTCCTCAAGTTTCTTTTCGTTGTACGAGTGGGAGGAACCTCCTTCTCTGCATGACAGCTTTGTGGAGCGGGCAGTGGTCGCTTCCCCTTGTTGAAGTGGGGACTTTGGTTCACTTTGCTTGAGAGATCAAGAGTCTTTATCGGAACTGGCAGAGAGCCCGTTGTTAAGGAAGGGGATTTCGGACTATCTTGGTTCGTTGATTTCCTCAACTGGGCTATTGCCATCTTCTTGGGAATTGACCCCTTGGAGATTTTATAGTATCCCCTTAGGGAAGTAGGGCTCTTGGAGCCTGAAGAAAGAAATTCTTCATACCTTTCCTGATCGACGGAAAGGTGAGCGAGTCGACCATACTACCAACTGGAATGTTGTCGGATTGAGCCACCACCAAGTCCCCGGAGGTTATGGTAGTCCCCAGCGGAGTCGCCAATCTTCTGTTTGCCATGAAAGCTGCACGCTCTTTATATTGAAGTATTTTCAATAAAAGGGTTACAATCGGACGGTTTTCCGTTTACAGAAGATGAGGAAGATAGCTTTTCCTCTTTATTTAAGGCTGGATTTCTAGGTAGCTATGGAGGACGATACTGCTCTCTGTTGACACTCCGTACAATCTCTCTCAGTTGGCTAAATGGAAAAGAAAAAAAGAGGCTCTTTACTCTTGATCACAAGGGGTAACTTTTAGGAGAAGACGTCCGTCTCTGTCTGTCTTTTTTCGTCTGTGTGTATCTCTTTCGCTCCCCGCCTTTTATAGGGGGCTTGGGGTAACGTCCCGCCATATTTGCTCGGTCGTTAGCTCCCACTACTCGAGAAGTGCCGCCATATTCGTTAGGTAGTTATTCCCACGATCGAAGTAATGCCGCTGCATTCGTTTGGCAGTTATTCCCACGATCTGAGATGGCAATTCTTCTGTTCGGGTCAGGTGACTTTGTATTAAATCCCCACCCGAAAGCTATGGGCAGTGTCGCGAATCTCAGCTTTAGATTCGCGAACCTGTTCCGTCGTCTGATTCGCGGACCTTATTTTCTTAGATTCGCGGACCTCAGTTTCTTAGATTCGCTGACTTCAGTCTCTTAGATTCGCGAACCTGATGAGTTGCGGGCTTCTGTCTCTGTATTCATGGATCTGCTTTGCTTTTCCGGAATTTTTCGCCGACACATAGTTGCCATCCAATTATTTTCCTTTCTAGAACATAGCTCCCTTCTCCATCTCTTCTCCTCCATCTTTCGGCCAAAAACAAGCAGCGAAAAGAAGGGGGAGAGAAAAAAAAAAAGAAGAAAAAAAGGAGAGAGAAAGAAGAATAAATCGAACCGACGATTCGAGATCAAGCCGAGGCAAGTAACACTGCTATATTTTTCATTCATTTCTTTATTTAATTTGTATTTTATTTTTATTTGTATACGTGATTTATTTTGCAAAAATATTTGGTTTACATTTTGATCTATTGACTGATATTGTGAACTGAACCAGATTATAGGGTCAAATTTAATGCATATAAATATTGTGATATTTGCTTAATTTTTAAAAAAATTGTTTATGCATGCAAAGATAAATAAATAAATATATAAATTTTCACTATGTAAAAAATAATTTGCATAATTTGCATGGCTTGAAAGGGAGGAAATAATTGCATGTAATGGGCTGACGGAGAGAGAGAAAAAGAGAGAGGAGAGAGAGTTTGGTGGACTGGGCCGAGAAGGAAAAAAAATGGGAACACAGAGTTTTTGTTGGTTGGGCCCGGCCAAGACATGTAAAAGAGTTAAAAATAGAGAAAAGAAAAGAGGCTTGGGATTGGGCTGCAACTGCAGTGACTACAGTTGAAGAAAAGAGAGAGAGGGAGGAGAAAAAAAATGGTTGTAGCTGCAGTGTGTTGCAGTTGAAAAAAAAAAAAAAAAACTGGGCTTGGGCCCAGTCCAGTGAAGAAAAAAAGAAAAATAAATGATACTAATGTTCAGTGGACTTGGGCTCAGTCCAGCAAAAGAAAAAAATATATAAAATTCAGTGGACCTGGGCCCAGTCCAGCAAAAGGAAAAGAAAATAACAATAATAATAATAGTATTTAGTGGGCCTGGGTCCAGCCCAGCAAAGAAATGGAAAAAAAATATTAAGTAATAATAATATCCAGTGGGCTTACGGTTAGGTTTAGGCTTAGGCTTGGGGTTGGGCAAGATAGGAAAGTAAATAATAATAATAATAATAATAATAATAATAAAAAAGTACAGTGGGGTTTATTAATAATAATGCAGTAAGCCTAAATAGTAAAATACATTGGGCCTTATGAATAATAATGTAGTGGGCCTAAATAATAAATGTGCAGTAGGCCTTATAAATAAAAATTAAGTGGGCTTTAATAAATGAAAATACAGTGGGCTTAGTAAATAAATATGAAGTATTATTACATGATGCACTTGGTTCGTAAATTAGGCTATTGATTGGTATTAAGAATTAAACCAGAATATTGAATCGATTTTTATAAAATATATTATGATATAATTGTGCACTAATATTATTAAGATGACATGGATATCTAATTCATCATGTTACAAGTAATGTGTTTTGATATTACAAGTCATGTGCTATAATGCTACATGTCATGTGCAGTCGTGGAGATGCAAGCATGTTAACATATTAAAGAAAGAAAAAAAAAATAAACAAATAAATATAAAAATAAAATTAGCTTGTGCATAATGTATTATGAATCCGGGATGGGAGAAACTATAGGATGAATAACATGATGATGACATGTGATAATTATTAATGATACAGTTTATGTGATGCATGATACGTAATTCATGGTATATATATACTCGAATCTAATACATGACATGTTTACATGAATTAATCAACTACTTGATATATGATGAGCATGATCATTAATGAAAATATGATAACAAGTTTCTTGTATCTTGATTACATGACATGAAGTATCTTTATGATAAGTATGTATATGATCTTGAATCTTAATTCCTGAATTTTTGTTTCCCGTGATAAGAACATGTACACAGTTTGACTTAACAAACTACGTGTTCCCATTAATACATGTATTTCGTGTTTTAATAACATACAGATTGGAAGAACTACATGATGAATAAGAACTGTATTGTATAAGGAACTTGTTAGCCAACTTCTTGATTGAGGTTAGGATTATTTTACTACAGCGTTTTAGGTGATTACTGAATTACCAATTGATAATTGATACCCCGAGTGGTATGTCTGTTATTGTAATACAGTACAAAAATTGATTGTAGTGCATAGTGACATGTGATGGTTTAGTGCCATGAATATTCAGGTCGGGTCCCGGTATGCACGAGCGCTTGTACAATATGGAAAAATGCGCACTATCTTATCCATTATTTAGTTTCAAATGCTAACAAGAAAATGATCTAGACTTGTTATTTTTATCTGATATTTACTTGATAATTGCAAATGACACGTATAGTCTTGCTGTTCTATTATTCATTATTCACGTGACACGTTTGACATGAACACAACTTATTCACCTATTCTCTATCTTCAGTACTGTAATAGTATATATATATATATATATATTTCTCGTGTTACTTGCTAGGTTTAATCCCCTGGGTTTTAAACCCAGGTTTAGAAGGCGAAGAAGGAGACCCAACCCCAATTGAAAACCCGTACTTCATTGACTAGACCGAGCGACAGTAGGCAAGTGAACTACCTTCTAGACCCTTTGTCTATATTTGTTTACATTTCTTTTTGCCCGGACACTGCTTTTTTCTTTTGTATTCATATTCAGAGTAGTGTGCTATCTTATGTAACTAACTCTTTATATAAATGAAATGTTCTCAGATCCAGACATGTTATTTATTCATCTAATTGTAGTAGTAGTTACGGTTATTCGAAGATTCTATGATTGTTGGATTGTGTAGTGTAATTTTAAGTAGAGTCCCCCGTTTTGGGAAGAAGCTAAAAAACGGGAGCGTTATAGGGTGGTATCAGAGCCTAAATTTAGGTGGAAGACCATATGACTACTGTTACATAAGAACATGTCTGTGACTCATTCGTAATAATTGTTTCTTTGATATTTATCAGATATAATATCGTGCCTATCATATCGCTTCCTATTTGTTTGAGATATTTATCTTAAATTCTTTTATTGATTCTATTTGGACCGTCACAGAATGATACCGATCCAATTTTTGACCAATATGTCCCTTAATGATTAATGGTAAAGAATTTTATGCCAACTTTCTAGTTATCAATAGAAGAGGATATGATGTTATTTTGGGCATGAATTGGTTGAATATCTTCGATGTGGTGATATATTTTAGGAAAAGAAGAGAAATATTTCAAATTTTTGATTGTTCGGAATTTGAATTTGTTGTTGGAAATCAATATCTAGAACCACTTGAAAATAAGGTGTTCCCAAAGGGAGGAGTTTTGGAGGTTATGGAAGTATGAGAAAGAATGATCCCAGTTGCATTAAAATTCTTAGATATATTTTATGAAGAGATATATGGAATACTACCAGTAAGAATAGTAGAATTTACTATTGATATTATCCTTGCTGAACCAATTTGTAGGCCACCTTATCGAATGGGAGTTGTATAATTAGAAGAAGTTAAGAGATAAGTAGATAAACCATTGAAGTTGAGTTTTGTAAGATTTAGTATTTTACCTTGGAGAGCTCTAGTATTATTAGTAGAAAAGAAAGATAGGAGTCAAAAATTGTGTGTGGATTATAGGAATTTGAATGCAGTAACAATCAAGAATAAATACTCATTATCAAGTATAACTGATTTGTTTGATCAATTTGAGGAGCAAATATATTCTCGAGGATAGATTTTCGTTCTGGATTCCATCAAGTGAGGGTCCGAACATAAGATATTTTAAAATCTGCATTTAGAACTAGATATAGTCATTATGAATATTTGGTGATACCATTTGAAATAACTAATGCTCCAACAGTATTTATGAATTTGAGGAACTATATTTTTAATTGTTATTTAAATAAGTTTGTGTAATATTTATTGATGATATATTAATTTACTCCATGAATAGAGAAGAACATGCTGAGTATTTGAAAATGGTTTTGTACACTTCTAGATAGCATAAGTTATATGAAAAATTGAACAAATGTGAAATTTGGTTGGATAAATTTGTTTTCCTGGTCATATAGTTTCTGACAATGGTGTATCAGTCGACCCTAAGAAGATTGAGCCATGATATATTGGCATGTACGAAAATCAGCATCGAAGATTTAGAATTTTCTAGGATAGCTTGGTATTATTGAATATTTGAATAGGGCCTTGCAAAACTATATCACTTTAAATAAACAGACTAGAAAATGAGTGGAATGTCTCTGGTGGAAGAGTGTGACAAAATATTTGAAGAATTGAAATGAAAATTAACAATAACATCAGTGTCACCCATTACCAGATAACCCTAGATGCGTGAAGGTTTATAGTGATGTTTCAAGTTAGGGCTTATGGTGTGTTGATATAGAATGGAAGAGTGGTTGAATTTGGAACTTGCCTTTAAGCTTCTTGAGTAAAAGAAAAATAATATTATGCTTGTATTTTTCTTGAAGATGGGGAGACATTAATATTGATGAATTACAGTAATCAATATTAGTAAACTTGGCAGAGTAAGCATAGTTGGCGATATTAACTAGTCAAATGAATTAGGAGATAAAGAACAACCTATGGAAGAATAAGTGTAAAAAATATAAAAAGATATTAGAAGACTGAGAATTTTGTCAAATTAGTCAAGATGAAGGTACATGATAAGAAATTAATAATAAACTATAACTAAAGAAGATATTTTATCAAACCAGAACATAAAATTATATCTTGTTACTCAAATTAAGTTTATCTTTCCAAATGATTGTCCTATTCTATTACTTTTTGTTAATCATTCCCATTTGACATTTTATATCTTTCATATAAATATTATCATAATATGATTCATGTCTTGAGCCTTTGTACATCATAAGCCTTATTAAGTCGGCGAGACAATTGTAAAGATGTATTCTTTGGCGCCATTAATTACAGTTAATTGATAACATCGTTGTATGTGATTGAATTCTGTAGTCATCAATTCATTTTTATCTTATGTCCCTATCATTTATAGTCTTGTTACTTCGGTATTGTAATAGTTTTGATTTATTTTTACTTCTAGAGTCTATTACAACATGTAGTAGGACTTTGGGAATGAACTCTATAAAAATATTTATCACTTATGTCTTATCCATTACTTAATCAGGATGGCGTGTCACTCCAAATTGGTAGCAACTATTCCTGATAAAATTCTTTCTTGCTTTTGCATTCTTTACCCAAATAAAATTTCGAGAACAAATTGGAAATTTTGTCTATCCATCATTATTCCTATAAAAAACAAAAATCGTTCGTGATGTATTTCTTGTATCATAATTGAGAAAGCGCATGGGGCAAAGTACAAAGTAGTGAGTTTATTAAAAGCGGGTTTGAGATCAGGCCTAAAATATGAGAAACGACCTGCAACAATTATTAACCGATAGGAGAAAGTCATGAAAATTCAAGTAATACCATTAGTTCTTGTTTTATGGGATGCACAATCACTAAGAGATTCAATTTGGGAGTTTGAGAAAGATATCAAAACAAACTATACATAAGTTTTCTCATGATCAGATATGACAATTAGATTTATTTTATATCAGTAGGTACCCAAGTATACTGCATGTCTTTCAATTTGAAATTTCGAGAATCAAATTCTTTTGTTAGGTGGGTAGGATGTAATACCCCAAAATTTGAGCTATCTACATCTCTCTTTTGAGTCTAGTCGTGTTGAATAAGTCCACCGAAATCAATTTTAGATACAAAAATAATTTTAGGTGAACGTAACTTTAAATCCGCAAACTCAAAAGACATTTGGTTTTCGCGGTTATTAGTTTTGTAATATTTAAGATTTTTGGAGATTTTTCATACTAGGCCGAGAAATACTTCCAAAATTGTTAATTTAATAATATTAGAATTATCCTTCTAATTATTTCGCAATTTCTGTTCATTTATTCCAGCCATCAAAATGACAAACGGATAATTTTATAGTACTTCTCTCGTTGAGTACTACGTCCTAAATAAATTTGGTAGTATTTGGAAAATATTTATCGGAACCGTAAATTATAAAATATTAAATAAATTTAAAACTTCTTTGAACACACCCCATAATCAACCGGCACACCCCAAAAATAAAGGGCTGTCCATTTGAGCTGTCAAACGGGGAGTTAATGTGGCAAGCCGGGGGCTCTAGTGGCTAATGGAGAGATATCATGAACACAACTTTATTTAAATTACATAGTTGCCATCCAATTATTTTCCCTTCTCCAACACACTCCCTTCGCCCACTCTTCTCCACTGTCTTTCGGCCAAAACAAAGTAGCAAAAGAAAAAGAGAAAAAAAAGAAGAAAAAAAAAGAGAGAAAGAAAAAAGGAGAATAAATCGAATCGAGGATTCGAGATCAAATCGAGGCAAGTAACACTGCTATATTTTTCATTCATTTCTTTATTTAATTTATATTTAATTTGTATTTAATTTATATTTGTATACATGATTTATTTTACAAAGCATACATTTTGATTTATCGATTGATATTAAGAGCTAAAACAGAATAGTGCGATAAATTTGATGCATATAAATATTGTGATATTTGCTAAATTTAAAAAAAAAAACATTTATGCATGCAAAGATAAATAAATAAATAAATAAATTTTCACCGTCCAAAAATAATTTGCATGGCTTGAAAGAGAGGAAATAATTGTATGGAATGGGCTGAGAGAAAAAGAGAGAAAGAGAGAGAGAAAAAGAGAGAGGAGAGAGAGTTTGGTGGACTGGATCGAGAAGGAAAAAAATGGGAAGAGAGTTTTTGTGGGCTGGGCCCGGCCCAGCCATGTAAAAGAGTCAAAAATAGAGAAAAAAAAAAGAGGCTTGGGTTTTGCACTGCAGTTGAAGGAAAGAGAAAGAGAGAGAGGAGAAAAAAAATGGCTGCAGTTGAAATAATAAAAAGAGAAACTGGGCTTTGGCCCAGTCCAGTAAAGAAAAGAAAAAAAAAATGATTGTAATGTTCAGTGGACTTGGGCCTAGCCCAGCAAAAGAAAAAATATATAAAAGAGTTCATTGGACCTGGCCCAGCCCAAGAAAAGAAAAAGAAAATAATAATAATAATAATAATAATAATCAGTGGGTCCCACAAGCCCAGCAACGAAAAGGAAAAAAAATAAAAATATCTAGTGGGCTTAGGCTTAGATTTGGGCATGGGCCGGTTAGGAAAGTAAACAAAAAAATAATAATAAAGTACAGTAGGGTTTATTAATAATAATACACTAAGCCTAAATAGTAAAATACATTGGGCCTTATGAGTAAAATTCAATGGGCTTAAATAATAAATGTGCAGCAGGCCTTATAAATAAAAATGCAGTTGGCTTTAATAAATGAAAATATAATGGGCTTAATAAATAAATATGCAGTATTATTACATGATATACTTGGTTCGTAAATTGGACTATTGATTGGTATTAAGAATTGAATCAGAATATTGAATCGATTTTGATAAAATATATTATGATATAATTGTGCACTAATGTTATCAAAATGAAATGGATATCTAATTCATAATGCTACAAGTCATGTGATTTGATATTACAAGTCATGTGCTATAATGCAACTTGTCATGTGCAGTCGTGGAGATACAAACATGTTAATATCAATTGAAAAATAATTAAAGAAAGAAAAAGAAAAATAAACAAACAAATATAGAAATAAAATTATCATGTGCATAATGTATTATGAATCTAGGATGGGGAAACTATACGATGAATAACATGATGTGTGACGTGTGATAATTGTTAATGATATAGTTTATGTGATGCATGACACGTAATTCACGGTATATATACACTCGAATCCAATACATGGCATGTTTACATGAATTAATTGAATACTTGATACATGATGAGTATGATCATTAATGGGAACATGATAATAACTTTCTTGTATCTTGATTATATGACTTGAAGTATGTTTGTGATACGTATGTACATGATCTTGAATCTTGATTCATGAATTCTTATTTCTCGTGATAAGGATATGTACAAAGTTTGACTTGACAAGCTACGTATTCCCATTAATTCATGTATTTCACGTATTATTGACATGGAGATTGAAAAAACTACATGATGGATAAAAACTATACTGTATAAGGAACTTGTTGGCCAACATCTTGATTGAGGCTAGAATTCTTTTACTACAATGGCTTGGGTGATTATTAGATCACCAATTGATAATTGATACCCCAGTGGTATGTCCGTTATTATAATACAGTATGGAAATCGATTGTAGTGCCTAACGGTATGTCATGGTTCAGTACAATGAATATTGAGGCCGGGTCTCGGGTATGCACTGACACTTGTACAGTACGAAAAATTATGCGCTATCTTATCTATCATTTAGTTTCAAATGCTAACAAGAAAATAATCTAGACTTGTCATTTTTACATGATATTTACCTGATAATTGCAAATGGCACGTATAGTCTTGCTGTTCTATTATTCATTATTCACGTGACACGTTTGACACGAACACAACTTATTCACTTATCTCTATATTTAGTACTGTGATAATATATATATATATATATATATATATATATATATATATATATATATATATATATATATATATATATTTCTTGTGTTACTTACTAGGTTTAATCCCCTGCGTTTTGAATTTTAGGTTTAGAAGGCGAAAAAGGAGAACCAACCCCAATTGAAAATCCGTACTTCATTGACTAGATCGAGCGACAGTAGGCAAGTGAACTACCTTCTAAAGACCCTTTGTATATATTTGTTTATATTTTTTTGCCCGGACACTGTTTTTCTCTTTTATATTCATATTCAGAGTAGTGTGCTATCTTATATAACTAACTCTTTGTATAAATGAAAATGTTCTCAGCTCCACACATGTTATTTATTTATCTGATTGTGACAGTAGTTACGATTATTCTAAGATCCTGTGACTGTTGGGTTGTGTAGTATAATTTTAAGCAGCGTCTCCTATTTTGCGACATGTTATTTATTAATCTGATTATGCCAGTAGTTATGGTTATTTCAAGATCTTATGACTGTTGGGTTGTGTAGTATAATTTTAAGTAGTGTCCCCCACTTTGGAAAGCAGCTGAAAAATGGGAGCATTACAATAAATAAGAGAGCAATTCTAACATGGGATAATCTACAGCGCAGAGGGTGGTAGGACCCCAGTTGATGTGTCTTATGTGTAGCCGTTGATGAATTAATGTCTCATGTACTGGTGGACTGTTCGCTCATAAATACAAAGTCCAGATTAGATGAAACAACTCGTCATCAATCTAGATGAGATTCCACTCTATGGCGGGTAACTCTAACACATCTAAGAGAGTTACAACTACTATAGTCTGAAACCTATGGTTAGAGATAATAGAATTTTTTTTTGTAATACAGCTTTTAGTTTGGATCATTGCATATTTTGTATTACTAATGATGTTTTACTATAGTCAGTAGCCTTCAAAGACACTGGGACAACTCCCCACATCATTCCACCCAAGAACATTATGGCAACTACATCCAGATTCCCACAGGAGATGATTGAAGCAGGCGATTGTTCGCCATAAAATTGTAAATGATTCTCTATTGAGCTATTTCAATAAAGGATTACAATGTTAACGGTTTCCCGTTTACAGAAGATGAGGAAAAATCAAATTCCTCTTTGTTTAAAGTTGGATTTTGAGGTAGCTGTGGAGGACGATCATGCTCTCCGTTAACACTCCACACAAACTCTTTCAATTAGCAGAAAGGCTCTTAGACTTCTGATCACAAAGGGTAATTCTAGAAGAAAATGATCTCTCTCTCTGATCTCCATGTCCTTTCTGTTTTTTCGCTTTTTATAGGGGTTTCAGGGCAACATCCTGGTTCTATTCATTCGACCGTTAGCCCCATTACTCGAGAAGTGTCATCATACTCGTCAGGTAGTTACTCCCACGATCGAACTAATGCCACTACATTCGTTCGGTAGTTAGCTCCACGATCTAAGGTAGTAACTTCTCTTGTTCGGGTCAAGTGACTTTATATTACACCCCTGGATAGCATCACGAATCTCAACTTTAGATTCTCAGATCTGTTCTGTCGTAGCTGGGTCATGAACCTCGAACTTTAAGTTCGCGGATCTGCTGAGTCGCGGATCTCAAACCCTAAATTCCCAGATCTGTGTTGTTTTCGGCAGATGACTCGAGAATTTATCGCCGACAAAATCCCCTCCAAAGTTTTCAAAACTCTCATGATCCTCTGGGGTGTTTTGGAATATTTTGGATATAACATTTTCCTTTGATGTAGGATTCTGTATTAGAATCTCCATCTTCTATATTTTCGAAAGTGCAATTCTGTATTAGAACTTTTAATTGAAGGCATCATGATCCTGCCTCAATATTTTGAACTCCCATTTCAAAAGGAATACGACTCTGTATTAGCACCGTGAACTTGCTGGTTTTGGAGAAAAATGCGACTCTATGCTAGTGCCACGATTTTCAACTCTTGAAGGAAAATACGACTCTGTATTAGGGTCGCCGGTTTTTATTTTGAAGGAGAAAACGACTCGGTATTAGGGTCGCGAACTTTCCTTTTGAAGAAGAAAACGACTCTGTATTAGGGTTGCGAACTTTCCTTTTGAAGAAGAAAATGATTCTGTATTAGGGTTGCGAGCTTTCACTTTGAAGAAAAAAACGACTCTGTATTAGGGTCGCGAACCTTCCTTTTTGAAGGAGAAAGCGACTCTGTATTAGAATCGCGAACTTCCCTTTTGGTTGCAGAAAATTCCGAAGGCGGTTGCTTTATACGGCATAGGAATTGAGACGTTCTCTGAGCCGCATTAAATGAAAAGGTACTCACGAGATTTGGGCCAGAGATCACGTCCATCCGAAGATCACGGCCGTCAAATCACCTGCTATATAACCTCGATTTCATGAGATAGGTCATCCCAAATCTTCTTTCTGAGAAATTTGAACTTCAGGTTTTTCTTCAAAGTTTTCAAGGCCTTTCACCTTTGGCCTCCATTAATCTCTAATTTTTCTCATGAAAGATTTCTTTAATCTACAAAAGATGCCGAAGAAAACTTTCTCATCTGATGCTTCTGCCAGTGGCCATCGAGACCTTCAAACAACTTCTAATTTGATAGTGGTTCAGCAGGAACCCTTGATTGGAAGTAATTTTCTTAACACATATTCGAAAGGCAGTCCCTTTCTGAATTTTTGTCTTAAATCTGAATGTTTCTTTTGCAGTTGATTATGCCTTGAATCCTTAGCCAAAAGATCATTATTTTGGATATTCGGATGGCTATGACGAGAAGAAGGAGTTCAGGCTTGGCTAAGTTTTCCCGTATTGCATCGCATCCGATAGCCAGGAAATGAAAAACAAAATTCTCAATCCTACTCGCTCAATATTACGAGAGCTGATGACCACTGCTCTTTTTAAAGGAGACAATCGATCTTTGTTGAATAAACTTGCCTTTTTGTTCGGTGATCACGTTTCGGTGCCCGACAGTAGTTTGGATGATGGAGATTACAAGTTGCTTCGCCAGGTTGAAGGCCGCAACTTGTTTCTTCCTAACATAGAGAGGTCCTAATCATTTCTATTTCTCCAATCCCTTTCTGTACCTAGATGAATGGACTGACATTTAATCAGGTTGCAAGACGGCGTCTTATTGGGAGGATTTAACGCACAAGGTGCCTTCTCTCGTTCCACTGGGAAATACTTTTGTGGATTGTTCCCAGGGTCCTTTAAATGGTAGTGCAGACACTAATAGGCTGAAAACCATTGATTATCATCAGATGAGTTACTTTAAGATGCGCGTGACTTCGACATAATTCCAGACTGTTGGGCATGCAGCCAGTGTGGAGAACGTAGTGGACAGGATCTATCAATGACCTTGTCATGCAGGATGATTGCCCAGTGATGTTGGTAGAACTCAGCTGTGAATCCGTCCTGATATGGCGATACTTTTATGGGTCGACCTAGTAAGCATTCTAGTAGAATAATCTCGGCTCTTAGATAATTGCATAACCAACTCATAGACTACTGCGTCAACAGTATAAATTTATATGCTTTAAGGCATCAAGTGCATGCCCTATATGAAGGAATGCCTTCGGCTATGAGCCTAGTGTTGAATGGATAACTGAATTGGATGCCGAAGCAAAATGTTTAATCACCAGACAAGCATACTTGTTAAGGATGGAACTTCACGAAATAAGAGATTTCTGACCAGTATGATAAAATTATGAACTGAATAAGTGGAGAATAGTTTTGTATTCTGATATATAAATAAACTGTATAATGATCATCTTTTTATAGGTGAAGAAGACAAACATCAAAGGAAAAAATAAAAGAATATGCAAATTGATACTAATTACATAAAATCCTCAATAACATAATCAGCCTAATTAGAGAGATTAGTCAAATATACTAAGTTAGGAAGATATCATGAGATATACTAATAAATTAAAGGATTTGTCAAATTTCCTTATTTAGGAATATATCCTAAATTATTAAGATATGATAATATCCCCCTTCAAACTCAAGATGGTTTGGAAGAGGTCATCTTGAATTTGGAAATGAGATGGCCTTGGTAAAATATCGGTGAGCTGATCAGTCGACGAAACCGAGAGAAGACGAAGAGTGCCTGCTTATAGGTGATGATGCACAAAATAACAATCGATCTCAATGTGCTTGGTGTGCTCATGGAAGACATCATCGTGAGTAATCTAAATAGCACTATGATTATCACAAGGAGTACTGAAGTCCTGAGACACGCCCATATACTGGAGAAGCCAATGAATCCTAAGAAGCTCAGTGAGAGCGCGATATTCGGCTTCGATACTAGAGCGAACAACAATAATCTGTTTCTTACTTCGCCAAGAAATAAGAGAGTCATCTAGTAAAAAGAGAAAATGAGTGGTGGATCGTCAATCAGTAGGGTCACCTACCCAATCAGCATCAGAGTAAATCTGCAATTGCAATGATGAATATATGAAAAAAAAAGAGCCCATGTAATAACGTGCCCTTCACATAGCGCATGATGCAAAGAATTATAACATAGTGAATAGAGTGTGGGGCAGCCATAACTGACTAACAAAATGCATGGCATATGCAATATTTGGTCGGGTAATAGTGAGATAGATGAGACTCCCAACAAGTTGTCGATATAGGATAGTATCGAAAAGGAGCTCGCCATCAACGTTGCACTCAAGACAGCTATCAGTCGTCTTACAATCAATCAAGTCAGAATAAAAAAGAAGGTCAGAAAAATACTTGGTCTGAGTTAAATATTAGCCATCAAATGCAAAAGTAACTCCAAACCCAAAAAATAACTAAGAGAGCCAAGTCCTTCATATCAAAATGCTGATACAAAAACTGCTTAAGCTCAAAAATAGCAGAAGCATCATTACCAGTAATAATCATATCATCTACATAAAGGAGCAAAATAGTGATACCAATATCAGTATGACGAGTAAACAGAGTAGAGTTGTGTGGGCTGAAAGCAAAACCAAGTTGGCCAATTGTGTAACCAAACTTGGCAAATCAGGCACGTGGAGCTTGCTTGAGCCCATACAGGACACATTTAAGTTGACAAACCTTACTAGGAGATGAAGATACCCTTGACGAGGCTGCATATAGATCTTCTCAGCTAGATCACTGTGTAGGAAGTCATTTTTCACATCCATCTAAAACAAAGACTACTGGCAAGCAGAGGCCAGAGTTAGGAGAGAACAGATAGATGTAATGCGAACAGCTGAAGCAAATGTCTCTTCATAGTCAATACTATACTCCTGAATATAGTCATTGGCCACAAGACGAGCTTTATACAGCACTGGAGACCCATTGGAATTGATTTTGATCTTATAGACCCATTTGTTTCCAATAACAATCTTGCCAGGAGGCTGATCAACTAAATCCCATGTATAAGTCTTGTGAAAAGCATCCAGCTCTTAAGACATAACTTGCTGTCAAAGAGGGTTAGAACTAGCCTCGCGATAAGTGCAAGGCTTGTGAAGAGTCACAAGAGCATAAAAATAATAATAATCAGTGAGACAGGTAGGGAAAGCTTTTACTGTGAAGGAACGACGAACATCAAAATTGGTAGATGACTTAGGGATATCAGATGTAATGGATGGGCCAACAGATGATGTAGACTAAGGGGAGCTAGATGCAATAATAGAGTCAACGGACGATCTAAAATCATCAGAAACTGATGTTGAGTGGCTGCCTGATAAGTTTTTAATACCTACATCAGAAGGAGAGTCTAGGGAAAAATCAAGTGCAGAGTTAATGAAAATAGAGTTAGCGGAAGAAGGTCCAGAGGAGATATAAGAGATATTGGTGAAAGGTTTGGGTTCCCAAAACTGAATATGTCGGGAGATACGAAGACATTTGATGATAGGATCATAACACCGATAACCCTTATGTTCAATGCCATAACCAAGAAAATAATAGAGATAAGAACATGGCTCAAGTTTAGTACACTCATGAAGTGGGAGTTAGACAAAACAAGCATAGCCAAAACTTTCAGAAGGGAATAGTCGGGTACCTTTATATAAAAGAGCTCATATAGAGAGTGATTTGAGAGAGTAGGAGATGAGACTCGATTGATTGTGTAAACGACTGTAAGAGCAGCTTCACTCCAAAAAGATTCAGGAAGCGAGGTTGAAATAAGTAAGGAGCGGATAGTATCAAGGATGTGACGATACTTACGCTTAACACGACCATTCTGTTGTGAAGTGTAAGGGCATAAATGATGAGGTAAAGTGCTTTCTTGTGTGAGTTCAGCAAGAAAGGAGGTAGATGTGTACTCCATGGTATTATCAGAACGAAAAACTTTAATGGTCCGATCAAACTGAGTTTTTATCATCTGTTTAAATTTATGAAAAATACTAAGTAATTCAAAACGATCATGTAAGAGATAAAACCAGATGTATGAGGAATAATCATCAATAAATATAACAAAATAACAAGATCCTCCATTAGTAGAAACAAGAGCAAAGCGCCAAATATCTAAATAAATTATCTCAAAAGATGCAGAAGATAAAGAAATATTTTCATTAAAAGATAAAGATGTCTGTTTTCCCAACTGACATTAAAATAATCAAATAATTCAAAACTGACTTTCTCTAAGTAACCACTTAATGTTAATTACATAAAATTCTTAATAACATAATCAGTCTAATTAGGAAGATTGCTACGTGGATTGATGGGTCGCAGAACAAGGCGACGTGAGCAAGTCAATAGATCAAGGTGCAGGTCAAAGAACTCAGAACAAAAAGAAGTCAGATCTCATAGAGGCCCTGATATTATGATAAAACTTTGAACTGAGTAAGTAGAGGATAGTTTTGTATTATGAGGTGAAAATAAACTGTACAACGACTTTCTTTTTATACATAATGGAAGCAAATATAAAAGGCAAAAATAAATGAATATACAAATTGATGCTAATTATATAAAATCCTAAATAATATAATCAGCCTAATTGGGGGGATTAGTCAAATATAATAAGTTAGGAATATATCATAGATATGCTAATAAATTAGAGAATTTGTCAATTATTAGAAGATTTGTCAAATATTCTAATTTAGAAAGATATTCTAAATTAATGAGATATGTTAATACAAAGTAAAAAGTTGTTTCATGTACATTCTACTTCTAGAGAGCGAAATACCCTTGAAAATATTTCTTTCAGAGAAATAGTCTTCAGATATTTCTTGAAATTGACATTTTTCATTCAAACTAAATTAAATATAGAGATTGCAAATAATGCCGCAAATGACTTGTGTAACGTGTCATATGACAGCTGCAAGTATCTGATAGCTGGCATATAACTTCTGAGGATTACAGCAGCAAGATAACAAGGATATGTTAACTGTTTGTTTGCCAGAGATGATGGAGAAAAATGATTCATGTCGCCAACAACAACAATGCTATGTAGTAGCCCAAAAAAGTTCAAGATGAAGACTTTTACGTAGTCATCATTATATATAAGATGAATCAATTTTTCAACGATAATAAAGAAAAAGAATTGATGTGAAAACAGAACGGAACACAAAATACAATTGTGAAGAAGAACCTAACCTATCTGGTTGTGAATTTATGATTCTATATAATAGAGCAGAAAGAACTTCAGCCTGTTCAATCAATTATACGACACAAACATTATAGTAATGAAATAGATAATAACAAATCCAGTAAGGAAACGAGCTTATTGAGCTGTAAGTTACCTTAAAAAACACTGAAGAAGTCATTAAAGCTGGGCTTGGTTGTCACAATTTTTAAAGCGTGTATTTTGGAGTTTTTGGATGGTATTTATTTTGAAGTGTTTTGATCATGGATTTTGCGATATTCAAGTTTATACTTAAAAGTTTAGTTTTCTTATGAATTTTCTTGGGTTTCATGAATAAGTAAAAGATAAATATACCCAGAAAAGTATATGGAAGAGAGTTGGAATAAAGAAAAGATAATGACATTTTTGAATAACTAATTTAGAAGAATACTAAACAAACCATGTTGGGGTGTTCTAAAAAACATACTAAAACAACTAGTGTTTTAGGGTGTTATAAGAATACTTCAAAACACTTACCCAAAAAACTTACAAGTAAGTATTTATATGAATACTTCATAACACATCTCTTCAAAATACCTTAAAATACTTCAAAACTAATCTCCCAAGCATAGCCCTAGAGAGAGCAACATGTTGGATCATTATCCAACATTGGACCATATATATGAAATAATCATATATTGTAAACTGTCTAATATGGTTGGTGTAGATACTAAACAAAATGCCAAAATATATATATATATATATATATATATATATATATATATATATATATATATATATATATATATATATATATATATATATAATAATAATAATAATAATAATTAAGAAAATAAATAATAATAATAATAATAAATAAATAAAATAATAAAAAATAAATAAAAAATAATCTATAAAAAAAAAAGGAAAAATCGAGCGGGTGCCCAGCACCCGCGGGAGCAATCCCGCGGGTCGGCACCCGCGGGAGCGCTCCCGAAGGTGCCAACCCTCGGGTTGTTTTCCGCCTGTTTTCCGTTGTTTTCCGTTGTTTTGTTCCCTATTTTATTTCGCTGATATCTCGTGATCCAATTTTTCAGGGATAATCAAGCCAGATTTTTAGCTTCTTCGGTCTATAAAAGATAGAAATTTAGTCGGAGAACGGACTTTTGGATTCTTGGACTTTGGGAAGATTTCGGGCGAGTTCAGGAAATTAAGAAGAGGGGCAGAGCCATCTCCTCCAGTCAGACGGTCAACGGAGGCACTAGCGAGGCTCCATCGCCACCCGAACCCACATAAAAAAGGGAATAAATTAATATTCCCGTTCTTGTAATTCCTCAGAATTTTTGTAATCTCAATTTCCTTGTAATCAATCAATTTTGTAATGGAATCAAAGATGCAATTTTGGGGCAAATAAGAATTGGCGACCACAGTGGGAGCCCCTCTGTTTACCACAGAGAATCTGGTGACGCAGTCCAACCGGGTGCCGATTGGCTCAATGGTTGAGACGCTGGTCATAGAAGTTGACCAACAAAAATATGAGGAATTTCTTTCTTCCTCTTATTCGGAGCCCAGGCGTCATCGCCGGGCAACGATGAAAAAAGGTGAGGCGTCATCGCCCACTGGAAATCAAAAAGCGTCATCGCCTATGAAAACTTACGAGGTGTCATCGCCCGTTGAAACTGACAAGACGTCATCATCTGTCAAGTATATGGCGTTATCGCCCGTTCCAAAGTCAAGCCAAAAGTCAAACCAATCCCTGACCCACTCCCAAAAGAGAAATTTGAGGCGTAAAACTCAACGAGCACGCCTCAATCATACAGCAAAATTTGCAGAAAATTCCGGGACAGAAAAATTCGGGACAGTAAAAAACCTCGGAAGCAACCCCACGGGTGCAAACCCGCGGCTTGCAACCACGGGAGGCAACCAGCGGTTGCCAACAGCGGGTGGCAACCCGCGGTTGCCAAACGCGGGAGCCAACCCGCGGTTGCCAACCGCGGGTGGCATCCCGCGGTTGCCAACTGCGGGTGCCAACCCGCAGGTGCCAACCACGGGTGGCATCCCGCGGCTTGCAACCGCGGGTGCCAACCCGCGGGTTGCATCCCGCAGGAGTGAACCCACGGTTATAAACCCACAGTTGCAACTGCGGGTTGCATCCCGCAGATGCCACCGACGGGTTACGTTAAATGAACACAACGCTCATGTCTCTTCGAGCACACCTATGGTGAGCACACTACATGCACCAAGAATTTTAATCTCTCTATCAGAGGCGTGCGGGGCCCACACAACTACTCAGACTAGTGTGCACTCCAGAAGAATCCGTAGAGGAGTTGGGGAACAATCTGATGCTGGAAAAGAGCTCAGCCCTGAGATATTGCAGACTCTCCAGTTATGAACCAAATTTGCGACGCAAGAGGCATCAAGATGCAGATAGAGAGGAGAAAATACCTCAAGATTTGAGAGACTATCTCAATTGGAAGAAGAACTCCTCACAAAATATCCCTCACTGCCAATGCGAACAGCTGATCTCAACTGTTCTATCAAACTGTCAGTGCAACTCAAAACGATCAGTTTTTGAGCGGATCACCGAACCTAAAAGAATGCGAATAGTGAAAAGGGTGTGCTCAGAAACCGATCTGCCTGCTGCCACATCGCATATGGTTAATAAAGGTAAAAAGGTGGTCAGAAACAACCCTTCGGATAAGAAAATCACTCCAGGGTCAAAAGGAGTTTCTATCGAACCAGAGGGCGCGCTTCTAGAAGAAGTCTCTGAAAGGCTTGAGAGATAAGAAAAACGTCTCGAACAGTAAGAGGAGACCATAGAAGAAATGAAACAACTTTTAATTTAGTTGTTAGCTCAAACTAGGAAGAACCAATCCTCGTCGTCCATTTCTGGTCGGCAGAAAGGAAAATGACCTGTCCAAATAAATGAGGACATCAAGGACGAGAATGAAGAAATTCCTCCCCATTCAAGAGAGGAAGAGGAAGTGAAGGTTATCATCGACCCTCACGTAGAAAAAATGGAGAAGATGGAGAATCAACTACAAGCTCTTCTTCATCGAAAGAAACTGCAAGAAGTGGGGGTAGTCCGTCCCTATCCCATAGAATGGGAGACCGTGCCTTATCCTGCAAAATACAAACCGTTGAATCTTCAGTCATTCGACGGTAGAGGTTCGCCGCAACAGCACATCTTCTACTTCCTCTCGCAGACATGACATCTCATGGGGAATGATCCGACTATGACTAAGATATTTGCGAGTACTTTACGGGGGCCCGCATTTTCCTGGTTCATGCAGCTACCCCAGGGAACAATTAAATCATGGGCTGATGTAGAACGTGAGTTCCTAGCCCGATTTTTTGAAGATGATACTGAAGTCTCTATACTATCTTTGCTAGCAGCGAAGCAAGAAGAAGGCGAAACGGTCAAAACTTATGTCGAGCGGTTCCGAGAGCTTTCTGTTCGATGCCCACATGGCATGACGCAGGACACGCTTGTGAAAACCTGCAGACACAATTTGTTGACCGATATACTAGACAAGATGGGCTCGGTCGAATCCAAATCGTGGAAAGATCTGCTTAAATAGGGTGAAAAGGCTGAAGAAATACTTCGATGCCTTGAAGAACAATAGTCTGCAACCGGAGGCAGTACAAATGAACCTCCATTCCAGTTTTTCCGTTCCAAAGGGAAAGACATAATGGCAATGGCGGTAGAAAGTACACCGAAGCAGAAGCCATAGCCAACTATAAGCAACACAGCAAAGTCGCCCAGGCTTCAAAAGCAATATTCGTTTAAGGATGAGCATACTGTTACTATGTTCAATCTGCTCAGCAAACGCAAAATGCTTAAGTTGCCGGAGAGTAAGAGGCCTGAAGAGTTTGGGAAGACTAACGATCCCAATTACTACCTGTACCATCGGATTGTAGGTCACCCTACAAATAATTGTTTTATCTTAAAAGATAAAATTCAAGCGTTGATTGACGCTGGAGCAGTTCAGCTCAAAGCTGAACAAAAAAGGAGTTAGAGCTAACTCCGACACATTTAATGTGTGTGGTCTAAAGGTACCATTTGGGCTCACAACAATTTCTAAGACGAGCTCAGGGCGGTTAATTTAAACCCCATCATAAAAAAAAATCAAATATATATATATATATATAAAAATGAAATAAAAAAAAAAGAGAAGAAAAATTATAAAGTTATCCAACGCCGTCAAGGCTACGAGGAGAGAATAAATTTCTCGCCAATCCCATCATGCGGGGGGTGAAAAACATGAATTATCCAACGCCGACAAGGCTACGGGAAGAGAATAAATTTCTCGCCAACCCCATCATACTGGGGGTAAAAGTATGAATTGCCCAGTGCCGCTAAGGTAAAGGGAAGAGAATAAATTTCTCGCCAACTCCACCATGCTGGGGGTAAAAAGTATGAATTACCCAACACCGACAAGGCTACGGAAAGAGAATAAATTTCTCGCCAACCCCATCATACTGGGGGTAAAAATATGAACTGCTCAATGTCGTCAAGGCAACGAGAAGAGAACCAGTTTCTCGCCAACCCCTTCATGCTGGGGGTAAAAGTTTGAAATGCCCAACGCCGCTAAGGTAAAGAGAAGAGGAAAAGTTTGGTATCTAAACCCAAATGAAACCCTCGACAACTCACCATGCTGAGGATAATAGCATGACTAGCCTAACTCAAACGGTAGTTGGTAAAAGCAAATCAAACTCATTGATAGCTGGGGATTTGCTAAAAACCCCACGACAAATCTGTCACAACAGTATTCTTATCCAAATATAAGGATACATTGCTGCCCTAAGCCGCTAAGGCAAAGGCAAGAGGAAAAGTTTGGCATTTAAGCCCAAACGAAACCCTCGACAACTTACCATACTGAGGGGAATAGTATGGCTAGCCCAACTCAAACGGTAGTTGGTAAAGGCTAATCAAATCCGTTGATAACTGGGGGTTTGCTAAAAATCCTAATCAGATAAATCTCTTATCACGTTAAGATTTCACCTCTGACAACAAAACTTTTCTTGTCATTTTTCTCCAACAGAGCAAGTGACGCTCCCAAAATATTTGTCAAGTTAAAATCATACCTCTGACATTAAAATTCAAAATCAAAAGAGATAAAATCCGATTAAATCTCCTATCATGTCAAGATTTCACCTCTGACAAAAAAGGAAACTCACACTTCATCAAGTCCAACATTAAAACCTCTGATGAACTTTCTTTTGATGTCGTTAAGTTAAAAGTCACCTCTGACAAAAATCATCTCCCTATCAAGTTAACAGTTACCTCTGATAGTCCGATTCCAAAACTAAATACGTTAACCGTCACCTCTGTTTAGTCAGCTTATCCCTATCACGACCAGATCCTCTGAATAGGTTAAGCTCCAAGACACGTTTAATGTTACCTCTGTCTTGTTTTCCGCCTGTTTTCTGTTGTTTTGTTCCCTATTTTATTTCGCTGATATCTCGTGATCCAATTTTTCAGGGATAATCAAGCCGCATTTTTAGCTTCTTCGGTCTATAAAAGATAGAAATTTAGTCGGAGAAAGGACTTTTGGATTCTTGGACTTTGGGAAGATTTCGGGCGAGTTCAGGAAATTAAGAAGAGGGGCAGAGCCATCTCCTCTAGTCGGACAGTCAACGGAGGCACTAGCGAGGCTCCATCGCCACCCAAACCCACATAAAAAAAAAGGGAATAAATTAATATTCCCGTTCTTGTAATTCCTCAGAATTTTTGTAATCTCAATTTCCTTGTAATCAATCAATTTTGTAATGGAATTAAAGATGCAATTTTTGGGCAAACAGTTGGACCCAATTAAAAGTGATCTAATTGAGTTGGTTTTAATGTATCTAATAGGGTGTGGGCGTTTTATGTGTAGAAATCTAATGGATAATTTTTAATTTTATGATGGGCTAAATTAGAAATACTAATAGACAAATGTGTCTATAAAAAGGCAGTTATGGTCCCTAGATCACACGTGATTTTGATTCTTTTCTGTATCCCATCGACAGAGAGAAACCAGAGAGAAAAGTTAAAAGGGTTCTTTTAAGAAAACGTGTAGATCTAGAAGGCCAATCGCATGGCTCTACAACGTGATCTTTTGATATGGATTCAGGTACTCGTCTGCATATTTTATTTATGATTTCTTGGTGATTTGACATAAAAATCTATTGTGCAATTTTGTATGGTTTCTAACAAGTGGTATCAGAGCCAACTTTATGTTGAATAATAAAAAAAATCGGATTACTGTTCAGCCGAAACTGTTCATCGGATTGTTCACTCGATTACTGTTCATCTGATTACTGTTCACCAGATTACTGTTCATCCAATTACTGTTCATAAATTTTTTTTTAAAGGCTATTAATGTTTTATTTTGGATTTGGGCTTGTTTTTAAAAAATATGTATACATATATTTTTTTTAAAAGGATTTTCTCTTAAGGTCAATTTTTGACAATTTTTAAGGATCGATTCGGTATAATTTTAATTTCAAATATTTGTATTTTAGATATTTATTTTGAGATAGATTGATTGAAACAACATGTCATCAAAGTGACCTCTCTTATTGAAATTGATTCTATCTTGAAATATAAAAGGTTGTGTGCATGTAACTTATATGAATATTAATCGGCCCAAAGAAAGGTTAATATTTAATAGAATTGCATGTGTACCTGTGGTAATAAATGCGTGGTGATTTTTTGGTTTACATGTGAACAATGACTCTTCCCAAAGGAAGATTCATTGTTTGATATGTTATTTATCATCAGTATTTGATTACTACACCAAGATATCACTAAGAAGTTAATATTGTTGTCCAAAAATAAAATATTAATGGAATCCCGATATCTTGAGATGGGGTTTACATTCATTTGAAATTATTATTATTATTTGGTTAATGAATTAATGCGAGCTTGTTATTTTTGTTCATTGTTCTCTGGATTCAGTTTTACAAAATCCTACCAATATTAGTGCCAACATCAATTCAATTCCTATACTAAATGGCTCTAAGTTCAAGTCATAGGAAGAGAATCTTTTGATTGTTCTCGAAGTCATGGATCTCGATCTTGCGTTAAGGTCTCCTCCTCCTGCACCTCTCACTGCTGAAAATTCTTCTGAACAAAAGAGGGACATTGAGAGGTGGGAGAAATCAAATCGCATGTGTCTAATGATCATGAAGAAAGCCATTTCAGAAGCATTCAGAGGCACAATATCTGAAAAGATTGCTACGGCTAAGGAGTTCCTTACGGATATGGAAAAGAGATTTGTCAAGAACAAAAAGGCTAAAATTGGTACGTTCTTGACAAATCTTATTTCAATGAGGTATAAAGGCAAAGGTAATATTAGGGAGTACATCATGGAGATGTCTCATCTGGCTTCAAAGCTGAAAGCACTAAAGTTTGAACTCTCTGAGGACTTGCTAATGCATCTGGTTTTGATATCCCTCTCCACTCAGTTCAACCAGTTTAAGGTGAGCTACAATTGTCAGAAAGAGACTTGGTCTCTGAATGAGCTCATCTCATATTGTGTTCAAGAGGAGGATAGGCTGAAACTGGAAAAAATAGATAGTGTTCACTTAGCCTCATCCTCTAAGGGTAAGAAAAAACAAAAGAGGAAAAAGAATAACAAAGCTGCAGATACAGCACCTCAGAATAAATAACAAAAAAAACCGATTCAATCGGAAGGCACTGGTTGTTTCTTCTGTAGAGTTGAAGGGCATATAAAGAAGAATTGCAGTAACTATCACGCTTGGCGTGCTAAGAAATGTATGTTTCTTAATCTGATTTGTTCTAAGGTTAATTTAATTTCGGTACCTGTACACACATGGTGGATATATTCTGGTACAACCACTCACATCAGTGTGTCTATACAGAGTTGCCTGAGTTGTCGAAAACTAAATGATGTTGAAAGATATATCTATGTGGGTGATGGCAAGAAGGTTCAAGTTGAGGCAATTGGAAAGTTTAGATTATTGTTAAAAACTGGATTTTATTTGGATCTTGATGAGACATTTATTGTACCATCTTTTAGACGGAATTTGATTTTTGTTTCTGCTTTGGACAAATTTGATTTTTCTTGTTCATTTGGAAATGGAAAATTTAGTTTGTTTCATGATTCAAATTTGGTTGGATCTGGTTCTTTATCAAGTTACGATAATCTATATTCAATTAACACAATAGCTTCATTTAATGAATCTCTGCATTTAAATACTCGAGGTGTAAAGAGAAAATTAACCAATGAGAATTCGGCTGCGTTATGGCACAAGAGATTATGTCACATTTCTAGATGGAGAATTAAGAGATTTGTGTCAGACGAAATTCTTGATCCCTTAGATATCACAGACTTTGATATTTGTGTTAACTGCATAAAGGAAAAACAAACAAACAAAAGGAGATTTGAAACCAATAGGACTCTGGACGTCTTAAAATTTATTCATACGGATATTGTGGGCCATTTCCTACTGTTGCGTGGAATGGTCAACAATACTTTATCTCATTTATAGACGATTTCTCTAGATATGGCTATCTATATCTCATTCATGAAAAGGTACAGTCGCTGGAAGTGTTCAAAAATTATAAAGCTGAAGTTGAGAACCAACTCAGCAAAAGGATCAAAAGCGTCAGGTCAGGCCGTGGTGGTGAATACTATGGCAGATATGACAGTTCAGGTGAACAACGTCCAGGACCTTTTGCTAAATTCCTAGAGAAATGCGATATCGTCCCACAGTACACTATACCGGGTTCGCCCACTATGAATGGTGTTGCTGAAAGACGAAACAGAACGCTTAAGGATATGGTAAGGAGTATGATTAGTCATTCTACCTTATGTAAATCACTCTGGGGAGAAGCACTTAAAACTGCAGCATATATCCTTAACAGAGTTCCAACTAAAGCGACTACCAAAACCCCTTATGAGCTATGGACAGTTAAGAAGCCTAGTCTTAAGCACTTGCACGTTTGGGGATGTCCAGCTGAGGCAAGGCCTTATAGGCCAAATGAAAGGAAACTGGACTCAAGAACTGTTAGTTGCTACTTTGTTGGATACTCTAAAGATCTAGGGGGTACAAGTTTTATGATCCCAAGACTAGGTCGATTTTCGAGACGGGTAATGCCGGGTTCTTTGAGGATGTCGAGTTTGAGGGAGGAGATACAGGCAGGGATTTTGTCTTTGAAGAGGAATGTGTTGATATTCCCACAGGTGTTAATGGCATTGATCAGGATTCCATTCCTGACCTTTTTCAAGACACAATAGATCAAGACAATGTCGAATAACTTCCCGTTCAAGAGATTGTTCCAGAAGAACAAACTCTGGAACCTCAAGAACCTATGCCATTACGAAGATCTACTCGAGAGAGGAGAAGTGCATTGCCAGATGATTACATTGTATTTCTCCAAGAACATGAGGAAGACGTTGGAGTGATGGAAGATGATCCGATCAACTTCTGTCAAGCCATTGAAAGTTCTAACTCTAAAAAGTGGATAGATACTATGAATGAGGAAATAAAGTCCATGAAGGACAATGACGTATGGGACCTTATCCCATTGCCAGAAGGAGCGAAAGCTGTTGGTTGCAAATGGATATTTAAGACCAAAAGGGTTTCGAAAGACAATGTGGAAAGGTATAAAGCTCGTGTTGTCGCAAAGGGTTTTACGCAGAAAGAAGGCATCGACTATAAAGATACATTTTCTCCGGTTTCTTTAAAGGACTCTTTCGGGATTGTAATGGCATTGGTGGCTCATTTCAACCTTGAGTTACATCAAATGGATATCAAAATAACGTTTCACAATGGTGACATTGACGAGACAATATATATGGTCCAGCCAGAAAACTTTGCGTCGAGAGACTCAAAGCGTATGGTTTGCAAACTTAAGAAATCCATCTGTGGGCTCAAGCAAACATCTCGACAATGGTATTTCAAGTTTCATCAAGTGATCATCTCATTCGGTTTTGAGGTGAATTTGGTCGATGACTGTGTATACCATAAGTTCTGTGGGAGTAAACATATTTTCTTAATATTATATGTTGATGACATCTTACTTGCTAGCAACGATATATGCATATTGCACGAAACCAAGAGATTTCTAGCTAAGCATTTTGAGATGAAGGATCTTGGTGACGCCTCTTTTGTATTAGGGATTCAGATACATCGAGATCGCTCTCGATACATTCTTGGATTATTACAAAAGAGCCATATCGAAAAGGTTCTTAAAAGATATGGCAAAAATTGTAAACCAGGTGATACTCCTGTGGCTAAGGGAGACAGGTCTAGTATCAATCAGTGCCCTAACAATGATTTTGAGGAAAAGGAAATGTAGAAGATTTCCTATGCCTCAGCAACAAGAAGTCTGATGTATACTCAGGTTTGTACACGTCCAGATATCGCGTACGTTATAGGGATGTTGGGTAGGTATTTAAGCAATTCTGGAGCAGACCATTGGAAAGCAGCCAAAAGCGTTTTGCGATACTTACAGAGAACAAAGGATTACATGCTCACGTATCGGAGGTCAGATCAGATTGAGATCATTGGGTATACTGACTCTGATTTTACTGGATGCCAAGATAGTATGAAATCCGCATCGGGTTATATCTATCTTCTAGCTGGAGGAGTTGTCTCTTGGAAAAGTGCTAAACAGTCTCTTATAGCCTCTTCTATTATGGCAGCTGAGTTTATAGCGTGTTATGAGGCATCAAATCACAGGATATGGCTGCGAAATTTTGTCACAGGACTGCACATAGTAGACTATATTGATATGCCACTCAAGTTATTTTGTGACAATAAATCAGCGGTTCTATATTCCAACAACAACATGAGCTCGACGAAATCGAAGCATATAGACATTAAGCTCTTGGTTGTGAAAGAAAGAGTTCAGAGTGGACAGTTGTCTATATAGCATATATGAATAAACTCTATGATTGCGGATCCGCTTACTAAGGGACTGCCATCCAAAATGTTTCATGAGCATACTGCTTGTATGGGTGTCGTGTCTATTGATAATATTTAGTTTTAGTGCGAGTTTGTATTATCAGATGCTCTTATAATATAGACATATTTCAGTTTATGGTATTAAGGTTATTTTTTGTAGAAATAAGGTTTTGTTTTATTCACACTCTGAATTATTATGTTGTTTGATCTCAATAAGGTTTAAGGGAGGACTAATTGGAAATAGGCATGTTAAGATCACATTATATGAAATTTCCATGCTACACATCCACATCATGATCCATGTCATTTAGTTGTATTGATATACGTGACCATTGATGGGTTGAGTTACGATTACTGTAACAAAATTCGCTTTGATTCTATGTTAGTATGATTGATGGACCGGATTGGTTACAGATACATTTCGGAAATGATAGTAAAGTTGAGCTCATTCGGTAATTATGCAAAACATGATTATAAAGTTACACATATAGTTCAAGTGGGAGATTGTTGGATCATTATCCAATATTGACTCATATATATGAAATAATCATGTATTGTAAACTGTCTAATATGATTAGACCCATTTAAAAGTGATCTAATTGAGTTGGGTTTTAATGTATCAAATAGGGTATAGACCTTTTATGTATAGAAATCTAATGGGTAATTTCTGATTTTATGATGGGCTAAATTAGAAATACCAATAGAAAGATTTATCTATAAAAAGGCGGTTATGGTCCCCAGATCACACGTGATTTTGATTCTTTTCTGTATCCCATCGACAGAGAGAAACCAGAGAGAAAAGTTAAACGGATTCTCTTAGGAAAATGTGTAGATCTGGAAGGCCAATCGCATGGCTTTACAACGTGATCTTTTGATATGCATTCAGGTACGCTTCCGCATATTTTATTTATAATTTCTTGATGATTTGACGTAAAGATTTATTGTGCAATTTTGTATGGTTTCTAACCCAACAGGCTCTTGAAAAGCCTCAGCCTGCACTGCAGCCACCCTCCTCAACTCACCCCCCATTCTCACCATCCTCCTCACTCCCCACACGAACCCGCTTGCAAACTATCCAGCCTAACCCTGCCCTTCCCCAAAAATACCCACTACCTGCCGATCTGGGGTGGCTGAGCAATGCACACCTTTTTCCCTTCATTTTTTTTTTCTCTTGACAAGTGCTGGTGAGGCCTTGCAGTTGCATTCCTGTGTAGGTTTCAGCCAAGGATTTTTGAAGAGGATAGGAGTTGATGGGCAACTGGCCATGTTGGTAGCGAGGGGGAGAGAGAGCTCGGACAATGCATTATTGCTTGCCATCTTACCTTTAAAATGATATCCGTGGAGGGAGAGCGAAACCAAATCACCAGTAAGCCTCCCTCCGCTAGAAATGCCCAGAGTTAGTCGTTGTATGAGTCTTTACGCCTTGTAATCTTGTGTCAGCCACCGACACGCACTGGTTCGGCCGTAGTGGACTCACATCATTAAACATATATTTTTGCTTATGCCCCGATATTTCGTCGATAGATGTAAATACAAGTTTGACGGGTAAATATCACTCTAACAGATTAGTAGAGTCAGAGTTAGGACAGAGTGAGGAGAGGCTATTTCCGGCGAAGGCGATCCCCGGTGAAGGCTTCCCGGCGAACCTCTGGTGACCCTGAAAAAATATAGGAAAAAAAGCAAAAAAAAAAAAAAAAAAAAAAAAAAAAAAAAGAGGGGAGGAGAAGGGAGAGTTGGGGGAGCTCGTAGGTTCGCCTCAGAGTGCATCATCAGCTTTTTCCTTTCAAAGCCGCACTCCCGTCTCTAGCATCCTTGATCGGGGACAGTTAGGAGGTCGTGATTGACCTTCGACCAACCACCATCTCCACTGACGGACTTCAGATGGGGGTAGCTCGAGAAAGGAAAGAGTAAGGAGGAGGCACAGAGTGATAAGAATCCTAAGTATAGAAGAAAGAGCTGATCTAAGATAGTCAGGAGCTTGCCGGTAAAGGGAAATAAAAATTTATCCTCCAATCCTACGGCGGTAGCTGCTATCATAAGGAGATCTCAGACGAGGAAGTAGTGGCATTGTTGGCTGCGGCAAGGGGAGTTGAGAGCCATCATCCAACCATGCAGACAGAGTCAGAGAAGGGTTGGTAGCAAGTCAAGTCTAGGATTTTGATCAGGAAATAAAAGATGGCAGCAAATGCACATCGGCCACAGGAGAAGGAAAGAAAAGAAAATTCTCACCGGTGAGAAGACCAGCACCGGAAAACCTAGAGGCTTGTTGGGTGTGTGGGAAGAAGGAGCATTTCAAGGATAAATGTTCGTTCGCTAGGTGTAGGTTCTGCAAGGTGCTTGGGCATAGGATCGGTGAGTGTCTGATTGCTCTAGCGAGGAAAGAAGTCCTCCATATACACAAACCAAGGGTGCACGGGCAATAGAGGGTGAGGGTTCCGATTAGCAAAAAACCAGTGGTGCCTGAGCGAAGGCCTGAGACGGGAAAGGAACCGATGCTTCACCTGCCACGGGTGAAACCGATAGTTTTCATCTCCACCTCGAGGCAGCAATCCAGGAACAAATGAAGATAGAGCATACCCTAGGAGTGATCTACCCTGGTCATGGCAATCCCTCAATAGCCGACATAATGGATGGACTGTAATACCCCAAATTTCGAGCTACCTGTATTGCTCTTTTGAGACCAGTGGTGCCGAATAAGTACACCGAAGTCAATTTTGGACACCGAAATAACTTTCGGTTAACGTAACTTTAAATCCACAAATCCAAATTATATTCGGTCTTGGCGATTATTAATTTTGTAATATTTAGGATTTTTGGGGATTTTTCTTACAAGGCCGAAAAATACTCCTAAAATTGCTAATTTAATAATATTAAAATGATCCTTCTAATTATTTCAGAATTTCGATTTATTTATTCTGGACAGCAAAACAACAAACGGATAATTTTGTAATGTTTCGCTCATCGAGCACTACCTCCTACATAAATTTGATAGTATTTGGAAAATATTTACCTGAGTCGTAAATAATAAAATATTAAATAAATTAGAAATTTCTTTGTACACACCCCAATCTAAAACAAATTTCTAAGGGCACACCCTAAAAAGAGTCTCAGTTTGAGCTGTCAAATGGGGAATTGAGGGTGGCAAGGTATTTAGCTTGCTGTCAAATGGGGAATTGATGGTGGCAAGCTAGATACATTAGGTGGCCAATGGGTGTGTGTTTTGGGTTAAATTACCAAATTAGCCTTAAATTATTTTCCCTCTGCAAAACACTTCACTCTCTTCTTCTTCTATCTCTTTGCCAAACCCAACAGAACGCAGCAGCACTCTCACCCTCTCTTCTCCTCTCTGCCAAAATCAACAGGAAAGGGAAAAAAAAAAGAGAAAAAGAAGAAAAGATAAAAATCAAACCGAACCGAGGATTCGAACTAAATATTCGAGATCGAGCCAAGACAAGTAATACTGTTATTTTCGTTCATTTCGTTATTTTATTCTATTTCCGTTCGTTTCGTTATTTAATTTACATTTGTATACGTAAATTATTTTTTTGAAAATGCTCGATTCATATTTTGGATTATTAATTGACATTGAGAACTAAAGCAAATTATTAGGTCAATTTTGATATATATAAATATTATTACGTTTACTAATTTTTGGTTTTGAAAAAAAAGAAAAAAAAAATATACACACGTTGAACTTAGGCATTCAAAAATAAAAGTTACATGCAAAAAAAAAAGTAAAAATAATAATAATACTTTTGTGCTTGGGCAGAAGAGATAAGAAAAGAAAAAAAAAATAGATAGAAAGAGATCATGGGCCTGGCCCAGCCCAGAAGGATAAAAAAAAAAGAAAAGAAAAGGAAAAGAAAAGAAAATAGAGAACTGGGCCTGGCCCGGCCCAAAGAAAATAACGGAAAAAAAAAGTAAAAGAAAAAGAGAGAGAGAGATCATGGGCTTGGGCTGCAGAAAAAAGAAAAGAAAATAAAAGAAATAAAACTGGGCTTGATGGACTTGGACTAGGAAAGAAGAAAATAATAATAATAATAATAACAGTGGGCCCGGCCCAGTCTTGTAAAAGAAAAAAATAAAATAAAAATAAAATAGAAGGAAGAAATGGGCTTGGGCCAGGAAAAGAAAAAGACATAAAAACAATAATAACAGTAGGTCTGCGCCTGACAGAAAAGAAAAATAAAATAAAAATAAGTGAGAATTTAGTAGGTTGGGCTGGACAGAAAAGAAAAGGAAAAATAAAATAAAAATAAAAATATGAAAAAGTGGGAATTTAGTAGGTTTGGGTTTGATGGATTAAATGATTGAGGGAATTGAATTGGACTTGGCTTGGATTAATTGGACTTAATTGATAAATTAATAATAGTAATAAATTAGATTTTAATTAAAGAGAAATGCATATTAATATATATAATTGAGCCTAGAAATGTAATAAATGCGTACGTTGGGTTTAAAAATAATGCAGTATTATTATATGATTCACTTGATTCCCAAATTAGGTTATTAATTGACAATGAGAATGAAACCAGATTATTATAATATTTTTGATGATATGCATTGTGGTACAATTGTGCACTAATATCTATCATTCTACAATTTATGTGCCTTGATATTACAAATCATGCGTACTAATATACCATGTGTTATGATACTACATGTCATGTACAGCCATGGAAATGCAAGCATGCTATCATGAATTGAAAAACAATTAAAGAAGAGTTATAAAATTTCATGTGTATAATTCATTATGAATACGGGGATGGGAGAAACTATATGATGGATAAGAGCCTTACCGTATAAGAATTGATTGTATTGTTAATTGATTGTATTGTTAGGACCGGGATTCTTTTACTTCAGCGACCTAGGTGATTACTGGATCACCAATTGATATTTTCGCAAAGTGGTATGTCCGTTACTGTAATACAGTACAGAACTTGATTGTAGTGCCTAGCGGCATGTCATGGTTCAGCGCCATGAATATTGGGGCCGGGTCCCGGGTATGTACGGGCACTTATACGACAATGGAGAATAACGCTATGTTATCCATTAATACAGTTTTTATAATTAAATTGGATGATGACTAAGACCAATAGAATATATGATTAAATAGATAGAGTAGTTATTGTCATGTTTATTTATTTATGCATTTATTTATGCTTGCCTTCATGTTAATTTATATGTTGCCTTCATGCTAATTTATATGCACACAAAAAACACTGACATAAAATGCTCATGCACACTGATATTCCTGTACTATGATAGTACACAATTTCTCTTTTTAAATGTGTTACTTGCTGGGTTTAATCCCCTAGGTTTTGAAGTCAGATTTGGACCGTGAAGAAGGGGATTAAGCCCCAATTGAATACCCGTACTTCGTTGGACATATCGAGTGACAATAGACAAGCGAAGTACCCGTCGAGAAATTTTGTATATTTTGTTTATATTTCTTTTTGTCTGGGCACTGCTTTTCTCTTTGACTCTTTTATATTATATTTAAAGTAGTGTACCGTTTTATGTAATGAACTCTTTGTATAAATGAAATCATTTCAAGTTTCAGACATGTTATTTATTCATCTGATTGTCGCAGTAGTTACGGTTATTTTAAGATCCTGTGACTGTTGGGTTGTCTAGTGCAAGTAATAAGTAACGTTCTCCGTTTTGGGAAGCAGCTGAAAAACAGTGGCGTTACAGGGTGGTATCAGAGCCTAGGTTTAAGTGGAAGACCATAGGACTACTGCCATATAAGAACATGTCTGTGACTTATTCGTAATAATTGTTTCTTATTCTTTGATACCTATCAGATCTAGTATCGTGCCTATCCTATTGTTTTCTATTCGTTTGAGGTATCTATCTTGAATTCTTTTTATTGATTCTTATCTGGTCCGTTGCAGAATAATTTCGACTCGATTTTCTTCGAGTATGAGTGTAAGTCCGATAGATGATACGTCTGATCTTAGGAGCCATGAAAAATTGGCATGCGATCAAAATCGGTGTCTAAGATTTGGAATTTTCTGGGATGGCTGAGTATTATTGAACATTTGTATAGAACTTTACAAGACCTTATCACTTTAAATAAACAGATCAGAAAATGAGTTAGAATATGTCTGAACAAATGAATGTAATAAATCATTTGAGAAATTAAAACGGAGTCTAACAATAGTACCAGTACTAGCAATTCTTGATACTTCTGGAGAGGGCATATTCATGCTCTATTTTTATATCATTTCATAAGTAAGGTAATTCTGTAGGCAGTGCATTTAAGATTTAAATTTTCATCTATACCAAGAATTTCAGATGAAGTTTAAATGAATTTTTAAGTAAAAATTTCTTTGGAGAAATATAGTTACATTTGGACATAACTACTATGCCAATTTTAATCATGTGAGACTTCTCTGGGGAAGAATGGTGAGAATGCCAAGGAACTATGTTAGGTTATGCTTACACTTTGAGTTTCTATCTAGTTGTAGGATAATGCAGCCATGTTGTTGTAGCTACATTATATGCAAAGCTGATGGAGTCTAATGGATAACAAAAATCTAATTATGATTTTTCATCCTGGTAGACCACCTTATGCAGCTTAAATATATCTTTCCAAATCATCGTCCTATTCCATTACTTTTTGTTGATCATTCCCATTTGATATTCTGTATCTTCTATCTGAATATTATCATAATACGACACATATCTTGAGCCTTTATACATCACAAGTCTTATTGAGTCGGCGAGGCAATTGTAGAGAGATATTCTTTGGCGCGCAATTACCATCGTTTGATAAGATTATCGTGTGTGATTGAATTCTGTAGTCATGAATTCACTTTTATCCTATATCCCTACCATTTATAGTCTTGTTATTTCGGTATTGTAATAGTTCTGATTTATTTTCTCTTATAAAATCCATTACAATATGTAATAGGACTCTAGAAATGGACTCTATAAAAATATTTGTCACTTGTATCTTTTCCATTACTTAATCAGGATGGCGTGCCACACCGAATTGGTAGCAACTATTCCTGATTAAAGTTTGTTTTACTTTTGTATTCCTTCACCCAAATAAAACTTCAAGAATAAATTGGGAATCCTGACTATCCATTATCATTCCTATAAAAAACGAAACTCATTCATGATGTACTCTATATATCATAATTGAGAAAGCGCTTAGTTAGAAGTACAAAATAGTGAATATATCAAAAATAGACTTGAGAAAAGGCTTAAAATTTTTGTGATTGCTCCAGAAGAAATGAAACAAAAATATGAGAAGCGATATGTAAGGATTATTAACCAATGGGAGAAATATGGAAGGATAAAGTAATATTATTAGTTCTTATTTTATGGGATATACAGTCACCAAGAGATTCAGTTTGGGAGCTTGAAAAGGACATCCGGATAAAATACATATACCCTTTCTCATGATCAAAAACACCATTAAATTTCGAGGACGAAATTTTTATTAGATGGGTAGAATATAATACCCCAAAATTCGAGCTATCTGTATTGCTCTCTTGAGACCAGTGGTGCCGAATAAGTCCACCGAAGTCAATTTTGTTAACCGAAATAACTTTCGGTTAACGTAACGTTAAATCCACAAACCCAAATGACATTCGGTCTTCACGATTATTAATTTTGTAATATTTAGGTTTTTTGGGGATTTTTCTTACGAGGCCGAAAAATACTCCTAAAATTGATAATTTAATAATATTAAAATTATCCTTCTAATTATTTCGGAATTTCAAATTATTTATTCCGGACATCGAAACAACAAACGGATAATTTTGTAGTGTTCCCCTCGTCGAGCACTACGTCCTACATAAATTTGGTAGTATTTGGAAAATATTTACCTGAGTCGTAAATAATAAAATATTAAATAAATTAGAAATTTCTTTATACACACCCCCAATCTAAAACAAATTTCTAAGGGCACACCCTAAAAAGAGTGTCGGTTTGAGCTGTCAAATGGGGAATTGAGGGTGGCAAGATATTTAGCTTGCTGTCAAATGGGGAATTGATGGTGGCAAGCTAGATACATTAGGTAGCGAATGGGTGTGAGTTTTGGGTTAAATTACCAAATTAGCCTTGAATTATTTTCCCTCTATAAAACACTTCACTCTTGTCTTTTTCTATCTCTCGGCCAAACCCAACAGAAACCAGCAGCACTCTCACCCTCTCTTCTCCTCTTGGCCAAAATCAAGAGTAAAGGAAAAAAAAAGTGAAAAAGAAGAAAAGAAAAAAATCAAACCGAACCGAGGATTCGAACCAAATATTCGAGATTGAGCTAAGGCAAGTAATACTGTTATTTTCGTTCATTTCGTTATTTTATTCTATTTCCATTCGTTTCGTTATTTTATTCTATTTCCATTCGTTTCGTTATTTAATTTACATTTGTATACGTAAATTATTTTTTTGAAAATGCTCGATTCATATTTTGGATTATTAATTGACATTGATAACTAAAGAAAATTATTAGGTCAATTTTGATATATATAAATATTATTACGTTTGCTTATTTTTGGTTTAAAAAAAAAGAAAAAAGAAATATATACACACGTTGAACTTAGGCATGCAAAAATAAAAGTTACATGCAAAAAAAAAAAAAAAATAATAATAATGATACTTTTGTGCTTGGGCCGAAAAGATAGGAAAAGAAAAAAAAAAAGATGGAATGAGATCATGGGCCTGACCCAGTCCAAAAGGAAAAAAAAGAAAAGAAAAAGAAAAGAAAATAGTGAACTGAGCCTTGCCCGGCCCAAAGAAAATAACGGAAAAAGAAGAAAAAAAGAGAGAGAGACTGATCATGGGCTTGGGCTGCAGAAAAAAGAAAATAAAAGAAATAAAACTAGGCTTGATGGACTTGGGCTAGGAAAGAAGAAAAAAAAATAATAATAAAAGTAGACCAGGCCCAGTCTTGTAAAAGAAAAAAAATAAAATAGAAGGAAGAAATGGGTTTGGGTCAGGAAAGAAAAAGAAATAAAAACATTAATAACAATAGGTCTGGGCCTGACAGAAAAGAAAAGAAAAATAAAATAAAAATAAGTGAGAATTTAGTGGGCTTGGGCTGGACAGAAAAGAAAGGAAAAATAAAATTAAAATAAAAATATGAAAAAGTAGGAATTTAGTAGGTTTGAGTTTGATGCATTAAATGATTGAGGGAATTGAATTGGACTTGGCTTGGATTAATTGGACATAATTGATAAATTAATAATAGTAATAAATTAGATTTTAATTAAAGAGAAATACATATTAATATATATAATTGAGCCTAGAAATGTAATAAATACGTACGTTGAGTTTAAAAATAATGCAGTATTATTATATGATTCACTTGATTCCCAAATTGGGTTATTTATTGACAATGAGAATGAAACCTGATTATTGTAATATTTTTTATGATATGCATTGTGGTACAATTGTGCACTAATATCTATCATGCTACAAGTTATGTGTCTTGATATTACAAATCATGTGTACTAATATATCATGTGTTATGTTACTACATGCCATGTACAGCCATGGAAATACAAGCATATTATCATGAATTGAAAAATAATTAAAGAAGGGTTATAAAATTTCATGTGCATAATTCATTATGAATGATAGATAAGAGCCTTGCCGTATAAGGATTAATTGTATTGTTAGGGCCGGGATTCTTTTACTGCAGCGGCCTGGGTGATTACTTGATCACCAATTGATATTTACCCAAAGTGATATGTCCGTTACTGTAATACAGTACGGAACTTGATTGTAGTGCCTAGCGGCATATCATGATTCAGCGCCATGAATATTGGGGTCGGGTCCCGGGTATGCACGAGCACTTATACGACAATAGAGAATAGTGCTATCTTATCCATTAATACAGTTTCTATAATTAAATTAGACGATGACTGAGACCAATAGAATATATGATTAAATAGATAGAGTAGTTATTATCATGTTTATTTATTTATATATTTATTTATGTTTGCCTTCATGTTAATTTATATGTTGCCTTCATGCTAATTTATATGCACACAAACAACACTGACATAAATATGCTCATGCACACTAATATTCCTATACTATGATAGTACACAATTTCTCTTTTTAAATGTGTTACTTGCTGGGTTTAATCCCCTGGGTTTTGAATCCAGATTTGAAACGTGAAGAAGGGGATTCAGGTCCAGTTGAAGACCCGTACTTCGTTGGACATATCGAGTGACAATAGGCAAGTGAAGTACCCCTAGAGAACTTTTGTATATTTTTTATATTTATTTTTGTCTGAACACTGCTTTTCTCTTTGACTCTTTTATATTCATATTTAAAGCAGTGTGCCGTTTTATATAATGAACTCTTTGTATAAATGAAATCATTTCAAGTTTCAGACATGTTATTTATTCATCTGATTGTGGCAGTAGTTACAGTTATTCAAAAATCCTGTGACTGTTGGGTTGTCTAGTGCAAGTAATAAGTAACGTCCTCCGTTTTGGAAAGCAGCTGAAAAATGAGGGCGTTACAGGGTGGTATCAGAGCCTAGGTTTAAGTGGAAGACTATAGGACTACTGCCACATAAGAACATGTTTGTGACTTATTCATAATAATTATTTCTTATTCTTTGATACCTATCAGATTTAGTATCGTGCCTATCCTATTGTTTTCTATTCGTTTGAGGTATCTATCTTGAATTCTTTTTATTGATTCTTATCTGGTTCGTTGCAGAATAATGTCGACCCGATCTTCTTCGAGTTTGGTGTAAGTCCGATAGATGATACGTTTGATCTTAGGAGCTATGAAAAATTGGTATGCGATCAAAATCGGTATCTAAGATTTGGAATTTTCTAGGATGGCTGAGTATTATTGAACATTTGTATAGAACTTTACAAGACCTTATCACTTTAAATAAACAGATCAGAAAATGAGTTAGAATATGTCTGAACAAATGAATGTAATAATCATTTGAGAAATTAAAACGGAGTCTAACAACAGTACCGGTACTAGCAATTCTTGATACTTCTGGAGAGGGCATATTCATGCTCTATTTTTATATCATTTGTTAAGCAAGGTAATTCTGTAGGCAGTGCATTTAAGATTTAAATTTTCATCTATACCAAGAATTTCAGATGAAGTTTAAATGAATTTTTAAGTAAAAATTTCTTTGGAGAAATATACTTACATTTGGACATAACTACTATGCCAATCTTAATCACGTGAGGCTTCTCTGGGGAAGAATGGTGAGAATGCCAAGGAACTATGTTAGGTTATGCTTACACTTTGAGTTTCTATCTAGTTGTAGGATAATGCAGCCATGTTATTGTAGCTACATTATATGCAAAGCTGATGGAGTCTAATGGACAACAAAAATCTAATTATGATTTCTCATCCTGGTAGATCACCTTATGCAGCTTAAATATATCTTTTCAAATCATCGTCCTATTCCATTACTTTTTGTTGATCATTCCCATTTGATATTTTGTATCTTCTATCTGAATATTATCATAATACGACTTATATCTTGAGTCTTTATACATCACAAGTCTTATTGAGTCGGCGATGCAATTGTAGAGAGATATTCTCTGGCGCCAGCAATTATAGTCGCTTGATAAGATCATCGTGTGTGATTGAATTCTGTAGTCATGAATTCCCTTTTATCATATATCCCTGCCATTTATAGTCTTGTTATTTCGGTACTGTAATAGTTCTGATTTATTTTCTCTTATAAAATCTATTACAATATGTAATAGGACCCTAGAAATGGACTCTATAAAAATATTTGTCACTTGTATCTTTTTCATTACTTAATCAGGATGGCGTGGCACACCGAATTGGTAGTAACTATTCCTGATTAAACTTTGTTTTACTTTTGTATTCCTTCATCCAAATAAAACTTCTAGAATAAATTGGGAATCCTGACTATCCATTATCATTCCTATCAAAAACGAAACTCATTCATGATGTATTCTATATATCATAATTGAGAAAGCGCTTAGTTAGAAATACAAAATAGTGAATATATCAAAAATAGACTTGAGAAAAGTCTTAAAGTTTTTGTGATTGTCCCAGAAGATATGAAATAAAAATATGAGAAACGATATGTAAGGATTATTAACCAATGGGAGAAGTCTTGAAGGATAAAGTAACATTATTAGTTTTTATTTTATGGGATATACAATCACCAAGAGATTCAGTTTGGAAGCTTGAAAAGGATATCATGATAAAATACATATACCCTTTCTCATGATAAAAAACACCAATTAAATTTCGAGGACGAAATTTTTATTAGGTGGGTAGAATGTAATACCCCAAATTTCGAGCTACCTGTATTGCTCTCTTGAGACTAGTGGTGCCGAATAAGTCCACCGAAATCAATTTTGGACACCGAAATAACTTTCAGTTAACGTAGCTTTAAATCCACAAGCTCAAATGACATTCGGTCTTAGCAATTATTAATTTTATAATATTTAGGATTTTTGGAGATTTTTCTTACGAGGCTGAAAAATACTCCCAAAATTGCTAATTTAATAATAATAAAATTATCCATATAATTATTTCGGAATTTCAGTTCATTTATTCCGGACATCGAAACAACAAATGGATAATTTTGTAGTGTTCCTCTCGTCGAGCACTACGTCCTACATAAATTTGGTAGTATTTGGAAAATATTTACCTGAGTTGTAAATAATAAAATATTAAATAAATTAGAAATTTCTTTGTACACACCCAATCTAAAACAAATTTCTAAGGGCACACTCTAAAAGAGTGTCGATTTGAGCTGTCAAATGGGGAATTGAGGGTGGCAAGGTATTTAGCTTGCTGTCAAATGGGGAATTGATGGTGGCAAGCTAGATACATTAGGTGGCGAATGGGTGTGAGTTTTGGGTTAAATTACCAAATTAGCCTTGAATTATTTTCCCTCTAAAAAACACTTCACTCCCTTCTTCTTCTATCTCTCGGCCAAACCCAACATAACCCAGCATCACTCTCACCCTCTCTTCTCCTCTCGGCCAAAATCAACAGTAAAGAAAAAAAAAAGAGAAAAAGAAGAAAAGAAAAAAATCAAACCAAACCGAGAATTCGAACCAAATATTCAAGATCGAGCCAAGACAAGTAATATTGCTATTTTCGTTCATTTCGTTATTTTATTCTATTTCTGTTCGTTTAGTTATTTAATTTACATTTGTATACGTAAATTATTTTTTGAAAATACTTGATTCATATTTTGGATTATTAATTGATATTGAGAACTAAAGCAAATTATTAGGTCAATTTTGATATATATATAAATATTATTATGTTTGCTTATTTTTGGTTTTAAAAAAAAAGAAAAAAAATATATACACACATTGAACTTAGGCATGCAAAAATAAAAGTTACATGCAAAAAAAAAAAAAAAAATAATAATAATACTTTTGTGCTTGGGCCGAAGAGATAGGAAAAGAAAAAAAATAGATAGAAAGAGATCATGGCCTGGCACAGCCCAGAAGGAAAAAAAAAAGAAAAGAAAAAGAAAAGAAAAGAAAATAGTGAACTGGGCCTGGCCCGGCCCAAAGAAAATAATGGAAAAAAAAGAAAAAGAAAAAGGAGAGAGAGATCATGGGCTTGGGCTGCAGAAAAAAAGAAAATAAAATAAAAGAAATAAAACTGGGCTTGATGGACTTGGGCTAGGAAAGAAGAAAATAATAATAATAATAATAACAGTGGGCCCGGCCCAGTCTTGTAAAAGAAAAAAATAAAATAAAAATAAATAGAAGGAAGAAATGGGCTTGGGCCAGGAAAGAAAAAGACATAAAAACAATAATAACAGTAGGTCTGGACCTGATAGAAAAGAAAAGAAAAATAAAATAAAAATAAGTGAGAATTTAGTGGGCTTGGACTGGACAGAAAAGAAAAGGAAAAATAAAATTAAAATAAAAATATGAAAAAGTGAGAATTTAGTATGCTTGGGTTTGATGAATTAAATAATTGAAGGAATTGAATTGGACTTGGTTTGGATTAATTGGACATAATTGATAAATTAATAATAGTAATAAATTAGATTTTAATTAAAGAGAAATGCATATTAATATATATAATTGAAACTAGAAATGTAATAAATACGTACGTTGGGTTTAAAAATAATGCAGTATTATTATATGATTCACTTGATTCCCAAATTGGGTTATTAATTGACAATGAGAATGAAACCAGATTATTGTAATATTTTTAATGATGCATTGTGGTACAATTGTGCACTAACATCTATTATACTACAAGTTATGTGTCTTGAAATTACAAATCATGTGTACTAATATATCATGTGTTATGATACTACATGTCATGTACAGTCATGGAAATGCAAGAATGTTATCATGAATTGAAAAACAATTAAAGAAGGGTTATAAAATTTCATGTGCATAATTCATTATGAACACGGGGATGGGAAAAACTATATGATGTATAAGAGTCTTGCCGTATAAAGATTGATTATATTTTAGAGCTAAGATTCTTTTACTGCAGCGGCTTGGGTGATTACTGGATCACCAATTGATATTTATCCAGAGTGGTATGTCCGTTACTGTAATATAGTACGGAACTTGATTGTAGTGCCTAGCGGCATGTCATGGTTCAGCTCCATGAATATTGGGGTCAGGTCCCGGATATGCACGAGCACTTATATGACAATGGAGAATAACGCTATCTTATCCATTAATACAGTTTCTACAATTGAATTGGACGATGACTGAGACCAATAGAATATATGATTAAATAGATAGAGTAGTTATTGTCATGTTTATTTATTTATGTATTTATTTATACTTGCCTTCATGTTAATTTATATGTTACCTTCATATTAATTTATATGCACACAAACAACACTGACGTAAACAAGCTCATGCACACTGATATTCCTGTATTATGATAGTACACAATTTCTCTTTATAAATGTATTACTTGCTGGGTTTAATCCCCTGAGTTTTGAAGCCAGATTGGACCGTGAAGAAGGGGATTAAGCCCCAGTTGAATACCCGTACTTCGTTGGACATATCGAGTGACAATAGGCAAGCGAAGTACCCCTTGAGAACTTTTATATATTTTGTTTATATTTCCTTTTGTCTGGGCACTGCTTTTCTCTTTGACTCTTTTATATTCATATTTAAAGCAGTATGCCATTTTATATAATGAACTCTTTGTATAAATGAAATCATTTCAAGTTTCAGACATATTATTTATTTATCTGATTGTGGTAGTAATTACGATTATTCCAAGATCCTATGATTGTTGGGTTGTCTAGTGCAAGTAATAAGTAATGTCCTTCGTTTTGGGAAGCAGCTGAAAAACGGGGGCGTTACATAGACTGAGCACGGTCTCCGAAGAACTTGTAAAACATAACTGGTTGTTTCATAAGAATGGTGAGAAGTATCTGACCCACATCCCCTCGTCAGAGGGTTTGACATACGCGGCTAGCAGGACATCGGTGTCATGTAGAGATCATAAGGTCGACTTTAGAGTTTACAGATGGAGAGGGAAGGAGGATGACCGGTTCTTCACATTCCTAATAAAGGCATGGTTAGCTATCCATGGCATCCCACTACATTATTGGAACCATAATGACATTAGCAAACTTATTATTAAGTCTGTTCATTTGATTGACATCAGTGAGGAGACAAGCACGAAATCATGCATGGATTACGCATGGGTCCTAGTGGGGTGTGAGAATATGACAGAAATTCCTCGTCAATTCACCACCGTGATAGGGGAACAGTTGTGCGCCATAAAAATTGAGGAAATGTTCTTGGGGGGTGCCCAGAGAGGTAGCCCCCTCGACAACAAAGGAAGGATTGGATGTCACCGCCACTCCGGCATCGGTGGGGGATATGGGTACTTTAGAAGTCGGTCTGGTTGGTTCACTCGATTGGTCGATTGCTGGAGTTGCACTACACCCCGCAGGGAATAGGCGAAGCTACATATGGAAAAGAGTGGAGAGTAACAACTTACCGATCAGCCGGAACTCGGCGAAGTTCGATCCAGTGGAGGAAATTCCTAAAAAAGGCAAACCAAGGACAGCAGGCATGAAAGAGGGATTACACAGATCAGAGGAGAAGGAGGAGATTTTACCTAAAAGAGTAGTTCCTAACATAACTTTCGAAGTTGTTAGAACTCATACCATTCTTTTGGCAAAGGGATAAGGGGCGAAAGAGGAAAGGTGTCGGCCTCCACTAGTAGACTTGCAGACGAATCCCCCAAGGAACTCCTCAGAAAGGGATCGGGGAAAATCCTCTTTCCCCATTGAGGGAGAGAGGAGTGAAGATGAGGAAATCGATATAGATCATAACGGGACAAACTTTGGCAAATTAGTCAAGGAGGGTCAGGGACGCATGGTCCTTCTTACCGATTTTGAAAGGTCACAAAAAGGGAACAGCGAAAGAGAGGCAGAGGGCTTGCAGAGAAGAGAAGGAGATGAGTGCGTTCAAGGAGAGAGAGGAGATATGGGGGTGGTCTGCGGGTCTCAAGGAGTCGCCCAGAGTCGCAAATGGGAGAGGAGGGCTTGGGTCTCGGGGAAATCTACTGAGCGTGCCTGCGGGTTAAATGAGACAACATTGGGCCCCATGCCAAACCGGCTCTTGGGGAAAGAGGACCAGCTGTGCAGTAAAGATGAGGAAATTAACATAAAACATGATGTGCAAACTAGAAAGAATTTGGGGCGTTGGGCCCAATAGTGGGTCTAAGGATCTAGGAGAGAGGATTACAGTAGATTCGAAGGCGGTCTCGGGTGGAGAGCTGCATAGGTTAGCTTTACTAGTTGATGGTAAAGAGCCGTCAATGGTATCTCAGATAATAGAAAGAAACACAAAGAAATGAACTACAAAAAGAAGGCTGATCCTTGAAAACGGAGAGATATATTCTTCTTCCAATCGAGCAGATTATACAGAATTAATAACAATTTTGAAGACCATTGACAAAGATTTTGCCAGAAATACGATTGCCAAGCTATTGGAGAATGTGATGCGGAGAGAGAACACGAAGACTGGTAAACGCCCAAGAAGAAGGCATGCATCACGTTTGCCTAAACGGATCCGGGATAGGCATTAGTCTCTCGAAGGTGTAAATACAAAGAATCAAAAACAGGCAAGTCTGTTACAGCCAGGCCCTGAAGTAGAAAACTAGTGACAACTGATGGAGGGTATCTCAGCGACTGGACAGGATAAAGACACGACGGAGAATATGCCAGAGGAATAGGAAATTCAGCCAGAGGAGGAAGGTTCGAGGGTGGATGAAGAGATGGTAGGGAAGGAGGAGAAGGCCGATAGAGTTGTGCTAGCGATCACCCCATTCAGAAGAAATAAGAGACTAGAAGAAAAGAGGGGCAGACAACTTTATCAAAGTGGTCTGGTCGCGGATTCGGCCTCCAAGAGGAAGGCATTACATACGAAACACGATATAGGTATTTCTAAATCTGCTTTGAATATTTTTAACATTATACCAGATGATATGCTCCTATCCCTAGCTTGTACTTGTGATATTAATATGGAATGTAATACTAGTGAACACACACACAATTTAGCTAGATTCATCCAGAGTTGATGAATTGGAAAGGTGGCGGAGTTTTGAAAGACTCTGCACTTTGTTTGGAAAATATCTCAGTCATAATTATGAATTGTATATTTTGGAATGTGAGGGTTATGAGTCACCTGACTAAGTGACGTATGTTTACAGAGGTGATTCGCAATAATAAAGTGGATATCGTGTGTTTAGAAGAAACAAAACTCACGGAACCTAACAATAGAGTTTTAAGGACTATTGTCTCATTGAATAATTTTACTTTTGTAGTAAAAAATGCAAGGGGGCCCTCGGGTGGGATCTTATTGGCTATCAGTAAAAAGTTCGAGGTGTTGGATACATGGAGGGGTGATTTCTCCCTAACGGTAAAATTGAGGAGGTGGATTGATGGATGGTTTCAAATGGTGACAACGGTTTACGGCCCTAATGAGAGTCAACTAAGACCCGCTTTCTAGGAAGAAATAAAGTGGATTAGAGGTTAGTGCACTAATCCCTGGATTATAGGTGGGGATTTTAACATTATCCGTTTTGCAAATGAGAGACGGGGAGGGGACAAAAACCACAGAGATCGGGAGGATTTCAACAATTTGGTTAATCAGGTAAAACTCATTTACCTACCAATTAATTATCGCCTTTTTACATGGTCTAATATGCATGAGAACCCACACCTTGCCAAACTAGATAGGATCTTCGTGTCAAATACGTGAGATTCTAAGTTTTCCTTGGCGAAAGTACTCTCACTGTAAGACCAATCTCAGATCATATCCCAATATGCCTTCACCCAAGAGAGGGAATCTTTTATGCATAGAAATGTTTCCGTTTCGAGAAATGGTGTCTAGAGTATAAGGAAGTGCATGATATCATTAAGGAAAGCTGGTCTCACAGTACAGGTGCACAGGATGCAATAAATAACATCAGTAGGAACAAAACTCTGTAAAGATGGGAGAGACGATTCCTTGATCAAACAAGAACCCAAAGGAGTCAAAATTAGGGGAAATAGACTCCTTTGAGAAGCAGGAAGAGAATAGAAGTATGTCCCCTCGATGAAGATTTGAGACTCTCAGAGCTAAGAAGAATGATTAATAATATATATAAAAAAGAAGATGTCAAATGGAGACAATGAGCATGGGATAAGTGGTTTAAAGAAGGTGATGCAAACACCGTTTTTTTCCATAGATATGCCAATATGCGTCATAAGCTAAATAAGATACATTCATTGAAAATAGAGACAGGTTTGGTGTAGGGTAAGGAGATACATGGACTTGTTCTTCAACATTTTAAAAGGCTCTTTGGAAGGAAGAAAAATTTCAGATTTAGACTCAAAGAAAATGATTGGGATCGGTCCATTGATGTGAGTGATCTTGAGATCGAGTTTCATGAAAATAAGATTAAAAAGCAGTATAGGATCTGGGATAGGAGAAGGCACCAAGACCGGTTGGCTTTCCGCTTCTCTTTTTCAGAGTCTTTTGGATATTGGTTATAGATGATTTAGTGTGGCTGCTGCGTGAGGTTTTCAAAGGAGTCGCAAGACTGGATAGGATCAACTACTCCCTCATCACTCTAATACCCAAAAAAAAGGATCCGAGAGCATTGAGGAATTCCACCCTATTGCACTATTAAACAGTTTATTAAAGATCGTGTCAAAAGTATTGGCCAGTAGGTTGGCACCTAAATTACATGATCTGGTTGAGGACTATCAAATAGGTTTTATCACAGGAAGAAATATTTTAGAGGGGGTGACAACTACATATGAAGTCATCCATCGATACAAAAAGACCAAAGGAAATGGACATTTGTTAAACTGGATTTCGAAAAAGCTTACGATACTGTGAATTAAGATTGTTTGCTGGAAGTACTCCGATTAAGGGGCTTTGGACCGAGATGGTTGTCATGGATAGTTATGTGGCTTAACTCAGCAAAAATGCAGATAAGGATTAATGGAGAAGTTGGGAAAGAGATCATTTTGAGAAGAGGGCTACGAGAGGGTGATATGCTATCCTTTTTCCTATTTGTCCTTGTTGTAGATGAGCTGAACAATATGTTGATAAAGACAAAAAAGGAGGGCCTAGTGCGAGGGTTGGACAACACATTTCATTTGTCAATCATCAACCTTCAATATGCAGATGATACACTCATTTTTGGGAGGAGTGATGTGAAGGAGGCTATGATTCTAAAATGGGTATTATGCTGCTATGAGGCTTGGTCGGGGCTAAAGATAAATTTCTACAAAATCTCTCTCGTTGGCTGGGAAAGAAGAATCTATCATTCCATCTGATCCTCAATATTTTTAGGTGCAAGGAAGAACAACTCCCAATAAAATATTTGGGGATTCTGCTAAAGTCAAGAAGACTGAATAGATCAGATTGGGGTCCACTTTTCGACGCATTCGAGAAGAAATTGGAAGGTTGGAAAGGAGCACTTCCTTCACTAGGGGGAAAGGTGGTCATGCTCAATGCGGTGCTCTCTTCTCTCTCATTATATTACATATCTTTTTTTATGCTACCATGATGGGTCAGAGAGAGAATTGATCGCATTAGAAAGAGATTCTTGTGGAATGAAACGACAGATGGAAGAAATAGATATCATTTAGTTCTTTGGGGATAGGTTTGTAGACCGAGGGATATGGGAGGATTAGAAGTCTTGGACCTTAAGATTTTCAGTATGGCTTTATTGGCAAAATGGTGTGGGGTTTAATACGAAGGCCTAATGGTGCATTACAACGATTTCTTTACCAAGCCTACGGACCAAGAAAGATGGATTGGTACGGTGGTTTTAGAAAACTATCGTACGCCTCAAGTTTCTGGAAAGGAATAATGATCTCTAAACCTCTAGTCTGGCACAGTTTGGATTTAAAATTGGGTAATGGTCATGGGATCACTTTTTGGCACGACAGGTGGTGCTCCCTGGTCCCTTAAGCTCTCTCTTTCCGAGAGCATTTGAGTCAACTAATAACAAGGATGAAGTGGTCAGAGAGTGTTGGGGGAGGTCGAGACGGAGATGGAACCAGTTTATCTCTAGAACCGGACAACCCTGTACAAAGGACAGGGAGTTTAAACAAACCCTCAAAAACTTTATCCCAAATGGCACACAAGAGGATCACCCTATTTGGAGATGGAGCAAGGGAGAGGACTTCTCGGTCAGATCAATGTATTGATATTTTGTTCATGGTGGTATTTCGTCCTCTAACACAGATTGGGTCTGGAAAACAAAATGCCCTCCTAAAGTGAGAGTGTTCTTGTGACATCTAAATAAGAAGGCGATTCTCACTTGGCCACAGTTGCAACATAGGGGATGGATAGGACCTAACAAGTATTTTTTGTGTAGACAAGATGGTGAATCAAACGATCATATTATTTTTAACTGTGCCTTTTCTAGGCAAGTTTGGGAAGGATGTGCAAGGAGTGTGGGGATTAACATTAATTTCAGGCTAGAACGTAATCTTTGGGACAATCTCGGAAAAGAGGACACCCACACACCATTAGTGAGAACATTGTTTGCTGCATTTTGCTGAAATATATGGGCCGAAAGGAACACTAGAATGTTTAATTCTGTATTTCATGTTATCGATTATTGCATCCAACTTATCACTTATAATACTACTCTTTAGCCCAGTATAGTATCAGATGAGGAGAGGCTACAACTATCAGACGACTTTGTAGAGGAGGATCCCTACAGTTCTCAACCATCTCCAAAGTAGCGGGTCATGCTCAGATAGGCTGGTCTGTAGAGATAGTTCTGGTACTGTAGAGAGGTAGAGGTCTCACTCTGGCTCTGTAATATTCTCACTTTAGTCTGTATGATTTCTACTATGCAGTTTGTAAGGGCTTAAGCCCTGATTTTTATGGCTAGGTTTGTGGATGGAACTTCTGCGAGAGTTCTTCTACTCTTTATTTTCTTATCTCTTATTTCCTTTTCTAACTTTAATAGCTATGTACTGTAGTTTTGTTAATTTTTCGCTAATGGAATGCAGAGAACATTAGTTCGCCGTTTCACTTCAAAAGAAAAAAATATTAGTCTAACAGGAACAATATCATCATACATTCTTTACTATACATGGTAAAACCAAAGAGCATTAAAATTCATCGAAGAGAACAGTAACTGCAAAAGCTATCAACAAGTATTCAGTATGAGTTTTTTCCTTCTAGAATAAACTTCATATGACTACAATCAGGTAATGTCTTTACACTCGGGTTCTCACAATTGTAACTACGAAAGTCCATGAAAAATCAAACATATTTTTTCGCTCAACAAACCAACCCTACGAGCCAAAAGGCCGTTTCTTGCCAGAAAACATCCTTAAACAGTATAGCATAATTCAGGGAGGAAAAAAAAAAAAAAACATATGACAAGACCTATGGCCTCTTCAGAAAACAAGATGTCCATCACCTCCATTCTTCACTTCCAAATGCTCCTCTTTGGTGCAATGGGCAGCATGCACGACCATTGATGCTGCTGTGCGAGCTTCTAGGTGAATGAGGTTCCTCCCCATGTCCTCCAACACGGCACCAGCAAGGGTACCCACCTGAGGGAGGATAGTAGTACCTCCTCTGGTTCTGGTGACCTGAGAGTGCACATCCCCACCCGCAAGTGCACCCACACCTCTCTTGCCGATGAGGCCCAACCATTCGACTCATCCCACTACCGCCATAGCCCATCATCCCCTTGTTCTGATGCGGCTGATGGTGATAATGATGAGTAAACAATCCTCCTCCAGGTGACAAATTTGTACCACTATGGTTATTTCCAAAATGACCTGAAGATCCACTGAGGTTGGGAGTGCTGCGGACACGCTGCATGCCTGATTTTGGACCCATATCCAATAGCCCGACGTCTTTAACCGGGAAGGAGTCAGAAGGAGATGAACACGCAGAGGATGATGTGACAGTGTGCGTAGGTGGCTTGTGGGAAATTCTAATGCTCAAGCTGTACTTCAGGTTGATAGAGCCACTGGCAGAGCCATTAAATGAATCAAGGTAGGTGGGAGATGTGCAGGGAGGTGTAGCACTCGGTGAGGGAAGGAGGAAGATGCGAAAGCGAGAAGAGGAGCACGGGGATCGTTGGAGGCTTTCATGGCGGTCGTACTCCTCCAACATGTGGTGGAGGTCTTCATCACACCGGACAGAGACAAGGGCATCAAGATCATCTGGAAAGACTTGGTACTTGATTACAAAGCCAGGGTGGCTGAACATGGCAGCGATCTTCTCTTTCAGCTCTGGTATTCAAAGAAATCAAATCTTTAAACAGGACTAGTGGCTAAGGATTTTCGATATCCACCATTTCAATTGTAAATGACTGATAAATTGGAAATATAATACATTTCAATTGTAAGTGACCAATTAATAAGAACAGACGTCCAGTAATGCATAATCTAAGACTTGATTGATGAATTTATGCAATGAGGAGGGAAAAATACGGTGTGTACCTTTGAAGGTGACGGAACGAGGGAACGAGACAACACGAGTCTCACCGCCAACGCATCTGAGATGGCCATCGGAAGGGCGAGGGAGGATCTTGCCGCCATAGCTGCAGAGGAGTTTTACGTGAGTGTTTGGGGATGAGGTGGCCACCTCTTCGCTGGCCCCTCCTCTCGACATCCCCCTCTTTGTTTCTTCTTTCCTTCTCCCTGAATACACAGAACCACTTGTTCTAGTAGTACTGAATCTTCTTATCTGTCTCACTGGAAAAACAACTGCAAAAGTGAGATATACACAAGATGCACATACATTAAGCATACAAGAATACAAACCAGCCTAAAGGAACAACAAGCATGCAAACAGCTTAATTAGCTGATCCCGTTAACTATTTCTCATTTAAACAACAAATCCAACACATGCCCAATAGTCACAGTTGTACACATTCCATCACCAACTGGCTTATAGCTTACAAATGTCAAGTAATTTCTTTCAATTTCTGAATGAAATACAAATTTATTGACACAAAGTGTTAATTCCAACACAAAATCGAAGCTTGCATTATCACTGTGTGCACGTAAATTATGGTCTGTATCCAGATACCAAGTAGTTGGTCGAACAATACTTCATTTGCTTCAATAAATCATCTAATTATGCCAATGGAATTGTTCGATATAGGCATATCATTTGAAAACAAATTAATTGACCATTAGACTCACAATTACAATACACTTTGGCCCATTTGTACAGGCACATGTAGACACTAGACAGTAAAAACTCCAACAGCATATTTTTTTTTTCTCAAAAAAAATAAAAATAAATAAAAATAAAAATAAAAAAAATAAAAACTGTACTCAGAAACTAAGTAGTTAGTCGAACAATACTTATGTTGTTTCAATAAATCATTCTCCTAATTATGCTAATGGAATTCTTCAATATATGTATATCATTCAAAAATAATTGAATTGAGATTTAGACCCACAACTGCAATATGGATGCATATTGCCTCATTTGTACAAATGCATGCGGGCAATAAATTTAGGATCTATTTTCTTAGTAGCAAATAAATTATTAGCATTATTATACAAGAAGAAAGAAAAGGGCACACTTTTAATTTCTATTGCCATGCAAACGATGAAAAATAATTAAAATTTCCCATTCCACTGACTCTTATTTAGTATCGCCAATAAATTATAACCCAATTAATCAATTAATTTTGTGCCTTTTTTAGCAATTTTGTGCCTATTTTGATCAAATAGAAATAAGATTTTTTTTTTTTTTTCATGATCAGGAACAAACCTGTACGAAAAGGAGGAACCGCAAACTTCTCTCGAATTATTCTCACTCTAAATCGCCCCCAACAATCTGCAAGCAACAACTTTTAATAAAAAAAAAAAGAAACACAAAAAAAATACTGCCGTAAAATTAAATAAGGTTGACAAAGAAGAATTTAAAAAAAAAAAAAAAAAAATCAACCTTGGGTTGAAACTCGAAGATGGTGAAATAATCAGATCGAAGAAAGGAGATGGGTTAGGTGAAATAATCAGATCGAAAAAATAGGGGAAAGATGAAAAGAAGGAGGAAAATAAAAGAAATATAATGATAATTGTCTTTACTTTTTTTCTTATCACCTTAGGAAAAAAAAACTACCCGATTTTTCTTTGTTTTTTTTTTTTTTTTCAAAAAAGGTTAAATAAAAAGAAAGAAAGAAAGTGAGCGCCAGAGGATTTGGCTTGCCGTCCGCTTCACCCGCTGTCGTTCGTACAGTTCCCCTCTTCTCCCTCCTTCAACCCATTGACAGCAAAACAAAAATTTAGGTTTTTATTTTTTTTTGTCGCGTGTTGTTCATTTTGTTTTCATTTATAACCATGCTTCATGGCTACTTTGGTCATATTTTATTATACTATTACCTGACTAAAGCAGGGGAAATTCTAAATGCGCACCGCTTTCTTCTTAGTGAAAATTCTAAATGCGCACGCTTTTCTCTTAGTGATTATCATGGATTAAGTTTAGAATAATTATAGATTTGCTATTTTTTTTCTTATATAAAAGGGGTTGGTCCTTTTCATACTAAGCACCGTTTCCATTTGGGGGAATCCACTATTCGGGGCCCTCACTTCGAATAGTTGCAAAACAGTCCAGGATGGGAGGCTCGAACAATGGGACCCCAAATGGGGGGAACCCACTGTCCAGGGCTCCCATCCCAGATAGTTCCACAACCATTCGGATTGGGAGGCTTGAATAGTGGGACTATAAAAAATGGAAAGCCCTCTATCTAGGGTTTCCACCTCTATGTAGGCAACCGATGAAGCTTCACGGTGAGCGGCCGACGCTTCGCGGAGAGCGGCAAAGCATTGCAGCGAACGAATGAGCAGTGAGGGTTCATGAAAAGCTGGGGATCGCGGGGAGATTAGGGCTAGTGCTTAGTAGGAAAAAAAACATTAGAGAAGATTTGGGTAAATTGAAAAATTAGGTGGTGCTCACTAAGAAAAAACCACATATTTTAAAAGTTATATAGTGCTCACTAAGAAACTGGTGCTCACTAGGAGGAAAGTGGCACACATTTAGAATTTTCCCTAAATTAGGGAGTTTCGAAATGAGCACACCACTCGTCTTAGTGAACCCATTTCCATTTCCTTAAGTTGTAAAAAATTCTGAGTTGCCACTTCATTTCATAATCTTATTTTGTTGCCCTGATCAAGGATTAATTCCTGAATGCTGTTATTCAGGAACTAATTCCCAACTTAAAAAAAATGTGCTCAATAAGACCAGTGGTTTGGTCATCTAGAAATTCCCCTAAAGTATATGAAATTCTATTCACGTGCTCAAGATGCTCACATTTTTCAGTTGGGAATTAAACCCCGAGCGATTTTCACACTGGTTGAGAATTAGTCCCAAAACAGTTTTAATATCGGTCGGAAATTAATCTCCATCCAAGGCAAAAATCATGATCACAAAAATTAATGGCAAACTTATAATTTTTTTCAACTTTAAGAGGGGTGTAGTGAGCAAAGTGGCGTGCGTGAATAGAATTTTCCTATACTTATAGGGAAATTTAAATGAGCCTATCCTTTTTTTAAGTAAGCCCATCTCCTAACTATGCTCGCCTAAAATTTTTAAAATTAGGTGTTTTACCAAGTATGTACGCTAAAAACTTTCAACTCTTTCCAATTTCTATTATCCAGTAGTAATGCCTAGACATATTATAAATAGTTCTATTACTAAACCCCAAATTGGTATATTATTTAATATCACTACTTATTAATTTTTTAAAAATAAATTAAAATAATTCATTCGGATGTTAGTATCCCGATGGATACATTACTCATTTGGGTTCTAGTAGGAAAGACAAGGACAACTTAGTCAAAAAAATTAAATTGTGAACTTATGTCATGCCTCCGTTTTTTAGCTGCTTTCCAAATTGGAGAATGCTATTTAAAATTTGTACTAGATTACCCAACAATTATAGGATTTTGGAATAATTGCAACTACTACCAAAATAGATGAATAAATAACATTATCTAAATTTAAATTTACATTTATAAAACACAAAATTGATTACATGAAAAGATACACTGTTCTAAATATATACAAAAAAATAATCAGATAAAGGAATAATGCCCGACAAAAGAAATATTAACAGTATATATACAAGGTTATAATAGAAAATCCACTTCTTACAAGCGTTCAACTTGATCAACGAATATAAATTTTTGACTGGAGCAGGCTCTCCCTCCACTTCCTCTGCACCTGCGTTCAGAACCTAGGAGATTAAATCCAGTAAGTAATACTTTAATGAGAGAAAAATATGTACTATCATAATACAAGGGTTTCAGTACATGTAGACACATCCTCATGTCAGTATTGGTCATAAATATATAAAATTAAGCAAGTATAAACAAACAAACAAACAAACATGATGAAACAATTATTCTATGTATCTTGATTATGTATTATATTAGTCTCAGTCATCGTCTAAGTTAGTCATACAAACTATATTAATGGATAAAATAGAGATATTATCTGTTGTCGTATAAGTACATATCCAAATTCTGACATCCATCGCATGGTGCTGAACCATACCATACCACTAGCTATTATTATTCACTCTTCGTACTGTATAACAGTAATAGATATACCACACTGGGTATTAATTATCATGCGGTGATCCTGTATTACCCAAGCCGCTGCAGTAAAAGATTCTCGGCTTTAACATTATAATAATCCATATTCGACATGACTCTTATCTATCATATAGTTTCTTCCCATCTTCGAGTTCACGATACATAATAGCATAATAGACAAAGATTATAAAGAAAACATGTCATGATTTGTTCATTCCCATGTTCATATACATCTCCATTATCCATGATGTCATTAACAATTTATTACTGAATCATGTATATGCAATGTTACTATATTGCATTAAATTACTGCCACCAAGAATGCTACTCAATGCAAAAATATATATATATATATATATATATATATATATATATATATATATATATATATATATATATATATATATATATATATATATATATATATATATATATATATATATATATATATATATATATATATATATATATATATATATATATATATCATTAACAATTAAATAAATTTAGTATACTTACAATATTTAAATAAGACAATAATGATATCATGAATATGTTGATTTAAGTTAGACAAAAATTCTATGCATCATATTTTTCTTTTATTTTTTATTATTTATTTATATTATATTTATTTATTTATTCGCATATAGTATTTTGGGCGAACACAATAAATCCATAGTCCAGAAGGTGAACCAAGCATAATTCTAAAATAATTTAATTACATATAAAACAAATTAAATAAATTTCCAAGGAAGAAGAATGGAAAAGTAGAAGTGTTATTTACATCATCTTGATTTCGATTCCTCGAATTTTTTCCTTTCCTTTGATTTTTCTTCTTTTTCTCTTTTTCTCTTTTTCTTTCCTTAAAATCCTTCTTCGTATGATCCTTTGGTCTGTGGCATGAGAGAGTGAAAAGAGAGAAGTGAAGAAGAGGTGGTGAGTACCTTGAATTTATTTTATTTTATTTTTATAGCCATGCACTTAATCACCTCACCTTTAGCCACCTAGATATCCATATGCCACACTTCATTTATTTGTGAGAACACAACAGAGGAGTGCCGCCATATGTTGATTTAAATTAAATTTTATTTTGTTATTAAATTAGTTATTATTTAATGATTTGGATTTTATTCAATATTATCCAAACATTACCAAATTAATATAAAACGCACTACACAAGGAGATAAATATTAAAAAAAATTCATTTATTATTTCGATATCTAGAATGAAAAAACTAATTTACTGAAGTAATTAGAAAAATAATTTAATATTTTGAAATTAGCAAAATTTGGGAATATTTTTAGGCTTTCTGGAAAAAATTTAAAAATCATAAATATTAGCAAAGTAATAACCGCGAAAATCGAATATTATTTAGAGTTATAAACTTAAAATTACACAATAGAAAGTCATTTTGGTGTCCAAATTAACCCTTGGTAGTCCTAATTTGACACAATCTAACTTAAAGGAAGGATACGAGTAGTATGAATTTTGGGATGTTACAACTTACAATTAGTTTAAACATTCTAGGTGGGATCTCTTAGAAGAAATGTCTACTCATTTACAATTTCCCCTCAAGTATACTCAATTTGTGCTAATTATATGATCTAAAATGAGTTTGGTTTGTACTTTGTAAAGGTATTGGTTTCCTATTACGGAGAGAAGAAGAAGAAGAGTTATAATCATCGTCCAATTTTAACTATAATTTCGAAAGAAATATTTTATCTATTTAAGGTTAGAAAAAATGATAAATTGTTCATTAATGTCGGAGTTGTTAACCTTTTTTTTTTTAAGTCCATTATGAAATCTCAAATCCAGGGTAAAAAATCAAAATCCGTGGTAATCAAGAATTCAAATAAAAAATACTAGTTAAAATCAGAAAAATAATTTGTTATAATGGGATTATTGTAGATGTAAATTTTAGTTCTAAAAGAATAAAATACAAAATTATACTGTATCTTAAAAAGAAAATAGAATATAAGAAAGTGAAAATGAATCATAAAATAAAAAAATAAAATATCCTAATTCCAAGAAAAATAAAAAACATTTCGTCCCGCTCAAGGACTGCTGTAAGAAAAATTTAATTGTGAATGCTGCTTTACATTTGATTTTTAGCTAAAGTAGAAGAAATCTCCATTAAGTATTGTAGTTTTTCTTAGAAACTTTCATAAGCTTTTTATGTTTGTTAGCCATAAAATCTTAAATGATTCTTTTTTGAATTTTCTCAATAAAAGATTACAATTTTAATGGTTTTTCGTTTAAAAAGATGAAGAAAATCTAATTCTCTCTTTATTTAAAACTGAGTTCTAGAGTAGTTATGGAGAATAATCTTACTCTTCGTTGACACTCCGTATAAGATTTTGGCTGGCTAGAGTTTCAACCTTTTGATAGCAACGGCACTTGGATGTGAAAAGACTCTCTCTATAATATTAATCTCTAGCCCTTTTTTCTACTAAACTTATGGTATTTATAGAACTTTGGAGACTCTTGAACTGATGTAACTGTCTAACTGTTGGCCTCTATGATCTGAGTATTAATTTTCGCCTTTCGATCTAATGGATTTGTATTAAATCTCTAGAATTTGCAACTAATTTTTTTAATCCTCTGGATCATAACTGAAATGCGGATCTCAAACTTTAAATTCGTGTTTCTTCTGAATGAAAAATCATAACGCGAATCTCAGACTTTAGATTCGTGCTTTAATTTTAATGACAATTGAACTTTAGATTCGCGTTTCAATCCGAATGACAATCGGAATGCGAATCTCAGACTTTTAGAGTTGCATTTCAATCAATGGCATGTTCGTTGTTTGCATGATATGCTTAGACACGATGACAAGACCCCGCAGAGCCTATTCTCATTATTAAGTTTGCGAATCTAGAGAAAGAGATTCACACTTCAAATTTATTTGCGAATCAAAGATTGCGTCTCAGCTTCTATGGAAATAAAACACAAATCTGTGAAGACTATGTCTTATTTCCACTGTAGTTTATATTCGCGGATCTCTCTTTATGAAAGATGATCTTAATGAAAGAAAATTTCGCTAATAAAACCCCCTCTAAAATTTTCAAAACTCTATGGTTTTGGAGATACTTTGAAATACTTTGGATAATTTGGCAAAAATGCAATCTTCGCATATTTCACACTTCGAAAGGAAACATGACTCTGTATTAGAATCGCGAATTCCATGCTTTTGAAAAAAAGGCACGGCTCTATATTAGAGCTAAGGATCTCGTGCTTTATGCGGTATATCCGGAATTTTATCTCTTTTTATGGCGTAGGGATCTAGACATTTTCTGAGCTTCATTAATGAGGAGATCCTCACGAGATTTGGACCAGAGATCTCGTTCGTCAAATCATCTGCTATAAAATTTCAAACTCATCTTTTAGGGTATTTTAACACTTTCTGAAATTGAACTCCAAATTTTCCTTCAACTTTCAAGACCCTTCATCTTCAAGCTCCTTTTATCCTCATTTTTCTTCAAATTTCTTTTTTGCCAAATTTTTTCTTAAAAATTTTAAGAGGATGACGAAGATGGCTTCATCTTCTGGTCCATCTGGCAGTGATTCTCAAAATTCTCAAGCTATTTCTACCTCCATAGTGGTTCGGCAGGAGCCTCTGGTCGGAGATAATTATCTTACTTCATATCATATTTGCAATTTATACTCTGATCCTAAGAGAGCATCTTCCTTATCACAATTTTGTTTTAATTCTTTCTTCTCTACATGCAGTGAACTATACTTTAAACCCTTGGCCGAAAAATCATTATTTTGGCCATACAAGAGGATACGATGGTGAAAAATAATTTAGGTTTGGTTGAGTCTTTCTACCTTGTGCAACATCTGATGGCCGAGAGAGGAAGAGTAAAATCTTGAACCCTGCTCGCCCTACATTGCGGGAATTCATGACTACTGCTCCGTTTGAGGGAAAGAATAAGAATTTATTGAACAAGCCTCCTTTTCTATTTGGTGATCATGTCCCAATCCTCGATGAATGCTTAAATGATGGGATCTATAAGTGGCTCTATCAAGTTAATGGTCGCGACTTGTTTCTTCCTGACAGGGAGAGGTCTTATCCATTTTTGTATCTCCAATCCCTTTCTATTTCAAGAACCATAGATTGACATTTAAACAAACCGCAAGAAGGTGTTTTGCTGGGTGGATTCAATGCACGAGGTGCATTTCCTCGTTCTACTGGAAATTATTTTTGTAGATTGTTTCCAGAATCTTTTAAGCAAGACCTCCTTTTGGGTGAAACTCTAGTGATTGCCCAAACTTTCTTACACCGCTTTGTTAATGCACAAGGAGAATTTTCACTCCAAAATTTTCGTCCTACTGGATAGGTCCATTGTTCTCCTAAGGGAGAATGGGTTATCTTAATCAAATTATTCTTAAAAGGTTTTGCGGACCAATTGAAGCATATAAATCTTTATTGTGCTATAAGGACAACTCAACATGGAATTCTTCATAGTCGATTCTATTTCTTTTCTTTGTTGGAAATGTATAACCTGATACTTGTACTTTCTTTACGTCTCATGGTGAACTAAGGCTTACCCTCCATGAGATGCATGAGATTTCAGGGTTACCTATGGGAGATATTCCTCATAAAGAATATGTCCCCACAAGAGAAGAAATCCATTTATTAAAAGTTTGGGATCCCATGAATTATGATATTTACTGGGAATTGCTTTGTCACTATCACATTTGTGCTCACATGTCGAATGCTCGCAACGTGAAGCAAAAGTACAGTATTTTTTTTCCCAAGTTTACAAGGAACAATCCTGATTTAATTCGTCTTTCTCCAATTTCTGAAAAAGAGGTTGAAGAAAGGATTGTTCACTGTGGAACAGATGCATACATTGCTGAATCAGATGAGAATGTCTTCAAGGTCACGACATCCTATGAAAGTTTTCATTATCAGGCTTTACAACCTTTATTAGATTCTGCGTTGTTGGTAGGTTTCTTAATGTTTTGGTTGAAGAAATGCGTGATTCCATTACAAGAAACTCTGTCAATCAAAGTGGTATATTCGACAGTCTTGTTAGCATTCGGCCGTTCACTCAGTTTGCTACCAGCGATTGTTTGTGGAATCTAAAGTGGATTGAAAAAATTGGTTAATAGATTCTACAATGTTAAGAAAGAGCATGATGATGAGGGAAGATTGATCGTCAAAACTCCAAATATGCAGGTGGAAATTCCATACACTTATTTAATGGCTTGGATAATTCTGCACTACCCTTTATTGATGAGTCCAATTGATACTCAAATAAACTTGAGTTCTCCAAAAGTTCAGTATTATGAGAAATCCCACTAGAAAGGAGGTTACATGGCTTCGATCCGTAGAACATTTCGATATCATGCTAACTATGAGTTATATAAATGTTTCCTTTACTTTCCAAATGATGGTTATAGGGATGAATTTGCGGGTGTAGCCGGTACTGATAATTCCACGACTCTATCTCATGGGTGTTTCAGGTGGCTAATAAACATCTGTCCAGGATACTTGGTTCTCCGCTTAGAGAACCATTATTATATTGAACCCTATTACCCAAGTCATTTTTCTCGACAGTTTGAGTATGATCAATTGTATGTAGAAAACCCAAATACAGACATGAGCTTTACTGGGAATCTATTCATGGGAGCATAGCATGGTTTCATTTCATTTCTGGTGGTACAAAGGCCAAGTTCAATCTTCCACTCAAGACTCCAAATTCATCTATAAATTTTGACTTTTGCAAATGGTATTCTGCTATCCATTCCATGCTTCATAATTTTTACTTGAGCCTCACTTGTTTGAGAGACATCAGAGCATGGTATGCTCAAAAGAGAGAGGCTGGCAGCACTAAAGTAGCTGGAATAGAGGATTTTGCGATAGAGTATGACTTCGAAGAATTCGAGTCAAGAGATGAAAGGAGTACTGCAATAGTCCCAATAGATCGACCTGCATCTCCCACTATTCCAACTCTCCTCAATCAAAATATTCTTCCTAGAATATCTCTTACAAACGGAAGAGATTGAGACGCCTTAGTGACTTGTCGATCATTTCACAAGCTGTATTAGCTGAACCTGGTGCAGCAATACTTAGTTCAGGTTTTGAAACTGCTGAAGAGCAACAAGAAGATAATGCAAATTTAATTCCTCGCTTATCTAAAAAGCGTCGGAGTCAAGGACTTGTTTTTCCCAGCGATCCTATTACAGATGTTCCTTCTACTACACTAGCAATTGAGCTTTTACCTGTTGCTTTGTCTTCTTCAAAAAGACCAGTCCAATTGATGCAGGAGGAATCTGCTGTCCTTACTCCTCCAATAGTTCAAATTATGAGTGATGATGATGATGATAGTGATGTCATTCGCTCCTCTGCTCCTTCATCAGACCATGGTAAATATACATTTCTAATGACAGAAAAGAGAGCTGAGGTGTATGGACCTGGAGAGTCCAGTTCCCAACCTCACGGTCTATTCTAAACTTTACTCATTTATATTATTTTTTAGTTCTTTTATCATCATTTAATCATCTCTCTCTCTTTCTTTAGAAATGTTTCCTTCTACTCCAATTTCGGAGTATGTACCTGAAGGTGATATTTTATTTGCTGATACTAAAATTCAACCAAAAGTTGCACAAGAAGCTGTTATGGCTGCTGGCATTGTTGAAGCCACTGATGTCACTGAGGTTGAGACTACTGATCTTGCTGCACCTATTGTGGATACTGAGATTACTGCCTCTATTGAAGTTAGAGCTGTTGAAACTGCTGCTCCTGTTGAAGTCAGAACTACTGAGCCTGTTGCACTCATTGAATCTATTGTTTCTTCACCTCGGAGTGCGGTACCATCCACATCTACTCCTGTTGTTACCTCCACTATAGCTACTCCTTCATCAACAAGTTGTGCAGAAGTCTCTTGAAGCGGATTTGGTCAATCATACTATTAAATTTTTTCTTGATTTTCTGGACTGCTGTATTGACAAAAATTCTGAAAGGGAGTTCTTTCTCTTCAATTGCCAATATTCTTAATATTTATGCAACTAGCATATCAAGCATTGGTGGAGAAGAAAAAACAGTTTCGTATAAACTAATGGCAACTCAACTTCAGACACATGTTGATTCTTAATTGAGGATTCGCAATGTAGATAAGTCAAAAATGGTTGAGGCCACTTTTTAGAAACTGATGGAGGAACAATGAAAGCTCCAAAAGGAAATTAAAGAAAAGGCTGATACTTGTCAAGCCTATTTTGACGAAAATCAATTAACCAACCAGCCTTTATCTGCTCAGATAGAAAATGCTGCTACAACTGTCAAAGGCCATAATGCAACCATCGCCAAAACTCAGGAGACTATTGCCAAGGCTCAAACTTTTCTTGAACAACTCTCTAAAGAACGTGAGGAGACAATGAAAAATCTTACTGATTTATCAAGAAAGTGGGATAGCATAATCAAGACTCTTTTGGCTGATCAGACAGAATTGGAAGCTCTGAAATCTGCTTCAGTAGAAACATAATTGCCAATGAGGAGGAACTGCACAGGCAGGCTGTTGTTCAGACTTATGAGACCATTCAGTTGGAGATCAGTGATGCAGAAGAAAAGATCAAGGCTCTCTTGAACTATTAAGTTGTAATAAAAAATTTAATATTGTCCAAGGAGCTCTTGTAATCCTCTCATTTTGATAATGCAAACTCAAGTTAGTCTATTGGACTAATGTTTCCTTCTGGTTTTGTCCAAAGAATTTCTATTTGTCATCTCACTGAAACTTTGAGCTTAATTAATCTTCACATGTCTCTGAACTTAATTTTAACAAATTTACGTATCAGACTTGACTTTGTGCTCAAAATGCGACTCTACATCTGGATCTGCAAGTTTGTATAAGAAACGTAACCCTGCATTTAGATTCATTCGTCTATAGCTTCTAAGTTAAAATACGCGAGTTTTTGGTCCAACTCTATGAGGTTGTGTATGAATAAGATTCTGAACTTTGATTTGTGATCTGCAGGTTTACATATAAGTGTAACCCTGCGTTAAAATCCACAGGTTTACATATAAATGTAACTCTGCGTTAAAATCTGCCAGTTTACATATAAGTGTAACCCTGCGTTAAAATCCGCGGGTTTACATATAAGTGTAACCCTATGTTAAAATCTGCGGGTTTACATATATAGAATGACTTTCGATCAACTTAATTGACTTTTTGGTGCAAATATCTAATCGCTGCATGCATCCATTAATGACAGGATTCTAATAAAAGATCTTAGCCGAAAATCTCATTTCCTTTGGCGCAAACACCTAAGCGTCCCATGCAATAATAAATAAATCTTATTGAGATTCGAGTCAAAACCTCAACTGAAGATTTCACCTATAAAATCTCTTGGTCGAAGATTTTGATCATGAAATCCTCTATATAAAGCGCACAACCTTTCTTCCGAAAAACCATCTTGACTTGAGAATTCTTATGAACTCTCTACTTTTCTAAAGTTCTTCTCTAAAGCCAATTCTATCATGGAGTTTTGTTCTTCTTCCTTTTTCTTGATTGAGGCAACGGACTGGGGTTGGTATGTTACAAGATCTCCAGATAATATTGGCCTATTTGTGTCTGGTCTTCTGTTAGGTTTGTTAAAAAAGGAATATTCCATTGAAAAGATCGTTATGATCGTAATCATTTTCCTTAATTATGGTAAGTTTTCTTGTAATGAGCATAAATCAAGTATTTTCTTTTATGTTTCTTAACAAGATCTGGATCTGTTGTAGGATATAACTATAGTTATTTTCCTTAACAATGACTCACACCTGTTTGGTTCTCAAATTTTTCCAATATGTTCGGAGAACCAAAAGATCTCATATACTTTTCATGAGATAAAAAATTTTGGGTGTGTGTGGCATTGTTTATTTTCTGCCTAGCATCCTTAAAATAAGGATGGTAAATGGTTGTCGGCAATCCCAAGTTCAGCAGTTTCGCAAGTTGTATACTTGGGAAAATGGATTTGGTACACCCAGTTTTGAACTAATCAAGTCACTGGCTATATTGATCATGTTGAGTGAGCAAACTTGGAAGTTCTTTAACTATCGGCAGAAGGAGGCTACAGAACCAAACTTTTTGTCTTTACTTATGAAGCCATCTTACTAGGGACAATAGATGTTGATGAAAATTTTTAATGTCCTCTTAACTCAATGATTTGTACTTATTTCTATTCATTGTATGATATCAAGGAACTCTTTGTAATATTGATATGGTAATAAATAAAAAATCTTATTTCAAGAACTTTGTTATCATTCATTCAGTGGTAACTGTTAACTTGATGAATAATTTTGATGTTGATCATTAGAGATAACTGTTAACTTGATGAATATTTTAATTTTAATCATCAGAGGTAACTGTTAATTTGTAGAATGATTTTGATGTTGATCATCAAAATAACTATTAACTTGATGAACATATTGATTTTGATCATCAAAGGTAATTGTTAACTTGATGATTATTTTGACTCTCCAGAATATTATTCAGAGGTAATTATTAACTTGACAATATAAAGTTATTATTCAAACGCTCAAAATAGATTTTACTGTGAGTATATAAGTTTCTTGAATCAGGATAGAAGAACTATTAGCTTTCCTGAACAAGTTAAATACGCATTGTTCAGTTACTTATAATATAACAGCTTCTGAATTGCTAGAGGTAATTTTTAATTTAGCAAATTTAGAGGAAAAAAAATTTTGCTTGCTAGTGGTAATTTTTAACTTAGCAAATTTGGAGGAAAAGAAATTTTATTTGCTAGAGGTAATTTTTAACTTAGCAAATATTGAAGAAAAGAAGAAGAGCGCGACTTTACGAAAATTCATGCTTTTGTCAGAGGTATTGTTTAACTTAACAAATTTGAAGGAAAAAAAGAAGAGCGCGACTTTATGAAAATTTGCATTTTTAAAATTCAAGACTGCATTTCTAAACTTCTTTTAGTATTAAAAAACGACTTTATGAAACTCGCGTTTTTGGAACCTACTATTCCAAATTCGCAAATCTCAAATCTGTCAAATACATGAACTTATTATGATGAGTTCATGGAATTTTTAGCAGTTATAAACAGATTTGATTGATTTTAACCAAATGCTATTTGCGATGGGCTAGTCATGCTGTTCCTCTCAGCATGATAAGTTCTCGAGAATTTCATTTGGACTTTAAATGCCAAACTTGCCTCATCTCTAAACCTAAATGGATTAGAGTTATTCATACTTTTTACCCCCGAGCACAATAGGGTTATTGAGAATGGGCTTTTCCTTGTAGATGAACTCTATTTGATTGGTGGAGAAATTGAACCAATCATTTAGGAATAATATTTCTTAAGAAATTTTCCATTAATTGGTATCATTATTTTGTCGTCATTCTTTTTTGCCAAACGATACGCGCTATTAGAATAAACTGCATCAATGATAAAGGGTCCCTCATATTTTAGCTGGAACTTTTCTTTAGATCTGCATCAATAAATCTGCACTTGATATAGTTCAATGCTCTGTTGGGTTTCAAGACGTTTATCATCCAGAGCTTCCAATTCTAGAAGTTTTTATTGATGTCCTTCTTCTTGCGTCATTTTAGTTGCTAACGTGACTTGTAATGACGGAATTTGGATTTTCAAGGGTAACATTGCTTCAAACTCATACACCAAAGAAAATGGCAAAGTTTTAGTAGGAGTTCTAACAGTAGTTAAATATGCCCAGACACATTCACCAAGCTTTTCATCTCAGCCTCGTTGATTGGATTAAACGAACTTTTTAAGAATCAAATGATAATGTGTCAAATCACCAAGCAAAATATTTTGTTTACAATTTCTATCAAAAGAATCAAATGATAATGTGTCACAAGCAAACTCATCATTAAGCAAATCACCAAGCAAAATATTTTCTTTATCACAAGTTGCATCATAATTATTTTCACAATGGTCTAAAATAGGTTGATCACAATGTTGAATTATACTCTCATCATGTACAAAAATATTTAACTCATTTTGAATCATATCTACTTCAAAATATGACTGAAGTGGTTACTCATTAGAGTGAGATATGTTCAAACTATTAGATGGTTGATCTCTAAAAAATTTAGTATGAGAAATTACTTTGAGAAGATCTTCCATACAAGATGAAGTTTAAGAGAATGAATTTTGAGAGGATAATTTTAGCAAACCTTCTATACCTTCCTCAATTGTACGTCTTCGTTCCTCAGACTCACGATTGTAATTTTCCTTATTTTTCTCAAATAATTGCATCTCGAGATCATAAGTGAAATTTGAAGAAAGATATGATATATCTGTATACATATTTGATAACAGATATGAAAGGGTTGTATGTAAATTCTCTTGACATGCATACCTTACTTCTAATCTTTTTAATCTTTCATCTAACATGTTTAATTGAGTATTTTGTTCATGATTGAATGTAGAACATGAAGATGAATAGCCTATAGAGAAAGGATTAGATGGAAGACTCTCCTGATACGGCTCTTGATTATATGTAAAATTATAATTATTCATCCATTCATAATTATAATTTTGTGTATAGAAAATGCTCGTAGGTTCATTATACGTGGTGTGAAATTGATTATGACCTATTCCTAATGAACTTTCTATCTATGGACACTGATAATAATTATGATATGGATCATGGCAATGATAGCAACTAGTTGGATTTTGAAATATTTTTTTTAAATTTTTTTTGAAGAAGGAGGAGAGGAAAAGAAATGGAAAAGAAAAAAAATAAAAAAATTAAATTTTTTTATTTTTTTATTTTTATGCAGAACCAGGGGCCCTAAACACAAAAACAGACAAAATTTGGGGGAGAAAATCTCTAAAATTGCTGCTAATTAGTAGTAATTTCTGCTATTTAGCGGCGAAACCAGGGAGTTTAGCTCCGTGGTTTTTGTATTGCACTACTGAGACTCCTTTCTTCCCTTTTTCCTGCCTGTATATGAAGTTTCTGATCTCTACACACTCAACACACACTATTAACCTGTAAAACGTTAGAAAAAACAAGAAAAACACCATCGATCCTCGACAACGGTGCCAAAAACTTGATGTGATAATTTACTGTAAGCGTACAGTGTTGGTTGTAGCGCTATACAAGTCGTCCCACAGAGATTTCAGGTGTTTTGCGATTCTTCCTAATTCTACAGTCTAACGGACTAACGAAGCATTCTAAGTTGAATTTGAGAGTTATTCTAATTAGCCTAGGATCTAGAATCCACTAGTTTCCAACCATATATTTACTTCTATTATCTTCTTCTATCCTAAAAATTTGATCTTTTAGTTTAATCTTTATTTAAAATACCCTAGGCATGAACTATCAAGTGGTGTGCAAGTATAACTCATTAAAGATATCACTTTTCATAAAAATAAACTAAATTATTAGATAAATTCTTTGAATAAGATGAAAACCAACAACTCCAAACCCTAACTAAGTATAGGCTATCAAGAAATCTAATTCAAGTATAAACTATCTAAGTATTAATCTTTAAGTTCTTGTATTTTAATCTTTTCATAGAAAATCATGTCTTTATTTATTTTATTTAAGAAGAAAATTCTAGAGAGTAATTACATGGTGAATGCTAACTTCATCTATATCTTAGAGCTATGCGAAATTAGTTACTTATAGTTCTAACAAGCAAAATCAAATTTTTATTCATAGAAAGCATAAATCTAATCTAAAACGCAAATAAATATAAACTAGAAAGCAATTAAAATAAACTAACTAAGGAAAAATTGAAGAGCAAAGAGAATTAACTCTGGATTCCGGTATTGTGGCTGTCACCCCTTCAGTAAAATCCTAATTTTATTAAATTAAAAATAAGTACAAACTATATCCTAATTCTATATTAACTACTGCATAAAAAATCCTAAAATACAAGAATACGGCCAATATATAGGCTTTGGAAATCAAACTCTAATTCTAATACAACTAAAAAATCACAAAATTACATCGAAGACCTCAAATAAAACTCAGCATGTGGGACCCTCTTTGTGCCGCTAATTGAAGGCAAAATGCCGCTATTTAGTGGCGATATTATGATAACATTGCTTGAATTTTTTTCCACATGAGTCTCGTGTCGTGTACTCTTGGATCTCCAGTCTGTATTTGACTTTGACTCTCTGAAGTATTTTAATATTGTAGTTTTTCTCTTTGTAAACTTTTTTTCGGGTTTTGTTTTCTAATCCAGTTTTGATTTCATGCAATTTCCATGTATGAATCAGATTATCTGAAAAAGACACTAAAAATAACCGAGTAGCATTTATTTATATACAAAAATAGATAAAATATGAGAGAAAAATTACAATATATGATACTCATCACACTCCCACACCTATATTTTGCTAGTTCTCGAGCAAAACCTGAACCTAAAAAGAAAAACAAAAATTCTAACTCACTTTCGCGGGAATTGCGATTGCACTTAGCACGTGCAACAAGTTTTTAAACTCCTAGATTACCTTAGTAGACGAATGTTATCTCATGAGGGTTTGTAGTGAATATATCCACAAAATTCATGAATAAAATAGATTAAGGAATAAAGAAAAAAAAATAAGGATAACAAAAAATTAAGAGAAATAAAAATTTTATACATCAAAAAGAAAAATTCTTTTTTTTAAAAAATATTTTCTTGAATTAATTTCACTAATATACAAACTCAAGAACGCATTTAGATTATCAATTTTTAAATTAAGCGTCATATTTGATACACTTATCATTTTAATCAAAAATTTAAATCCTATTTTTCAATACCAATGAACAGATGATCCATTGGCTCTTATATATCTATGTGTACGTGTGATAGTCTACTTCAGTCTTGGACTCCAACGCTAACACATGATTCATCTTCTCTCTTATAATATTTTTTTCTTTTTTTAAGAATATTTCACCTTTCATGTGAATATCACACTTGCTTAGGTGCAAAGTACCAGATTACTCAGATCATACTCTTTCTTTCACTCTTGAGGCTATTACCTTAATACCAGGCGCACCCCATTATTTTTATCACTCTCGAGACTATTGCCTTAATACCAGGAGCGCCTCATTTTTTTTATTCTTACTTTTTTTTTGCTTTTGTTTAGAAAGAGAAGATTTACTTAATTGTTATCATCTTTATTCTTAACCTAATGAACTATTGTGAAGTGAAAAATAGATGTATACTTGCCTCAAAACTACTGTTAGCGGTATTTATTTTTTGATTTTAATCTTATTTTCATAAAATTCAAAATGTATCGTCCAATCTACTCTCATATCTAATTTTAAATCAAAATTTATCCCTTTATATGTAATTAGGTTGATTTACTGATGAAAATATATAAAATCAAAGGTTTTTTATTTCAGTTTTTTTTTAATTAGTTACCCTAAAAACTACCCAAAGTGCAAAATAAAGAAACCTAAAAATCTAAATATAAAATAAAAATTCTATAAAAAAAACTAAAAACCCTAGAAAAAAAATATGAAGAAAATATCCTAACCCACTCCCCCACACCTAAACTCGTGTATGCCCTCATACATGAATCCAAGGTGGTAAATAAATATGAAAACTCTATATACATATTATACATTTACTAGAAAATTCAAACTAGTTACGACTTCTTGATCGCTTTCCACTCTCATAATGTGTCTTTTTATGTTTTGATATGGATGAATTTAACCTTTTTGTCAGTTTTGTTTTTAATATCTCCATCTTATTTTTGGTTCTTCTTAATTTATATCCACCCTTCTTTGATTTATTCAATAGTAAAATTTTAAGGTTGGAAAGCGTACCTTTATTATAGTCCATATTCCACCCATGAGCATTTTTCATATCAGTAAGTATTTTGGTTTTATCAACATGTGAAATAATATACTTATTTGGGTGTTAAGGAAGCATGAACTTAATTTTAGATGGCTATTTCAAATTATCAGTTACCATGACCTTTTTTTTTTTGAGGTTCTTTCCATTCTTCTAATATTCTGGGCTTGTCATGCAAATTTTCTTCAAACCTGTCACCATAATTCTCAAAAGAAAATGCCATACTAGTGGACTTATTATTATTTAAGTTATTATGATGGGATAAAAAATCTTCTTTACAAATTTCTTCAGAATTTTTATCAAAAGAATCAAATGATAATGTATCACTAGCAAGCTCATCATGAGTCAAATCACCAAGCAAAATATTTTCTTTATCACTAGTTTTATCATAATTATTTTCACAATGGTCTAAAATAAGTTGATCATAATGTTGAATTATAGACTCATTATTCACAAAATTATTTAACTCCTTTTGAATCATATCTACTTCAAAAAATGACTAAAGTGGTTACTCGTTGGAGTAAGATATGTTCAAACTATTATATGGTTGATCTCCAAAAATTTTAGTATGAGAAATCGCTTTGAGAATATCTTCCATATAAGATGCAGTTTGAGAGAATGAATTTTGAGAGGATGATTTTAGCAAACCTTCTATACCTTCCTTAATTGTACGTCTTTGTTCCTCAGACTCACGATTGTATTTTTCTCAAATAATTGCATCTCGAATTCATGAGTGAAATTTAAAGAAAGATATGATATATCTATATACATATTTGATGACAGTATGAAGGGGTTGAATATTAATTCTCATGACATGTATACCTCGCTTCTAATCTTTTTAATCTTTCATCTAACATGTTCAATTAGGTATCTTATACATAATTGAATGTAGAACATGAAGATGAATAGCCAATAGAGAAAATATTAGATGGAGGACTCTCCTGATAGGGCTCTTGATTATATGTAAAATTAGAATTATTCATCCATTTATAATTATAATTTTGTATATAGAAACACTCGTAGGTTCATTATATGTGGTGTGAAATTGATTATGACCTAGTTCTAATGAACTTCCTATCCATGGATACTGATAATGATTATGATATGGATCACGATAATAACAGTAACCAGTTGGATTTTGAAATATTTTTTTATTTTTTTTTGAAGAAGGTAGAGAGGGAAAGAGATGGAAAAGAAAAAAATAAAAAAATTAAAATTTAATTTTTATTTTTTGTATTTTTGTACAGAACCAGGAACCCTAAACACAGAAATAGACAAAATTTGGGGGCGAAAATATCTAAAATTGCTGCTAATTAGCGGTAATTGCCGCTATTTAGAGGCGAAACTAGGGAGTTTAGCTCCGTGGTTTTTGTAGTGCACTACCGAGACTCTTTTCTTCCTTTTTAACTTTCAGTATCTGAAGTTCCAGATCCCTGCACACTCAACACACACTGTTAATCCGTTAAATGTTGGAAAAAACATGATAAACAACGTCATCCCCGGCAACGGTGCCAAAAACTTAATGTGATAATTTACTGTAAGCGTACAGTGTTGGTTGTAGCGCTGTACAGGTCGTCCCACAGAGATCTCAGGTATTTTGCAATTCTTACTAATTCTATAGTCTAACGGACTAACAAAGGATTTTAAATTAGATTTGAGAGTTATTCTAATTAGCCTAGGATATAAAATCCACTAGTTTCTAACCATATATTTACTTGTATTATCTTCTTCTATTATAAAAATTTGATCTTTTAGTTTAATATTTATTTAAAGTGCAATGCATGAGCTATCAAGTGGTATGCAAGTATAACTCATCAAAGATACTACTTTTCATAAAAATAAACTAAATCATTATATAATTCTTTGAATAAGATGAAAACCAATAACTCCAAATCCTGACTAAGTATAGGCTATCAAGAAAGTTAATTCAAGTATAACCTATCAAAGTATTAATCTTTAAGTTCTTGTATTTTAATATTTTCATATAAAAATCATGTCTTTATTTATTTTATTTAAGAAAAAAAATTCTAGAGAGTTATTACATGGTGAATGCTAGCTTCATCTACATCCTAGAGCTACGCGAAATTAGTTACTCATATTTCTAACAAGCAAAATCAAATTTTTATTCATAGAAAGTGATTAAATCTAATCTAGAAAGCAAATAAATCTAAACTAGAAAGCAATTAGAATAAAAATTAACTAAGGAAAAATTGAAGGGCAAAGAGAATTATCTCTGGAGTCCGGTATTGTGGCCATCACCCCTTCAGCAAAATTATAATTTTATTAAATTAAAAACAAGTACAAACTATATTCTAATTCTATATTAACTACTGCATAAAAAAACCTTAGAATATAAGGATACGGCCAATATATAGGCTTCGAAAATCAAACTCTAATTCTAATACAACTGAAAAATAAAAAAATTACATCGAAGCCCTCGAATAAAACTCAACAAGTGGGACCCTCTTTGTGCTACTAATTGAAGGCAAAATGTCACTATTTAGCGGTAATATTATGATAACATTGCTTGAATTTTCTTCCACGTGTGTCTCGTATCTGATACTCTTGGTTCTCCCATTTGTATTTGACTTTGACTCTCTGAAGTATTTTAATCTTGTAGTTTTGCTCTCTTTAAACTCTTTTTGGATTTTGTTTCCTAATCCGGCTCTGATTTCATGCCAACTCTTTGTATAAATTGATTACCTTAAAAAGACACTAAAAATACCCGAGTAACATTTATTTTTATACAAAAATAGATAAAATATGGGAGAAAATACAATATATGATAGTCATCACACTGTTATTTGCTTACTAGCATTTTTTGGTAACGCTAAAAAAACAGCTAAGGAAGCTAGCGAATCTGCATAACTATTCTGATGACGCGTCACATGACTGATATAGAAACCACTAAAACATCAGCCATTTTTATGACTGTTTGGTAATATGGTAAAAGGTCCTCATTTTTGACTTCATATTCCCTTCTAATTTGATTTATGACAAGTTGGGAATCTTTATATGTTTCTAAATATCTCACCTCAGCTGTTTATCTATTTTCAAACCAATCATTGGGGCATTGTATGCAGCAACATTATTAGAACATGAGTTTACTAATGAGTATGCACGAGGAATGATATCGTTGTAAGGAGAAACAAAAATAACTCCCACTCCCGCTACCATCTTTCCTTTGAGTCCCATTGTAGAGGCACCTCAAAGAAAAGTTGCCACACATCTTTTGTAACAGTATTTACTTTAGTAGTTTTTTGTGGAACATTTTGCTTTGAAATTGTATTTCTTTTTATTATCTCTCTAGGGATATCTTCATATAATTTTGCAGATGCTGAAATCGGGTGTTTAGCAAGGAAATCAGCTATACATTGTCCTTTAATTGATTTTTATGGGATAAAATACATGTCATATTGTGATAACAAAAGAGCCCAATTGGATAGCCTTGAATTTAATGACTCTGGTTTAGTCATTAATATTTTTAAGAGATTAACTCTCGATATAACATAAATTGTTTACCCAACTAAATAGTATGACATTTCTGTATTGTGAACATCAAAGTTAGGCATTCTTTTTTCACTGGGTTATATCGATGTTCAGCCCTAATCATCATTTCTGTTGGGATAATAAATTGCTTGTTCATACCCCAATTCATTCTTTTGTGCTAATAAAGCTCCCAAAAGAATGATTCATAACTCTCGCATATAACAAGAAAGATATTCCTTAGACTGAAGCTACGAGATCAGGTGGTTTGGTGAGGTACCATTTGATTTCTTCGAAACCTTTCTAACATGTATCATCCCAATTGAATGATACCCCTTTCTTCATAATCTTGTAAAAGGTTGACACTTCCTAGATAAATTTGATATGAATATGTGAATGTACGCTAACTTACCCTATAGTCCTCTCAATTCTTTGAGGTTCTTAGAAGGTGATATATCTTGGATTACTTTAATTTTGTCTGGATCAAAATAAATTCCTCGGGAAGTGACTACAAAGTTAAGAAATTTTCCGCTGGAGACTCCTGGAAAAAATTTAGTAGGATTCATTTTAAACCGGTGTTTCTGCATAAGGTCAAACATTGTTCTTAGATCATGAATATGATCATCCTTATTTTTACTTTTAATTGCTAGATCATCTACATAGCATTCTATTATCTTTCGTAGATGCTCTTGGAATATCATATTCATAGTGCTTTGATATGTGGCGCCAGTGTTCTTTAAACCAAACGGCATAACTGTATAACAGTATACTCCAAGTAGCGTTCTGAAAGTTATATGTTTTTCATTATCAGGGTACATTTTGATTTGATTACATCCTAAAAATCCATCGATAACATCCTTTTGTAGCCGCAAGTGTTGTCTATCATGACATTTGTAATAGGTAAAGGAAATCCATCCTTCGGGCATGCTTCATTTAAATCTCTGAAATCAATGCAGACCCTGATTTTTCCGTTCTTTTTTGTTACAGGGACTATATTCGTGACCCAGTTTAGATGTTGTTCTTTGCGAATGAAGCCAGACTCAATTAACTTTTTATCTCAGTTTCGATCGCCTCCATAATTTTAGGACGAAATCTTCATTGTTGTTGCTTTACTGGTTTTACATATGGTCAAATATTTAATTTATGAACCATGACTTTTGGGTCAAGTTTTGACATATCTTCATAATTCCAAGTGAAAACATCAATGTATTTTCGAATGAGAGGTATCATTTTTTTTTTTTCCTCTAAAGATAAATTTTCACTTATAAATATGGGTTTAGGATTAACTTCGTCACCCATATTTATTTGGATCCGTTTATCTTCAGTCGGAGGTTCTCGTTATTCAAACTGAATTTTCCACTTCATATTGAGGTGTTTCACCAAAGGATCATCCTTGATTAGTGATATTTCGTCTATGTCTTCTTTTTCTTGGTCTGCAAAAACCATATTAACAGACACCTCATAAAAAATGACACCGACGCTTACATCTGAATCCCAACATGATAATTCTTGTGAATGAGTTTGCTGCCCTTCTTCTTTTATATCCGAAAGATCTTCAGAAGTGGTAACACATCTCAACTCTCTGCCAGTTTTATCGTAGTAATCTGGCATTTTTCCTTTTGGAATAAAAGATTGAAGGATTGCTTTCCTCAATTTTCTAAAATTTAACTCCTTGCCTTTGGCTAGATTATACCCCATTTTTCTCATTAACTAATGGGAATTTTTATCATAATGGAAGAACCTGAGATTTTCCTATTCTTTCTCAGAATCTAAATATTTTCCTTCATCCTTGTTATTTGCTTTTCCAAATATTATAGGTTTTTGATTTTTATTTTTAGAAAGAATATCAAAAACAACTTTATTTACATCTCTATCATCATCACTTTGTATGTAAAAGGATGATTGAATGGGTGCTTGAAATGAAGCTAAAAAATATATTTTATCTAGGTGATCATTGACCACGTCAGTACTGGTATTTGAGGGTTCGGAATCAACACTAAAAAAATAAGCAAATTTTATATCTTCAGTGATTATCTACTCGCCATCAGAATTGGCGGTGACATTTATATCAAGGCCTTCAAGACTTATTATAATGGGTTCTCCATCCCAATTTACATTATCGAATTTCGAATTTTCAGATTCTGATTCAGTGTTAGCTTTGTTGCCACTATCAGATATCTCTGGAGCAGGTTGTTTAGCTATTTCAAATATGTCTTGATATAGCAACGTATCTGTAAAATAGTTTTTAACTCGTTTAAAGGGTTGCCTTTCTATCACCAAGGTTTTCACATTTCCATCTTTATCAACATACTTCATTTATTGATGAAGTGTAGACGGGACAATAAGATTGATATGAATCCTTGGCCTTCCAAGCAAAAGATTATAAGACGTGTTAGTATACATAACATGTGACTTCCATCTTTAGATTACTGATCTGACATTTCAACTTTATTTTACCCATTGGTCTACTACCATTAGCATTAAATCCAAAAATAATGGTATTTGTTGTCTCTAATCTATTCATAGGGACCCCAAGATATCGTAATACCCATCTCAGTATTATACTTAGAGCAGATCCAGGATCAACTTGGATTCGAACGATCTCTGATGACGCTATGTATCTTTTGTAATATAAAGGACGATGATACTTATTATTCTTTACTTGCATATCTTCTGGAGAGAATGTTATGTAAGAAATCTTTTTGGAAGTTTGATGACATACTGCACAAACTTCTTCCTCTTCGACTGTTTCTTACATTTGTGCTAGAAACACTTCATAATCTTCTAGAGCTTCTCGTAAAACTTCTCTATTTTGTTTAGAGAGTTTTAAGAGCTCATACAAAATAATTCTTGCACTACAAGAAAACTGGGCTTTCGTGATAAAAATTTCGTGAGAACTGTAAAATTTGTCACTAGAAGAGAGCATTTGTGACAACAAATAAACCTTGTCACAAAAAAGGATTTTTTGTGACGATGATAAATATTTGTCACGTAATCCTATATTTTAGTGAGAACGTATTAAAAATTGTCACAAAATATTTATTTTTCATGATGATAAATATTTTTTGTCATAAAATTGTACTTCAGTGATGAATTTTTTGTGACAAAATTAACAATTGCCACTAAATGAGAGTATTTATTGACAATAAATTAATTTTGTCACTAAAGTTTAGGTTTTTTTTGTGATGAAAATAAGTATTAGTCACGTAATACTCATTTTTAGTGACAATGTATTAAAACTTGTCACTAAATATCTGTTTTTTTAGTGACGATAAATTTTAGTTGTCATAGATTTATACTTCAGTGGCGAATTTATTATGAGGAACGTAAAAGTTGTCATTAGAAGGGAGTATTTTGTGATAATAAATAAATTATGTCACTAAAAAATTATTTTTTTTGTGACGAAAATTAATAATTATCACGTAATCGTAATTTATAGTGGCAATGGATTAAAACTTTTCACTAAATAACAAATTTTTTGTCACAATAAATAGTTGTTGTCACAAAATACAATTTAGAACTTTAAATTTGTGATAAAAATTATGTAGTTGTCACTTATGGATTTTTCTGATGATAAGATTATCACATAATTTTTTAATTTTTAATAAATTATTGGATTTTAGAAATTTTAATTTTTTTATCTTTGCAACTCCAGTTCACTTATATGCACGATCCCGTATCTCCCAAATTTTCCCTTATCTCCCAAATTTCAGGAAATTCTAAATGCGCACCACACTTTGCTATGTGAGCACCACATCTATAGTAAAGTGATGAGAGAGATAGGGGAAAATGGTGCTCACTATGAAATAAGTGTGCGCATTTGGAATTTCCCTAAATATCCCCGAATCTCCCAATTAGGTCTTTCCGTGCGACTGTTTCTCTCCCGATCGGACGCGACGCTGATAAGCTAATTGAAGCACTTCAACACCTCCTCTCACACCACCACCCAACTCCCCTCTCACACCGCCGCCCCAACTCCTCATCTCACACCGCCGTGACACCAAAAACCGTTTGTCTCACACCCGCCGTAACTCCTTCCACCCCGCGATCACCCTTGCAAGTCATTAGGCATGATCCACATACCCTCGTAAATTGCCAGTGAAATCTGTGTGCCCTCGCAAGCAAGCCACAGGTGAGCCAGCCCCAACTTCGGCAGCAGCCAAGCGACACAAGCTGCTGAGACTAGCCCCAACTCCGTCGTTCCACCCTCATTCGTTGAATTGCCCTCATAGTAAGCTTGCATCAATGTCTTCCACTTCATTTTTTTCTTTGGTTGCAATCAGTGCTCATGCGCTTCTCTTTATATGGATTGTTGCATCATGTTTAATTCTGATGCAGAAGCTAAATACATTATTAAATCTAGATTTGTAGGTGATGCGAATTTGAGCATAACATCCTCTTTACAGATTAACTATTTTTATTTATTTTGGCAAATATTCTCTAAGACATTTCTTGCATTTTAACTAGAAACTGTGTCTAATAATATATGCATGGTCTTATCTTCGCACAGTGAACAGATTATTAACACTGCCAAAATCAACATTCACATAACACTTGATAATCATACTATTGCTCCAAGGATCGCCATTAGAATTATCTAAGCAAATTCATAAAAAACCATCTATAATTCCAGACTCTCATTAAATTTCCTTTAGGCTCTATTTGGTTCAAGGAAAATTAAAGGAAAAGAAAAGAAAATAAGAAAGAAAATATTTTCTTTTGTTTGGTTTGAGAGATAATCTAAAATAAAAGAAATTGATTCTTAGTGACTATTGATAATATAAACAAATCATTGATGGGTATATGATTTTGGTTCTACTTATAAACTGTTCGTGACACCAAATAACTTGTGCTTTTTGGTACTTTTGGATTTTGTGTTTCATAGTGGTAGTAGGAATAGGAAGTTTTGGCACTTGTGATAATACTCTCTGCACAAGAAATTTTAATTCTGATCAGTATTCTTGTTCAGCATATATACTTTCGTATAGTTCATATATAGTAAATGATTAAACAATATTATATTTAATAAGATGATTGAGTATTTATGTTAATATGTTTCTTCCAATGTACTAACCACGATTTGTTCCTATATAATAATTAAAAGCCATACACATGACCGCTTCACCTTTGGTAAGACAAAATTCTATTCTTTTTTTTTGAAATAAAATAGTAATTCATTCATTACGTATTTCTTTAGCTATGAATTTAGTTATAATCAATCATAAATTCTTCCCTTAAAAGGGTGTGCATGTAGAAGGGATGTGCGCTTATCGAACAAAAATCCATACGCCCCTACATTAGGAGTTGCACATATATACAATACATCCAAATCTTTAAATAATATCATTTATGTTTGTTTGTTAGCCTATCTGGAGGTCCTAGCAAGCAAGAAACAATAAATTTCAAATGAGGAATTTTATTTTTGTCCAAAATTTCGAATAGGTTTAAAAGAAGCCAGGGAGACTGAGGGCCAAGGCAATTGAAAATTTACACTTGATACAAGCATACATTGGGTGATACACAAATGCACAATTTAAAAGAATTGCTTAATTGTGTTGTTGATGTGGCCATTTTCTTATAAAGAATTGGCACCTTATTTCTTATAGCCACAGATGAACCTGAAGTTCAGTTTTAACTCTGCTAACTAAACTTCTTTACATGGACTATGCTGCATAGCCAACAAAATGAAGTGTTGTTATTGAGATGTGTCTGTTGTGTTGTACTTGTGTGTGTTGTGATGTATTTGTTATATTTGTTGTGTGTTCTGTATGTTGTGTTGAGAGAAAAAAAAAATATAAAAATCTAAGGTTGTGTCAGTGTTGCACCTTTTAAGTATCTCTAATGACCTACTATGGACTATAACTTTGCCTTGCAAAATTATTTTGGAAGGAAAATGCATTTATGAGGGATAAAAGGAAATTGGTATGCACTGTTCATATTTACTACCTTATCATCAGTACATCTTCTCAATCTCATGGTCATAGTTTTCTTGAAGAACTATTCATATTCAATACCACAAGACTTTATGTTCATGACATGTACTCTAACCATTAAAAAATTGGACATGACTGGTATGCAATTTTGCACTCCAAATGTTGGGTGTTTTTTTTTGAGCATATGATTTTATGTTGTAGTTGCTGCATTCATTAAAACTAACATTATTTGATGAGCAAAAATTCATCATTGTTCTTGAAAGTGAATGCAATAAATATTATTTATTTGTTTTCCCATTAAAGAAATTATAATTGGTTCTATCTTAATTCAGGACGAACTACAATAGCTTGTTGTGCAACAAACACATGAGGGTCAACCATAGATGACTAATGATAAGATTTTTATTTGTGTTTTGAGAGAGAAATCAGGTTAAGTCCGTGGAAAAAGAGCAAGGAAAAAACCTCCAAGTAAAAGGACAAAGACAAGATATAGAAGAGCAAGTACAGAGGGCTTTACTAAAGTCAAAGATTCAACGAGAAAAGAATTTGCAGAAATCAAGAATTCAATAGGGATGGAGTTTGAAGAAAAATTAGAGAGGTACAAAATGAGGTTTGAATTCAGACACAAAAAGAAATGAAGTCACAGATTCGAGCTGAAATACAAGCTGCATTTGATTCAATGCTTCAAGATCGTATGACTGTTTTTTCAATTCTATACAACCATCTAAATCTTAATTGTTTTGTGGTTAATTGGTATTATTCAGTATTTGGACATAAACTATTTATTTTTTGCAATTGTGAACTTATTTAACATTGGAACAAAACTTTTGAATATTTGTAATGTACTTCAACATGTTATTTTATATGCATGTTTCTATTATTATTGGACTTGGTGATTCAAATATTTTGTTGATAATATGTTGTTAAATTATATGTGATTGTTATTAGATCAGCTATGATTGTACTTAATGGACTGTGATTACTGTAAATGTGATGATATTTGTATTTGTAATATATGTTGTTATAGAAAATGTATGTTAGTGACATATGTCATGTATTGTCACTGAAAAAAAAATAGTGACAAAGTTGTCACTAAATTAGTTTTTAAGTGACAATATTTGTTGTGAGTAAATCTCTTCTTTAGTGACAGTTTTCTGGTGTTGTCACTAAAAAAATATATCATGACAACAAACATTGTCACTAAAAAGGATAGTTAGTGACAATAACAACTATCACAAAATATGTTTTTAGTGACAACATATATCGCATGTCACTATACATTTTTCGTGACAACAAAACTTGTCACAAAAGAGGGTATTACGTAATAACATGCATGTTTTTGTGACAATAATGTATCGTGTAATAATATATATGGTGACCACGATTATTTTCACGAAAGGAAGAGTTTTAGTAACAATAAATATTGTCACATTAGACACTTTATAGTGACGAGATTTACTTGTCACGTATTGTATACAGCTGAATTTACTGTTTCTTCATCATCATCAGAAGAGACTCCAGCCATTCGTCTGTAATCCATAGGCATTGTTACTCCTTTTTTAATTTGGGTATTCTGAAAAATACCCTGCATCTCGCTGAATACACTCTTTAAACTTGAAGAGCGTTCAGACTCTGAAGAATCTATTCTATAGGAACTCTTTGTCTTCTTCTTCGTCTTCTTCTTCTTTCCCTTGAAGTTTATCATATTGGATGATACGTCGGGGTATTCAGGTTAAAAAAAATTCTTTTTTGTTGCATCTACTTCTGTTATATGGTTGAAGTGAAGATATTGTAAGTCGATTAAAAACCGACTATTTAGCAGGAGCCGCTACACACTAACAATACGATAGCACCGCATTGATCAATCGTTCACAATGATATTGAAACACTCGGGATTCTTCTCTCTTTTTATTGAGAAGTTCCTTGAGGTCTATTGTATTTGAACTCATTATTTTGTTAATGAATATGGCATCGCTTCCAAATGACATATTTGGAATAGGATTTTCTATTCGCTTAAAGATTCCATGAGCGAATTTCACTTTAGCTGTGGCAAATGGATGAGATTTTGCCAAAATTGTAATATGGACCTTAAAGGTTGACTCTTCTTTAGAAATGCGAATTTGAAAATCACATTTTCTATTGGTACATGAATTTGAGATCCGTGTTTAACTATGGAAACGAGATCTTGAAAGTCGCGTCTTATTCCTGGGACCTAAGAGTGGGACCCTTGTCTTGTTTGTGAAATGCCGATGTAAGCTCCATGTTTGAATTCGTAGATGAACTTGATAGGTGTTCGACGTTTCTTGTAAGAAACACGAATAAACCCATCTGTATCTTGATATTTCTTTTTGTCTGGAACCACTACTTTCCTTTTTGGCCTCTATATTTGAACTGGAGATCTTCGCGCTTGTGGTTCGACAGATTCTTTTCGATTCATGGCTCTGCGGAAGCGCGAGCCTTATTGCTTCTTAAATTCCTTCTCATTGTGCAGGTAAGAGGAACCATATTTTCTGAATTATCTTTTTGATAATTAGAAAATGGTCATTTTTCCTTATTGTTATGGGGATGCTAGTCCATTCTCTTAAGATCAATGTGAGTTTTGAGTGAAGCAGACTCTGAATCTTGTGCTGGTTGTAATGGTGAAAGAGATTATTTTTCTTTGAGACCAGATGATGAGTGCCATATATTACTTATTTATAACCTCCATATTATTTATTTTTGTATTTAAATAATACTACTTGAGTATTTTTAGTGTGTTTTTTAGGTAAACCTATTCGTACAAATAGATGTCATAAAATCAGAGCCGGATTAGGAAACCAAGCCCATAAAAGAGTTAAAAGAGAGCAAAACTACAAGATTAGAATGTTGTAGAGAGTTAAAGTCTAATACAGTCAGCAAAATCAAAAGAATAAGGTAAGAGACTCATGTAGGAGAAAAACTAGAAAATAAATCCAGGATTTTGCCACCAATTGGCGGCATTAGCAGCAATTGGCGGTAGAGTGGGGCCATCTCTGGGTAAAAATTCTGTGAGGGTTTCGATGTAATTTTGTAGCTTTTCACTTGTATTCAAATTAGGGTTTGATTTTTCGAAGCCTATATATTTGCCGTATTCTTGTAATTTAGAGTAATCATAGAGAAAATAGGATATAGTTTTGTACTTGAATTATTAATTAATAAAATTAGGGTTTGCTGAAGGAATGACGACTGTCATACCAACTCCAGAGGTGTTCCTTACTGTTCTTCAATTTTTCTTACCTAATTCACTTTTAATTATTTCTAGTTTAGATTTATATTCTTTCTAGATTAGATTTCTTCGCTTTCATGAATAAAAATAGGATTTTGCTAACTAAAATTATGAGTAACTAATTTTCTTTAGCCCTAAGATGTAAATGAAATTAGTTTAATAGATCTAACATGGATTTATTTCATCTTCTCCTTAAAAAGAAATAAAGTCATGATTTTTCTATAAATAAATAAAAGATAGATTTCGTAAATCATAATTCTTTGATAATTATGCTTAATTTATATTTTGATAATACATACTTAGATGAGATTTGGAATTCATATTCTTTGATTTTATTTATAGAATTAGTAACAAGATTTTCCTATAAATAAATTGAAGAGAATAAAACTTGTAAATCTAATTTCTTTGATAGGTTATTCTTAAATTTGGTTTTTTGATAGTCTACGCTTAGATTAAGATTTTAGGTTTATTTCTTTGCTTTTATTTATAAGATTATCTATTAGATATAATTTATTTTTAAAAAAGATATTATCTTTAATGATGTATACTTGCACGTCACTTGATAGATCATACATAGGGGCACTTACTTAAAATCAAATTAAAAGATCACACTTTTAATGTGTTATTTGATCGTGCATAATTAAAAAGTTAGGAAGAAGGAGATAATTTATTATTAGGCTATTATTCTAATGGATTCGAACTCCTAGGCTAAACTTTAGGACTTAAAACTAATCCTCTCAATTTAGAATCTCATAGTTAACTTGATAGAACTAAAGAATTAGTGAGAATAGCAAAACACCCTAGATCCCTATGGGAATAATCTGTATAGTGCTACACCGATACTGTGCGCTTACAGTAGATATTTCACATCACCAGATTGGTCTGAAGAGTCCTTTGTCGGGACTATCGTTTTCAGAGCCTCCTTGGAGGCTAAGCTATTAGAGACAATACGGTATTTCTGTAAAGGGCTCCTAAAGTTCGAGGAAAGAAATCCTTCATATTTTTTCTGGTCAAACTTGATGACGAGTGACTCGACCATGCTATCAACTGATATCTTGTCGGATTGAGCTACAATCTTATCATCAGAGATGATAGATTTTCCCAACGGAGTCGCCAATCTTTTGTTCGCCATAAAATCGTAAATGATTCTTTTTTGAATTTTCTCAATAAAAGATTACAAGGTTTCCCATTTACAGAAAATGAGGAAAATCTAATTCCCTTTTAGTTTAAAACTGGGTTGTAGAATAACTATGGAGGACAATCTTGCTCTCTGTTGACAATTCGTATAAGATTTTGGTTGGCTAGAGTTTCAAGATTTTGATAGCACCAGCACTGGATGTAAAAAGACTCTCTCTATAATATTAATCTCCAACCACCCTTTTTTTCGCCTAAACTTCTACTATTTATAGAGCTTAAGAGACTTTTGAGTTGATGTAACTATCCAACTGTTAGCCTCCATGATCTGAGTATTAATTTTCTGCCTTTTGATCTAATAGATTTGTATTAAATCTCCAAAACTTTTAACTGACGTTTTTAATCCTTTGAATCATATTTGAAACACGGATCTCAAGTTTTAGATTCATGTTTCTTCTGAATAAAAAAAGGAAATGCGAATATCAGATTTTAGGTCCATGTTTTAATCTGAATGACAATTGGAGCGTGAGTCTCATACTTTAGAATCACATTTCAATCCAAATGACAATCGGAACACAAACCTCAAACTTCTAGATTCACATTTCAATATGATGCCACGTTCGCTGTTTGCATGATATGCTTAGACACGATGATAAGACGTTGCGGAGCCTATTCTCATTATTAACTCTACGAATCTAGAGAAAGAGATTCACACTTCAACTTTATTCACGAATCAAAGATCGTGTCTCAGCTTCTATGGAAAATAAAACACAACTCTGTAAAGACCATGTCTTATTTTCTCGGTAGTTTATATTCGTGGATCTCTGTTTATGAAAGATGAATCCAATGAAAGAAAATTCCGCCAACAATGTTATGTAAAACTCCACAGAATTTCAAATTTCTTGGAAACCCGACTTGGTATTAATGATAAGATTAATAAATAGAATTAAAAACATAACAAATACTTATTCTCTAATACGTTTAAATTACCAATTTCTCTAAATTACATTAAATCAAGGAGTGACTCGGAGAGTCGGTACTTATTGTATTTTAAATTGATCTATTAATCTTTCGGATAATGTTGTTTTGGGGTTTTCATGAATTTTGAAATCTCATGGGGTTTATATAGCATTAAAAGTTTGTGGGGATTTCTGGAAAAACCACGATACGTTATGAGAATTTCTTTTAATTTAGCCTTGATTTTTTATAGGCTTAATTATATTCAGACCTCTTGAAGTATGAGGTAGTAGAACTTATTATTCGTGAAGTTTGAAACTCTCACTTAACCTCCTGAACCGTTAGTGGGGTTAGTCAACAATAAAATATTTTCACAATCTTTTAAATAAATCTGCACTTTTTTTTAATTCTAACTTTTTCCTCTTGTCCCTCCTTAAGAGAGAGATATCTTATTATAGGGGTTTTTACAAATTTGTCCCTTGCATCTTTAAAAAATGGAATTTAGTCCCCTAAATCTTTATATTTATTATTTAGTGCCCAAATTCTTTAAGTTACCACAATTTAGTCTCCAGCCATATTTTTGGCCCGAAATTCCCATTATACCCTTGAGTTACTTAACTTTAGTTCTCTTTTTCCTCTTTCTCCTCTCTTCCTCTTTTTATTGGATTCCTCTTTCAGCTCTTCTCCTATCTCTTTTCCCTCCCAATTAATCTCTAAAGTGAAGTAATTCAGAAGAATCTAATAAAAAGAGATAAGAGAGAGAGAGAAATAATGGAGAGGGGAACCCAATAAGAAGATGGAGAAAGAGGAGAAAGAGGGAAGTAAGAACTAAAGTGGAGTAACTTATGGATATAGTGAAAAATTTGGGCCAAAAATATGGCTGGAGGACTAAATTGTGGTAACTTAAAAAATTTGGGGACTGAATTATAAATATGAAGATTTGAGAGACTAAATTCTAATTTTTAAAGAATTAAGGGACAGATATGTAAAAACTCCCTTATTATATTCCATTCATTCAAACTTAATGGAGTAATTAATAGACCTGAATGAGTTTAATGTCTGTCCCCTTGTTGTCTCTGCCAGCCTCTTGGTCGTTCATCCACCTCCTCAATAGGCCCAGGGCCTCTCAGTCCAATTCCTTGTTAACCTAATCCATACCCTGCAACTTCACAAGGTTTGGCATCACCTAGAGGTGGTGGTGGTGGTGGTGGTGGTGGTGATGGTGATGGGAGTGTGGGAGTTAGAGGAGGCAGAGGCAGAGTGGTGGCCATAGCGGAGGCTTTGTGTTCAGCCCACAACCAGTGCTCGGCCTGAACCACTTCTTTTCTCAGAGGGAACCCCTTTAATCCAGTAATTCACCTTCGGAGCGCTCTTGGAACGACCAAGTTGCTGGTCCCCAGATGCATCATTCATTCCCCCATTTGTTGTCGCCAGATGTCGGTTTCGGATCGGGCAGCTTCGATTTCTTGGGGTTCCGCATCTCAGCGAGGATCTAGGGCGAAGAGGAGCACGATGGTAGCATCTCGACAAATCAAACCCTGCTCCTGCTTCTCATTACTGATTCAAGTCTAAATAACTTTTAGTACTCAGTACCTGGGAGTTTCTAGATGAGCACAGCATTTTTTCTAGTGAGCCCACTTAAAAACTTCTATCAAATTATAAATTTGCCATCGAATTTTTGAACCAAAATTTCTCTATCTTCCTTCTCCTTTCTCCTTCTCTTCTCAAATGAGAGTTCAGTTAATCCAAAAATAATAAAATAAAAAATAAAAAACCCTAAAACCCACAAGAAATAGCGAAAGAAGATCAGCGGCGGTGTTGCTTGAACCGGCGGTGGCAAAGGTGGCGGCAATGGACAAAAAATGAGAGGAGAGATTGGATAGTGTTGGATTTAGAGAAAAGAAGAGAAGAGGAAGAGGAAGGAGGAATTGGATTAGAGGAGATTTTTTGAAAGAGAAGAAAAGAAGAAGAGGAAGGAGGAATGAGGAAGAGGAAGAGAAGAGAAGAAGATGAGAGAAGGGGGGAGAGAATGAACGGTTTAATAGGGAGAGAGGGGAAGAGAAATGAAGGAGGGTAAAAAGTTGAAATTTTTGAGCTAACAGTTCCAGATCAGTCATTTTTAATCCGGACTGTCTAGCCCGAATCAAGGAGCCAAAACTCTAGCTCTTTGATCTGGACTAGACAGCCGGATCAACCAGTGTGATTCGAGCTAACAATCTCGGATCATTTCAAATTGATCCGGGACCATCGGCCCGGATCAGGGACGTGAGAGAGAGAAGGAGATGGAAGGATATTTTGGGAATATTAGTATGCTCACTAGGAAAAATCCTCTTTTTTTAAAAAAGAGGGTGTGCTTACTAGGAAAAGTGGGCTCCCTTGGAAAAAAAAAAGTGTGCCCCTCTAGAAATTCCCTCACTACCCCTATCAATTGACATCCACTACTATCACTTGTGTGTTTTCCATGTGTGTTAATTGTTTGTTGTTGTTACCATTTTAGCTATTCGTCAAAGGGAAGGGGCACTAGACAACTTAAGATAGAAGCTTAGCTGCCATGATAGGGCAAAGAGAGAATCATTTGATAATAAATCTAATGTAGTAGCTTTAGCCCCTTTGGCATAAGAACATGAGTTGTGAAGAGTAAATTTGTCTTTTAATCGCACATGAGCCATCCTCTTTTTATCTTAAATAGTTGACTAACCCCACTAATGGTTCAGCGTTAAGTAAAAATTTCAAATTTCAGAAATAATAAGTTCTAATATCTCTATAGTACAGGGGATTCAAGTGTAATTAACCTTTTTTTTATAAGCCCAAAAACCCTTCAACAAAAAATTGGATTTTGCAAAGCTCCGGTACATCAGTTTCCCCTCTTTCAAAGAAACCCCAACTTAAAAAAACATTTTCCAACTATTCGGGATAAACCAAACGTTAGAGAGTGATACTTAAATATCAGCTACATTGGAAGAACTTGAAATGATTAAGTAGATAACTACATGCATTATCATTGCTTTTATACACTATACATCAAGGAACATACTTCTCATTCTTCAGTTTGTTGAAGGTGTGTAATGCCCCCGCATTTCGAAATACATGTAACATTCAACAATGTATCGTAGATGCCAATCCTAAATTACATGATCACAAGTATGTACTAGTGCCACAAACGATATACATATATAAGGAGATAATTACATGGAAACAAAATTATAAGTTTTATTCCAGTATATGATGATTAAGTCAAGCTTGTGAAAGAATAAAATAGGAATTCTTATTACAACATCAGACGTTAAAGTTTAGGAACATACATACAGATTGACAACAAAAATATCTATGATTAATAGAAAGATAAATAATAGAAAAAGTTCTCTTAAATTAATCTAGCAACGGAAACACCTGCTAAGCTCCTTCCTCTTCCTCAGCGTAGCATCCAAGTGTGATGGGTCTATTCTCTCAGTGATTTGCAAAGTCAGATTATCTGAGTGTGTCAAACCAGAATCATTAGAACGACCTCATAAGTGCTATAGGAAGAGGGATAATAATATACAGATATATTATGAGTGGTATATCTATATACATAATGCTTAATAATAAATGAAATAGAAAACATATGAAAGCATCATGAAAACTATATTATGTAAAGTGCAAGTTATAGATTTAATTGTACTTGTCTTGAAAATGATGATGATCAATAAATAATAAACACATGTTATGAATGATAATAAGGTAAAAAAAGTAAAATAGAAATAATATGTATATAAAGTAGGTTATGTCACTTTGATAGCTAATGTGAATAAATTTGGAACTATAAGGAGGAATGAACATTGTTTTAAGAGGGTCTCATACATGCCCGAGAAGACGACCCCATAACTCCTAGTGCTAGATATTCATGAATGATCAACGAGCATATGCTCCGAAAAGAAATCTTATAACATGACATGACGGTGATCCAGTAATTACCGAAAACCTCCCATGACAGGTCCTAAAGTTCTGTTATGCAATTTAAAAGGAAAACCTCCAAAATATGTGTTCAAGTTTATTTGTCTAGTCCCCCTTAATCCTAGTAATTTGTTTTATATCTTAAGTGTAGGAATGAATCACGCTAACTAGTAAGAGACAACAAACATGCATATGGTGGTTTTAATTCTAGTTGGCAAATGCCACAAAGATAGGGATTATCTTTAGAATTATGCTTAACAGAGAAGTTTGCATTGACGTGGTTCACATTATTTATCAACAAAGAATCAAACTACAAAGAACTAGGGCATGGTAGAAAATATTATGTGAAATAGAAATTAAATAATATTACAAATGTACAATAGATAAGAGATAGATTAGAAGAAGGTAGTGTAAGCAAGATAAGTGATTTAAGAAACTGACAAAAAAAACAAATGTTAGATGGCTAGTCACCCATCGATGGGCAGCCAAATTGTTTGTAGACACTACAAAAATTTAAAAATATCAACTGAGATAGGAACGCCAGGTGGTCGCACCCAAGTATCACAATTCAGACAGCCAGGACGTACCATGGTCGCGTCCAGAATGCACTGTCGTTCAAACATCCATGTATTCGTACACCTCCTGCGCACGTGCCCCACGAGGAGCTGTGCGCTCACCCTTGAGGGTGCACATGCACCCCACGTGCGCTCACCCTTGAGGGTGCTGTGCATGCGCCCTTCAGGGGCTCAGCACGCGCACCCTTCAGAGGCGGGTGTGTGCCCCTCACGGGCACTGCATGCACGCCCCATGAGGGCGCTGCGTTGCCTACAGAGGTGGGTGTTTCATGTGTTACATGAGTTTTGCTTACAATCTTTTGAGGATGGAGAGATTTCAAGGGAATAGTTCCCTCAATTTATAAAACGAGTGACGTACAGAAAACAAGGAGGGGTTCAGAGAAGTCTTCTGCACTCTTCCTCTTTCTAGAAGCTTGGTGCAAAAACAGAGTTTTCCTACGCTCGGATCGTCAACGAAGTATAGAAACAACGATCCACTGCTACCTCATAATCCCATAAATTAAAAAGGGGAATTAAGCAATCTCTCTTCTCTATTCTTATAACTCGAGTTAAGTTGTAATTTCCTTTTGTTTGCTGTAATTTCAATCAAAATTGAAATGGAAGGAATTTCTCCATTTTTGGGCATACAAGAATTTGCGATCTCAGTGGGAGCCCCTCTATTCACAATAGAGAATATGGTAGCGCAGTCTGATAGGAAACCCATCGGATCAGTCATTGAGACTTTAGTCATTAAATTTGGCCATCAGTGATATGAAGAATATCTTTCTTCAGGTTCCTCTGGCTTGAAGCTAGCGTCATTGCTGGTGATGATCGAAAATATAAGGCGTCATCGCCTATTACGACTGGAAAGGCATCATAGCTTGTCAAAAAACATAAGGCATCATCGGCCATAACAAAAGACAAGACATCATCATCTGTTAACAAACATAAGGCATTATCAGCTCTAAATAAAGATACGACATCATCGCCTATCACCAAGCCAAGCTCATCTTTAACGTGGTCGTAAAAAAGAAATCAAGACAGTTGGAGAAGATGCAAGGCCCAACGTGCACGTCTCAACAATACAAAAAAGGCACTCGATGAAAAATTACAGTAGGAAAGCTCCGCATCACGCACGCACCCTTGCGCATGCCCGCAAACGTGCGCGCAGCATGTGCCCTCAGGCACACGCGCGAAGAGCACCCAGTGCGCGCTCCCATGCACACCCGCAGGAACGCGCAGGGAGCGCTCCATGCGTGCCTATATACACGCGCATGGAGCATCCTACTTCACATGTGCCTCTTCAGATACGCATGCAGAGGGCACACCTTTGCACTCTTTTTTTAGTACCTGCTCTGAATGTGCATTTGCAAGATTTTCATCAAATGATGAACGCACACATTGTGTGCTTCCACTCTGTTTTTCCTGCGCAGATAATGAAGCACATCATCTCCTTAACTCTCATTTAAGGCACGCCCTCTGCATGCTTGTTCGAATGCAGTGATAGAGGTGCATGCTCAATACGCTCCTCAGCAACATCTTCCAAAGCACAATTCAGACGTGTGCGGCACCCACGCAACTGCGTAGGCTAGTGCGCACTCAAGAAAACCTTATAAGAGATTTGGAAACTATCCTAATACTGAGATATTCGTTAATTTTGAAATACGTTGGACTACTAAGTACAATGAATAGAATTTGTGACGCAAAAAGCGTCAAGCTTTAAATAACTAAGGACAATCCCTAAGACTTAAGGGAATATCTAACTCAAAAGAGGAGCGCCATCCACCCATTCCTCGATGTTAATGTGAACAGTTGTTTTCGGCCTTACTATCAACCTGTAATTGCATGTCAAAGTTATCTGTTTTTGATCGGACTAATGAGCCAAAAAGGAGGCGAACTTTAAGAAAGATATACTCCAGAACTAATTTGCCCACTGTCTCATCCAATATGGTTAGTAAGGGCAAACAAGTTATGGAGTAGTGACTCTTCAGATACAGAATTCACTCCAGGATTAAAAGAAGTGTTTGTTGAGTTGAAGGGTGTCTATCAACATACTTGGGTTAGGAAAAGAGTCGCCATACCGTTGGACTACAAACGATTGGCTAGAGGATCCGATGATGAAGAAGATAGGCACTCTACTATTGTATCTTCAATTTTCTCAAACTCAAATAAAGATTCGGAGGTTAGGGTAAACATGGCCGATATTCCGGAAGAAGTCTCCAAAAGGCTTGAGAGATAAAAACAATGTCTCAAGCAGCAAGAGAAGACTATGGAAGAGATGAAGCAACTCTTGACCGAGTTATTGGCGCAAACCAAGAAAAGTCAATTCTCATCATCCACTTTCAATCGACGGGGAGGAAAACAATCTGTCAATGAAGATAAAGAGGATGAACACAAACATGAGGAGCCACCTCATCACTCAAAATAAGGTGAAAAGGTGAGGCTCATTGATGAGTGCCATATATTGCATATTTATAACCTTCATAATACCTATTTTTATATATAAATAATGCTACTTGGGTATTTTTAGTTTGTTTTTCAGGTAGTTTGATTCATACAAGGAGATAGCATGAATCAGAGTTGAAGTAGGAAATCAAAGTCTGAAAAATTTCTAAAATGGGCGAGAATACGAGACCACGATGCTGCAGAAATTAAAAATCAAATACAGTTACGGAAATAAAACGTACAAGACAAGAGACTCGTGGGAAAGAAATTTCAACCGATTTTGACAAAATTTAGCCGCGAAATGGCGGTAATTTCGGCCGAATAGCGGTACAATGGTGGGCCCCATGCGCTGAGTTTTTGTCTTTGGTTTTGTAGTAATTTTGTAGTTTTTAAGTTCTGTTAGAATAATGGTTTGATTTTCGAAGCCTATATATTGACCGTATCTTTGTATTCTAAAGAGAATCCTATAAGTTTTGTACTCATTTTAAATTTAATAAAATTAGAGTTTTACTGAAGGGGTGACGACCACAATACCGTGCTCCAGAGGTAAGCCATTGCTTTTAATTCTTTATTTGCTTTCTAGATAGAGTTAATTGCTTTCTAGTTTAGATTTTATTAGGAACATGAGTAGCTAATTTTCTTTAGTTCTAGGATGTAGATGAAGTTAGTCTAATAGATCTAATATGGATTTATCTCATCTTCTTCCTAAAAAGAAATAAAGTTATGATTTTTCTATAAATAAATAAAAGATAGAGTTCACAAATCATTATTTTTTGATAGATTATGCTTAATTAATATTTTGATAATCTGGGCTTAGATGAAGTTTGGAATTCTTATTCTTTGTTTATTTTTAGAATTATCAATAAAGATTTTCTTATAAATAAATTGAATTTGATAAACTTGTAAATCTAATTTCTTTGATAGGTTATACTTAAATTCGTTCTTTTGATAGCCTATGCTTAGATTAGGGTTTAAAGTTTACTTCTTTTCTTTTTGTTTATAAGATTTTCTATTTGATATGATTTGTTTTTGAGATCTTTGATGGTCTATACTTGCACATCACTTGATAGGCCATACTTAGGGGCACTTGATTAAAATCAAATTAAAAAGATCATCTTTTTAATATGTTACTTAACCGTGCATGAATAAAAACGTTAGGAAGAAAGAGATAATTTATTGTTAGACTATTATTCTAATGGATTCGAGATCATAGGCTAACCTCTAGAACTTAAAACTAATCTTCTCTCGATCTAAAAACTCATAGTTAGTCCGTTAGACTAATGAAAAAGTAAGGAATGCAGAAACACTTTAGATCTCTGTGGGACGACCTGTATAGTACTACAACTGATACTGTGCGTTTGCATTTTATCACATCAAGTTTTTGGCACCGTTGCCGGGGATCGACGGTATTGTTTTTGCTTTTTCTGACGTTTTACGGGATTAACAGTGTGTACTGAGTGTGCATGGACAAGAAGGTGCAGATATAGGAAAATAAACAGGACTAGATAAGCATTTGGAGTTCACTGAAAAACGCAGAGAACGAGAATCCCTGTTTTGGCCGCTAATTAGCGGTATACACCGCTATTTGGCAGCACTTCAGGTACAAAATTCCACAAAATTCTCCTGTTATCTATATTTTGTGTCTCTGATTCTGTAAAAAAATACAAAAAAAAAAACAAACCAATTTAGCAACAGAAGGAATCACATTTCTATTTGATCATATCATTCCACCTTTTTATCTCTCCACCATACCCCACTTCTTGCATTAGTTTAGGAAATTCAGGCATACACTCACGGTCGCTGGTTCATACCACATTGGACTCGTGATCAATTTGGTCGACTAGTGAGATCAGATTTGTTCATAGGTGACAAGATAGACTAACTGATCCCGATCCTTCAGGATCGATGTTACCCATTGCGTACATCATTACCATCATGCATTAAATTTCTACACGCAGTGGGTAATTACTATGAGTTGATGCTGCAGTATATTAGTATGCTTCCTAAATTCACTGGTTCTGATTCAGAAGATGCATATCTCTTTATCAGTGAATTTCAGGAAGTATGTGTAATGATTAAACTGCAGCACTTATCGGATGACGCAATTAAGCTCTGCTTCATCCCCTTTGCACTTAAGGATAATGCCAAGAAGTGGTTGTACAGTATGCCTACTGATTCAATCACTACTTGGGATGAATTCGTTGCAGTATTTCTCAAGAAGTATTATACCACGCATAAGACGGCAAGGATTAGAAATCAAATCAATCAATTCCGTCAAGTGTCGGGAGAACCCTTATGGAAATACTTGGAACGGTTTAAGGATCTTTTAGCTCAGTTCCCCCACCATGCGATAGAAAAATGGCGGTTGTGTCAAATCGTGTACGAAGGACTCGATTACACATCCAAAACTCTTTTTGAGTCCTTGTGTCAGGGGGGTTCATGAGAAAGAATGAGGATGAAACATGAGACTTTCTTGAGGACCTATCGTGGAAGACTATGCAGTGGGAGAGTCCCACTGAGAAGCCCAGTGCATCAATTTATGCGCATAAGGGTGGGATCCATAGCGTCAACAGCTTTATAGTTGCCGAATCTAAGATTGCAGCCCTTATGAGAAGAATTGAGGCATTGGAGACTACTCGTGCTCCACAGGTAGGTCAAGTAAATCAAATTCAAGTTCTCACATGCTTTTATTTCGGAACTCCAAATCATGTTATGGAGGAGTGTCCATTATTAATGAATTTCATGGGTCTCATACTTGAGCAGGCTGACGCCTTATATTAAGGACCTATGAATAATCCTTATGCTCCTATATACAATCCTAGCTGGAAGAACCATCTAAATCTATCATGGGGTCAAGGGCAATATCAGGGGGCCCCTAACCCTAGCATACAACCTCCAGCTAATGGTCAGTTCCCAAGACCAAATGTGGGTGCTTATCAACACCCAAACGCTTCAAATTTTTGGAACAACCAGAATATACCACCTGCACAAAACCACTCACATACACAACTGAGATCTAATAATGAACAAGAAAATCGACTTCAGTCACTTGAGAAGCATGTTGAAAACTTTCTCAAGTCTCATTCCAAGTTTGACACGCATATGTCCAATCTTGACACAAACATGCAAAATCTTATGAAAGTATTAACTGATTTTATTCAAAGTACAGGTCAGCAACTGCTCGTGAACTCCCAATCTATTAAGAATGTAGAGCAAGAGGTTGGATAATTAGCAAGTCAGTTGAGTGAACATGGCTAGGGTACTTTTCAAGTCAAACCATAACGAACCCTAATGCCAGTCCCTCAAATTTCAATCAGTCGCATGTCCACCAATGCAATGCCATTCACATGCTTAGATCTGGCAAGCAAGTGGACAATAATGTAGCCATGCTCCCTGATCCCACTCCTACTATCTCGCAGGCTACACATTGCTTCCACCCCTTTCTTCATGACCATCTCCCTCACCTCTATCATCGTCACACGATCATTTGGAAGAACCTGTTCCTAAGCCGAAAGTACCATATCCCAATCGGCTTAGGAAGCCTTCACCACAAGTAGAAAAGATTTTTGAAATATTTCAGCAAGTGAAGGTTAATATTCCACTCCTTAACATTATACAACAGGTTCCTACTTATGCTAAGTTCCTCAAGAATTTGTGTACTAAGAAACAAGTAAGAAATATTCCTGAGAAAGTTTTTTTTGCTGCAAATATATCGCAAATCCTCTTTAACTCCTTGCCTATCAAGTACAAAGATTCAGGTTTCCCTATAATCTCATGCACTATTGGGAACACTACATTTGATAGGGCGTTGCTTGATTTAGGGGCAAGTGTCAACTTGCTTCCTTACAATGTTTATCAGCAACTGGGATTAGGAAACTTCAACATACCAAGATCGTTCAATCAAGAGACCATTTGGTATGATTAAAGATGTGCTCATTAAGGTCGGCGAGTTTATTTTTCCTATAGACTTCATTGTCTTAGAAACTGAGCCGATCTCCAATCTACGGAATCAAATTCCAGTTATCTTAGGTAGACCATTCCTTGCAACATCAAATGCATTAATTGATTATAGGAGTGACCTCATGAAATTATTGTTAGGGAATATGACTGTGGCATTGAATATATTCAATATGGATGAGCACACGACGAGCTCTCTAATTGAGGTCAACATGATTCACAGTTTGCACTCTCATTTAACCTCTTGCACCGATATGAACCCTCATTTTAGCAAATTTTCAAAGATGAGCTCATATTATTAGATGAATTGGCACATACTGATTCTATGTATGATGATACTTATGCAAGTGTGCCATTGAGTTATGAGCAAACTTTTGAAGATTTGTTTGCAGAAGAGCTCGCATTACTTCGTGAGTTAGAAGAGCCACCACCACATTCACTTGATCATATTGCACTATTCTCACCTCACGATATTTTTACATGTATACTTGTTACTAACGATGGTTGGCAGGTTTATAATAAACAATTATTTAAACCAATTGTTAATGCTTACATGTGGACAAAGAAAAAGCAAGGGTGGCATAAGCTACAGACAGGTAATTTTATGACTTGTAGGAGGTTGATGAGATATAATAATGCACCCACATCACGTTTAAACGCACACACTATGAAAATGGGAAATCGAGAGGTCGTAACTGCTTTCCATGCGTTGATGGGGTGATGATATTGAGATCGTAACTTTTACAACTGTTGGCAGTGAAAATTTCTAAGTAAATAGGATTTTCCACAACAGAACGCGGAGCTAACTCAATAGCTCCGCGTCTGGCTATTTGTAGCCTCGCGTTTGAGTAAACACGGAGATGATCAATAGCTCCGCATTAGCTCCGCATTCTGGTTATTTAGCGCCGCATTTTGATGCGATTAAAACTCCGCATGAGCAGATAACCAGAATCTCAAATTGATTGAGATTATGATTTGTGCTTATCTAAATACCAAATCAAGTCCAATCAGAATTCTAAATCAAGAGATTTAAATCAATATTAAATATTTGATTGGAATCCTTGATGAGAGCAAATTCTATTTAGATAGAAACTCTCAAAATCTTCCTGGGGCTATAAATACCTTCTCGGTGAAACCCTAGGGGTCTTTTGGCTGCTTCCCTTCGGCAAGTCTTCTTTTTTATCCTTTGGCAATTCAAGTACGCGAGAGAGCCTTGAAGCCTTTAGTGATCTTCTTCTTTTCGACATCTTAGAGAGTTCAAGTTACGCACAGAGCCTTGAATTCGGGAAAGATCAGAGAAGATTCTCCACAGTCGGCCGATATCTTCGAGAGAGAAGATTTCAACGTACCGATTGTCCAAAGAAACTGCTTGACAGATCCCATCGCCACTGATCCCACGTTTATATTGTAAAAGAGATAGATTGAAGTATAAAATCCTCTCGTTTGTTCTCTTTACATCTCTTGTTCACTTTCATTGTAATTCAAGCTTATTCAATGGAAGGAAGCAAAGGAACTTTTGTGGCGAACAAACTGGCGACCACAGTGGGAGCCATCTCTTTCACTGATGAAGAGATTGTGGCGCAATCGGACGTCGACATGATCGGATCCGAAGTAGACACGCTGGTCGTTGAAATTGACCAGCAGAAGTACGAGGAGTTCCTCTCCTCTGGATCAGGTGACTTGGATGAGACACGACACTATCGTCGCATGTACTCCAATGCCCGAGCGACAGGTAGAAAGGTATCCACCGAGAGACGGGGATCCTTGGAGACTGCGGCTATAGGGCCGGAGTTCACACAAGAAATCCTAACCGAGGATGAGCTTCCAACTACCGAAGAAGACCTGGGGACTGGATTGACCAGAACCCAACTCCGAAATAGGAACCGGAGAGTGAGGCGTAGAGCCCTTAAAGCCCGCCTTGGACGCGGAGCTAATACTAGAAGACACGAGGCTATGGTCCCTCGCAAACTGGCTCGCGCTGCCCGCGAGACCAATCTCTACCGCGTTAAACGAGAAGTTACAACTTGCCTTAAAATCAAGGGAAAGCCAGCGTGTGATATTCTGCGCGAGGCTACTGCTGAGCTTAGCAAGAGACGCGAAGCCAGCGAAATTGGCGCTAGTCACAAAATATATGACACTCGCGAGAGACGCGAGTATAAAAATTCTGTAAAGCCAGTGTGTGATTTTCCACGCGAGGCTGATACTGAGCCAAGCGAGAAACGCGAAGCTACTTGCGAGAAACGCAAGACTTATGACACTTGCGAGAGACGCGAGTATAAAAATTCTATAAAGCCAGTGTGTGATTTTCTACGCGAGGCTGATACTGAGCCAAGCGAGAAACGCGAGGCCAGTAATGCTTGCAAGAAACGCAAGATATCTGATACTCGCGAGGAACGCGAAGATGATTGGCAAATTGTTGTCAGTCGTAGAAATCGCGCGAGACGCGAAGTTACTTGTGATAACCACAAGGGTAAGCCAGCGTATAGGAATTTTATTCCGCGCGAGGCTAAGACTACAGAAGAGAAACTTCTGAAAACACGCCAAGCCAGCGTAAAACGCGAGGCTGGCGTGGATAAACACGGAGCTACTCTTCAGGCTCACGATACTAAATGCGGAGCTATTCTTCAGGCCCGCAATATAAAACGCGAGGCTACTTCTAAGCCCCGCGAGGATCAATCCCACTACCGAATCAGGGTTGATCAGTCAAAGAAGTTTCAGTGGGTTCCTAGACCCTCTCAAAAGTCGGATGGACCTCATGACTCCATAGCTGAAGGCGCTGATCTCAGGGAGTATCTGTCCAAGAAGAAGGGCATAGAGCAACTTCAAGCTGAACCTGTTTGTCACTGTCAGCAGCTTATGACAGCGGTGTCCGCTGTAATGGACAACTGTGGCTTCAGCAAGAGCAGGGTATCTGTGTTTGATCGATTAACCGAGTCGGACAAGAACCCTACAAAGAAACCAAAGACTGCTTTCCTAAGACAATGGACAGTTGTAACCTCTAATATGGTGGGAAAAGAGAAGAAGATTGTAGAGACGGATGATGATTTGGAATCGAGTGATGAAGAACCTCTTCATATCACTCGGCTTAAATCAGGAGCCGTCCCCCCTCGAAATTATAAGAGGTTTGCAAGGGGTTCATACGACGAAGACATTAATAATTCAGCTATAGCCTCGCCTCGTTCCTCCGCGTCGTCTCGATTACATAAATCAGCGTCACACATGGCTGACAAATCTGATGACATCAATCAGAGATTTGAAGCTCAAGAAATAATGATTCGTGAGCAACATAAGACGATTGAAGATCTTAAAGTCATGCTATCGAGATTTGTTGAAGATAATGCCAAGAGGGGCAAGGAGACTCCGAATGAAGAAGAACAGGAGGAGAAAGCCCACTCAATTCACGAGGACGATGATAGATTTTCTTTCCATGATCCGCATGGAGAAAAGATTGAAAAATTGCAGAATCAACTCGAAGCTCTGATGCGTAAAAAGGAGTTGAAAGAGGCAGGGGTTTCAAGACCGTATCCTCTTGAATGGGATACGATACCGTACCCACAGAAGTATAAGCCGCTCAAATTAGAGCCATTTGACGGGAAGAGATCGCCCAGTCAGCACATCTATTACTTCTTGTCCCAAGCAGGACATTTGATGGGTAATGACCCCATCATGACCAAAGTATTCGCAAGTATTTTACGAGGGCCTGCCTTTACTTGGTTCATGCAGCTGCCCCCAGGTACTATTAATACCTGGTTAGATGTAGAGAAATTATTTCTCTCACGTTTCTTCGAGAATGATACCGAGATTACGGTTCATTCCCTCCTTGCAACTAGACAAGGGAACAAGCAATGGTAAAAGAATTTATAGAAAGGTTCCGGGAGAAGTCCGTGCATTGCAAATACGGAATGGTCCAGAAAACTCATGTCGAAACTTGTCGACACAATCTTAAGACCAATGTGCTCCTAAAAATGGGGGCCGTAGAGTCTAAGACATTGAAGGATTTGCTCAAATAAGGAGAGCAAGCTGAGGACTTGATTCGTCGAGTTGAAGAATCTCGTGGATCAAGAAGTGCTGGGGGTAGTAAGTCATATACCCAAAATAACAGCAATAAGAATAAAGGAAAAGCAGTGATGGCATCAGAAGCTGCTCCTCAGAAATCTAGCCCTCCAGCAAAGCGAAACCCCAAAATCAGCAGGGCTCAAGGCAAAGTAGACCGCAGCAGGAGATAAATTATACTTTCAAGGCGGAACCGACACCTATTCTCTTTCACTTGCTCCAGAAGAAGGGAATGCTAAAACTTCCGGAGAATAAGAAGCCAGAGGACGCTGGCAAGACTAAAGATCCTAACCACTGTCTCTATCACCGGAATGTTGGGCACCCTACCAGGGATTGTTTTCCCCTTAAGAACAGAATCCAAGCACTAATAGAAGCTGGAGTTCTGACGCTTAAGGAAGAGTAGAAGAAGGTCACTGCCAATATGGCAACCATAGTGGTTGGGACCCACGAGTTTCCCGCAGGAGTGACCCCAATCCCAAAGGGTAAGATGGTCACGAAGAACCTTGATCCTCATAACAAAGCCCAAGAAGGACTTGTCCTTGTGACGACCCAAAAGGGGGAAGTTATGTGGGTTCATCCCGATTTGCTAGAGGATGAGCAGTGGACTACTGCAAGAGGTCAAGGAAAGAAACGGACTGTTAATGCCATTTCCGCAGATATAAAGGAAGAATATATAGCTTCGGGGGCTTTCACAGATTCTGAAGAAGAACCCGAAACTATGGCCACTCATCAAGATGGGGCAGGCCCTTTCGGTACCCGATCCGGGAAGACATATCTCAAGGACTACACTAGAGTAGATCCGAAAGACATCTATGCAGAACTTGCAAAACCCGCAAAGCAGAAAGGACTTCGTTTTCAGAAGAAGCCTATTAGAGATGAAGGAGATAAGGAGTCTACCTTCAAGTTTGACATAATTACTCAGCTGGCCAACATTCCAGCACGAGTAACGCTTTATGAATTGTTGAGATTGTCAAAATCAACACGTGAAGCGTTGAGAGAGGCCTTGGCAGACTCTGAGTCATTCTTAGCTCAGATAGTCGAGCCGGCCAATGAAGAACAGGATTCTTGCCCTCACTGTCACCAAGTGAGGAGGTGAGTCCCACAGATTATCTTCTCTCCTGAAGACATGTAGGTGAGGAATATAAAGCATAATAGGCCTTTATATTTCACCGGACATGTCGGATCCACAAAGGTGGACCGAATTCAGATTGATCCGGGTTCTGCACTAAGTATCGTGCCCAGAAGGTTGATGCAGCTGTTAGGGATTTCCCTCCATCGCCTGACACCAACCAATACAATGATATACGGGTTTAATGCCAATAATAGTCGTCCCCTCAGAAAAATCCGACTCTGATGTCAGATCGGGGATTTGAGGACGGAGGCTACATGCTACGTCATCGATGCAGATACCTCCTACAACATTTTATTGGGGCGGCCTTGGATCCACTCTCACATGATAGTTCCGTCGACTCTTCACCAATGCATGAAATATTGCGATGAGGAAGGAGAGGTCCGGACACTAATTGCCGATAAGCAGCCATTCAAAGGGTTGGAAAATTACTTCACGGATGCGGCACTTTATAAACCATCCCATTAAGTTTCCAATAATGATTGCACCAAGCTTCAAGAGCCCGATGACAGTGGCAATGAAGCCGACACTGAGTACGAGCTTCCTGGAGAAAATGATGGGGGTGATTATGAAATCAACCATCACCTAGATTTTAGTTGAGTCTTGATAATATAGTGGATGTAATAGAGAGTGAATGGGTTATTAATGAAGACATAAAGTTAGTCTACGAGCATGCTGTAGCTACTGAGTCTGAACCCTCTTGTACTTCTACTGAAGTGGATGGCCTATCCGAACTTGAAGTTCTGGCGGCATATCATTTGCCACTTAGGTCATCCCTCCTCTCCTGGTCTAGAATAGCTGAGGAAAAAGGACACTACTTCGAAGTGCCTCCTCGGAGAGGATCCCAAAAGCCGATTATGTTCGGCAGGGTAATTACGTCACCCCGGCAAAAAAAAGCAGTGAAAGTGATGAGCAAACATCACCCCAATTTCACCTGTATGAACAAAAATCCCGGCAGATGATGGAAAAGATGGGTTATAATCTTACTCAGAAACCGGGACTGAACTTTGGAAAAGGGCGACGGAACCTTATACCCTCGTTCAGTCCAAGAGGAAAGAGCCTTGATTATTATTAGAAGACTCGCAGGGGGTTGGGCTATGTATCTACTCCTCCCTCATCACCCTCCGGACAAAAAGAGAGTTCTTCGACCAAGGAAGATACATTTTCACCCGACCATGATTCAGATATAAGCACCGGTGCTTGGTTTCAATCAGTGACAGCCAATATGGTTTCAGCCGCCCTAGAAAGCGACGAGGAACCAATTGATGTCCAAGATGATTCCTGGGCTAAGCATATGGACACTCTCTAGGACGTCCGCTTTGAACAGCGTGATCCGCCCACTGAAGACAAATTGTTACAAATCAATATGGGAACGGAAGAAAATCCGAAACCCATCTTCATAAGCGACACACTAACTCCATTGGAAAAAGAGGAGCTTATATCTCTTATCAAAGAGTATATAGACGTGTTCGCTTGGAATTATGAAGACATGCCTGGGCTTGACCCTCAAATTGCCACACACCGGCTAAATATAAAAGAAGATGCCAAACCTGTTAAACAACAACAGAGACGTTTTCGACCGGAGTTGATGGAGGCAATAGTTGCTGAGGTTAATAAGCTTATAAAATCCGGATTCATCCGTGAAGAACAGCATCCTGATTGGGTTGCTAATATAGTGCCAGTTCGTAAAAAGAACGACAAAATCCGGATTTGCATCGATTTTCGGGATCTGAACGCTGCATGTCCCAAGAATGAGTTTCCACTTCTCATCACCGACGTGATGATAGACAATACTTGTGGTTATGAGAGGATGTCCTTTATGGATGGCTTCTCAGGATATAACCAAATTAAGATGCACCCGGATGATGAAAAGCATATAGCTTTCAGAACACCGCTAGGGGTATACTGCTATACGGTGATGCCATTTGGACTGAAGAATGCCGGTGCCACTTATCAACGTGCGATGAGCACTATATTCAAAGAACACCTACGCAAGATAGTAGAGTGTTATGTGGACGACTTGGTGGTCAAAAGTAAAAGTAAAGAGGACCACCTTCAGGACTTAAAAACGGTCTTCGATCTCATGAGGAAACATCATTTAAAGATGAATCCCACTAAGTCATTTTTTGGGTGTCGAGCGGGAAATTCCTTGGGTTCATAATAACTTCAAAAGGAATTTTCCTCGACCCTGAAAAGGTAAAAGCAATTAGCGAGATGCCGCCTCCCCACAATCTTAAAGAATTGAAGGGGTTACAAGGAAAGCTCGCTTATATTCAGCGCTTCATTTCCAACCTATCAGGGGGATGCCAGCCGTTCTCTCGGCTTATGAAGAAGGGGGTTTCTTTTGTATGGGAAGAGGCATGTCAACGGGCCTTTGATGACCTTAAAGAATACCTCACCAAACCTCCCGTTCTTATGGCGTCGGTCCCTGGGTAGCCCTTCCTTATATATGTAAGGGTCATGGATAATGCCTTAGGAGCATTACCTGCTCAATATAATGAACACGACCGTGAACATGCCCTCTATTATCTAAGCAGGACAATGATTGGGGCCGAACAACGGTATACCCCGATTGAAAAGGAATGTTTAGCCCTAGTGTTCGCTATTCAGAAAATGCGACACTATCTTTCTGGGCAAACAATTCATGTCATATCACGGGTTAATCCCCTGAAAATTCTGATGACAAAACCGGGGTCCTTAAATGGCCAGTTGGCGAAATGGGCATTATTGCTATCGCCCTATGACATACACTTTGTTCCTCAAAAAGCAACGAAGGGACAGGCAATTGCCGATTTTCTTGCAGACCATCCAATTTGGTCTAATACCAAACAGACGACAGAGGTCAACACAGTTAGCAAAGAGCAACCATGACAAATATTCTTTGATGGTGCTGCCAGACGATCTGCTGCTGGAGTGGGGGTTGTGCTTATATCCCACATAAACATATATTACCTAACGGTTACTCATTAACAGAACAATGCACAAATAATGTGGCAGAATACAACGCACTAATTATCGACTTAAAAATGGCTCTGCAACTGGGGGTGAATTATTTAGAGGCATATGGAGACTCTAAACTCATTGTCAATCAGATGACGGGTGAATATGAAGTCAGACATGAAGCCCTCATCCCCTATCATCAGCTAGCCATTGAACTGGCAGGCTACTTTGAGCAATTCTACATCTCTCATATATCTCGAAATGAGAACGTATATGCAGATACCCTTGCCGCATTGGCAGTAACATTGGCGACCCAGCCAGGTGAGGCTAAAAGCAGAGAGCTCCTCCATCCAGATGCTGTTCTTCAGAATAAAGAAGCATGCCAAGCAGGCTTAACTTTGGAACCCCGTGATTGGCAATTTCCATTTGTGGATTATGCTTTACATGGGATATTACCAGAAGATCCTAAGGAAGCCACCTCGATAAAGAGGAAGGCCCAGAAATTTTATTATGACCATAAGCTTCAGACTTTATATAGAAAGTCGAGAGATGGCCTCCTGCTACGCTGCATATCAAAAGCAGAAGCAGATGAAGTGCTGAGAGAGACACACGATGGAGTATGTGGAGCTCATCAGCCCGGTCCTAAACTTGGAGACCGCATAAGAAGGCTGGGATACTACTGACCGAACATGATTACGGAAGTAATGGCATACGCTAAACGGTGCCATGCATGCCAAGTTCATGCCAATTTTATTCACCAACCCCCAGAATACTTGCATAATACCATTGCAAGTTGGCCATTTGAGACATGGGGAATGGATATTGTGGGGCCTATAACTCCCCCGTCATCCAGAGGACATCGGTTTATTCTTGCAATAACCGATTATTTTTCAAAGTGGGCCGACGCCGTGCCCATGAAAGAGGTGAAAACGACAGATGTGATCAAGTTCGTCAAGCATCATGTCATTTACCGCTTTGGCATCCCCTGACGGATTATTTATGATAATGGTCCGCAATTCATCAGTCAGGGATTCTCCAGATTCTGCAATAAGTTCAGAATCAAAGATATTGCTTCAATGCCATATAACCCCACAGCTAATGGGTTGGCCGAAGCCTTCAACAAGACGATTATTAAACTCCTTCGGAAGTTCGTCTCTTCTAATAAACGAGATTGGGATGAAAAGCTAGGAGAATGCCTGTGGGCTTATCGCACCACTGTTCGCACCCCTACAAAAACTACTCCATTCTCTTTGGTCTATGGAAGCGAGGTCGTCTTACATCTCGAAGTCTAGATTCCTTCATTAAGAGTGGCTTTAGCCACAAAGATGACGACAGAAGAACGCCATCATCAAAGATTGAAAGAATTAGAAGCGCTGAATGAAAAGCGTTTCAGGGCTCAACAACAAATTGAGTTGCATCAAGCCTGAATTTCTCAAACGTTCAATAAGAATGTTAAGCCAAGGACCTTTAAGTAAGGAGACTTGGTTCTGGCTGTTAAAAGGCCAATGGTGCTAACCCACAAGACTAAGGATAAATTTGAACCCAAATGGGAAGGACGGTTTGTTGTGGAGACAGTATACTCCAGTGGAGCCTATCGCTTAATGAATCAAAGTGGTGACAGGATGATGATGCCGATCAATGGCAAATTTCTGAAGAAATACTATTCTTAATATCCCTGGAGGTACGAGTCTCCTTCATCTTAGGCATGCGCAGTTTAGCGCCTCTGACCTAAAACCTGGTGTGTTTGGTTCTCAAGTTTTAACCACCTCCAGTCTTTTCTTAGGCATGCGCAGTTTGGTGCCTCTAACCTAAACCTGGTATGCTCAGTTCTCAAGTTTGAACAGCCTCCAGTCTTTTCTTAGGCATGCGCAGTTTGGCGCCTCTGACCTAAACCTGGTGTGCTCAGTTCTCAAGTTTGAACAGCCTCCAGTCTTTTATTAGGCATGCGCAGTTTGGTGCCTCTAACCTAAAACCTGATGTGTTTGGTTCTCAAGTTTGAACCACCTCTAGTCTTTTCTTAGGCATGTGCAGTTTGGCGCCTCTGACCTAAAACCTGGTATGTTTGGTTCTCAAGTTTGAACCACCTCCAGTCTTTTCTTAGGCATGCGCAGTTTGGCGCCTCTGACCTAAACCTGGTGTGCTCAGTTCACAAGTTTGAACAGCCTCCAGTCTTTTCTTAGGCATGCGCAGTTTGGCGCCCATGACCTAAAACCTGGTGTGTTTGGTTCTCAAGTTTGAACCACCTCCAGTCTTTTCTTAGGCATGTGCAGTTTGGCACCTCTGACCTAAAACCTAGTGTGTTTGGTTCTCAAGTTTGAACCACCTCCAGTCTTTTCTTAGGCATGCGCAGTTTGGCGCCTCTGACCTAAAACCTGGTGTGTTTGGTTCTCAAGTTTGAACCACCTCCAATCTTTTCTTAGGCATGGAACTAAACCTGGTGTGCTCAGTTCTCAAGTTTGAACAGCCTCCAGTCTTTTCTTAGGCATGCGCAGTTTGGCGCCTCTGACCTAAACCTGGTGTGCTCAGTTCTCAAGTTTGAACAGCCTCCAGTTTTTTCTTAGGCATGCGCAGTTTGGCGTCTCTGATCTAAAACCTGGTGTGTTTGGTTCTCAAGTTTGAACCACCTCCAGTCTTTTCTTAGGCATGCGCAGTTTGGCGCCTCTGACCTAAAACCTGGTGTGTTTGGTTCTCAAGTTTGAACCACCTCCAGTCTTTTCTTAGGCATGCGCAGTTTGGCGCCTCTGACCTAAACTTGGTGTGCTCAGTTCTCAAGTTTGAACAGCCTCCAGTCTTTTCTTAGGTATGCGCAGTTTGGCGCATTTGACCTAAAACCAGGTGTGTTTAGTTCTCAAGTTTGAACCACCTCCAGTTTTTTCTTAGGCATGCGCAGTTTGGCGCCTCTGACCTAAAACATGGTGTGTTTGGTTCTCAAGTTTGAACCACCTTTAGTCTTTTCTTAGGCAAGCGCAGTTTGGCGCCTTTGACCTAAACCTGGTGTGTTTGGTTCTCAAGTTTGAACCACCTCCAGTCTTTTCTTAGGCATGCGCAGTTTGGCACCTCTAACCTAACTTTGGTGTGCCCAGTTCAAGTTACGCGAGAGAGCCTTGAACAGCCTCCAATCTTTCTTTTAGGCATGCGCAATTGAGCGCCTCTGACATGAAAGGAATGAATTACCCAGCGCCGACTAGGCAATGGGGAGAGAACCAGTTTCTTGCCAACCCCTTCATTCTATGGGTAAAAAGTATGAATTACCCAATGCCGATAAGGCAAAGGGAAGAGGAAAAGTTTAGCATTTAAGCCCAAACGAAATCCTCGACAACTCACCATGTTGAGGGGAATAACATGGCTAGCCCAACTCAAACGGTAGTTGGTAAAGACTAATCAAATCTGTTGATAGCTGGGGGTTTGCTAAAAATCCCATAAACCCTGTCATGTTAAACTCTTACCTATGACAGTATGATTCGGAGAATTGTGCCTAAACAATACCGAAAAATAAATCATTTTGATGACAAGCTACCTGTTGTGCAAGCAAATTCTGTAGCCAGCAGATAAAAGAATCAAATGATTATCTTTATTTCATCAAAAGAATGAAGTTACAAAAATTCTTTCTTTTATTACAAGTTCTTATTACAAAAAGAATGAAGAATAAAAGAATAAGAACAAAATTATGGATCTCCTAGGTGCTTCAACTTATTCATCACCTCATCAATCACCTGACGACGGTTTGCTTCTACGGAATGTTGAGCCTGCTGAAGTAAGACATCGTCATTTATTGCAAGTTGATGACTCAAACGCTGACGAGAGTCTTCTATAGCATGGCTCCTTAGTCCCTCCTCCTGCTCGACCTACCCCTGTTGGAGGATTAGCGCTTCTCGCTTTTTAACAGATTCTCCTAATTTAAGCTCATTGGCCACTATGACCGCCCGAGCTTTAGCAATTGTCTCCTGGGCTCTAAGGATTTCGGCCTGACTTCCCCCAATTTCTGAGTCCACCACCTCCAAGCTCTTAAGAATGGACTCCCGACTAGCTTGAAGCTCTGCCAACTCCCGAGACCATACTTCTTCCTGACGTATCAGCTCTTCTCGACGCGCTGTCAATTCTACCCGAAGCCGCGCCATCTCTATTGCGGAGATCGCTTCCATATCCGCTTGGCGAACAGTGTTTAACATGTTCACCTGCTCTTCTAAGGCAGTAAAGCGGGCCCGATAGGGAGCTGCTCGGTCTTGTCCCCCAATTCTTTCAATATTGTCCAAATAGCTGGATAACATCGGACGGCCAAGACTGAAGAAATCCATGCCGCCAGAGATCATCTCGACACATCTTCTGAGCAACCGCATGAAGTCATTAACGCTATGGTTGAAGAGCTCCTCAAAATGATTCACGATGCCTGTATTCAAAACGGGCAGCGCTAAAGAAGATGTCGCTGGTGGAAGAGCAGTACCCACTGGAGTTGAAGAAGAGGAAGCCTGTCCCTGTACTAGGTTCATAACATGCGGAGCTAATAAGGCCAACGCAGATCTGGTTGAGCTAGGAACCTGAGGGGAAGCGACGCTAGTATGGATCACTTGAGCAGTACCACCGACAGGAGAAGAGGAGGGAGTGTTTCCACCAGAAGCTCCCCCAGTTGCGGAAGTAGCTTCGAACGAGAACTTCAAATTATCCTCATCCCCTGCTGGAAGACTTGGAGCCGGAGGAGTTGCAGGTGTCTCAGCAGTCACAATGATAGATGATGTTAAAATCGCTGACTGGGGAGCAGAAGGTGCACCAAGGACCATTGGAAAGGTCTCAGTGGAGCAGACCGGTGGTGTTGGAAACGGCATACTGGGAGACGGTATGGCCTCTTTTGTAGCGGCCGCAATAATCACTTCTGTTCTTTCATCACTCCCTAGTTCATCAATGAGAGGAATTGATGAGGGAACTGTGCATGTGGTCGGCGTGAAATAATTAGCGTCAAATTCGCTGGCAGAGCTACCCAAACCACCCATTGAGCCGGTAGCGCCCGAATAGTCCACCTTGTCATCGGACTCCCCCTGAGTAGTTGAGTGTATCGGCGAGAGGAGCTGACCGCCTGCATCAGAAAATAGGTAAATGGTGTTATAAAGTAAAAAATAACAAACAAAAGACAAAATATTAATAGCCATACCTAGAGATACAAGTCCAGTTGTCGGACTTGAAAGGGGAGCTGCCGTCGTTTCCAACAGCGTACCCGTCTCGCTACCCAGCGCTTGCGCCGCAGGGTGCTCAACAGGCTCTACGGTCGGAGGAGCCGAAACCTCGGGAGCCCTTGGAGCTTTAGTAGGTTCACTCTCCCCTGCAGGCGCTTGAGGTAGAGCTGAAGCTAGCAGGTCTGAAGCAAGTTTGATAGCCACTTCTTGGGGGGCTATTAAAGTTCCCGGAGCCAGCTTCTGCCTCTTGGCTGGCCTTTTCTTTAAGGTACCGGGGCGTTTGAGAGTCGGGGTCCGGGGACGAATGACAACAGGTTGGGGAGCACCTCCAACGTCAGGGTTGTTATCATCATCATCGCCAGACTCGCTGACGTCCGATGGTTCAGCCGCGGCGCCAAGGAATTCCTCCATTCCTTTTATCCTCACTCTCGAAGCACCCTGGCGGCTAATGTAGAAAGCCTCGATCTCCTTGCAACAGTTTCGGTTGAGGGAGAAATGAGGCACATCAGCATTCGCAACGCGATACCAGATGCAAAAGCTGAGAGTCATGGCCAATTCTGGCGACTTCTGTGGAAGAGCAAATTCAGCTCCAGTCCCGCCAGCTGCAAAATAAAACCAGCCCCGGGCACCCTCGTACAAGTTCCCTTCATAGACAAAATTCTTACTGGGATTACCCACATAGAGTTGAGAGTATCCAAATTGGCGAGCATAACAACTCGGGATGTACGGTTCGATAAGACATTTACTGTCTTGACGGTATACCAGATGCCTGGGCCGAATATTAAGAAGCCACCAGAAAGCTCCTGAGGATAAGGCAGTAAAATTGTTTGCTCCTACCGTATCCTTCAACTTCAATCCGTATCCTCCACCAGAAAAGTCGGGGAAGCACTTGAAAATCTCATAGTTCTGGTGTTGTCGGAGAGTCTTACGGATTTGGGACATATAGTATTGTTGCCATGAGGAACGTTCATATAGTTCCACAAGATAACACTTGTCACCTGAGCGGCGTGAAGCAGCACTCATCAGAGATGGGCAGTGTAAAACGAGCCATGCCATCAGATAAGTGTAAGGAAGCTCCACCCTTGGGTTCGGAGTCTTCACTTGAGCGATCTCCTTCAACTTGCCTTTCCCTTTTCCTTTACCCTTATTGGCAGGGATGAAGTCATGGCAGAGTGTCCGCAATCCATGTTGTAGATTGCACACCATGGCGGGAAGAAGTCCGAAAGGTCTGCCGTATGCGAGGAGAACTGCTGGATATACCACAGTCATTGCAATTGCTTCTTTGGGCAGCGATGGCACGACACATCTCTTTAGCCACAGCATCAAAAATCCAGCAATAAGGGCTCTGTTGGACACCGGGGACTGAGCCTGATAGTGGTAGCTCTTGAAAGAGATACCAGGACCAAATCCACCGTCATTGGAATCAGTGGTATAAAACGATAGCCGGGTCTTGGCAATGCGGCGCTCAATCTCTGTGGTGTAGACAGGAGGGTGGCCATGGACAGTCGTTGAACTATCCTTAGAATTCAAATTGGCGAAGAGGTAATCAGCCCATTTCTTGTGGCCAATACCTTGATTACGCACACCTGCTAAGTCAGCACAGATGCGGTAGTGGCACATCATCTCCCAATATGTGTAGCATAGATGCGCTCGTCCTTCGCCAATAGTATGTTCAGCTCCTCGGTGGTAGGGATGTACTCCTCGTAGGAGACTTCGCCCATTGAGAGCCCAGAGACTTCAAACATCTCGTGGAGGGCAAACCCTAGCTCACCCACTGGTGTGAAAAGGGTGCAGGTCTCGGGGTTATACATCTCCAGAAAGCAGAAAAAGTGATATGCACTCTGAGGGAACCCGAATTGGACGTTTCTAATGGCCTTGTACAGACCAATCTCCTTTAAGATGGGTTCATGAGAGTCTAACATGTACTGAACAAGGTGGGCCCACCACATGTTGCCCGAAGAATAAACTCAACCAGGCATCCTAAAGTCGCTAGCCGGGTACTGACCATCCTTCACCAGGAACTCACTTAAGAAAGTTCTTGCGCGAGTTGGAATTTCTCCTACCGGGAGCTCCTTGCCAAAACGGCCTGGAAGCAAACCAGTAATGCATCTGGGGGGACCATCTTGATAAACCCCTTGTGCACCAAATTTGCCTGTTGGGACGCCATCTTGCTCTTGAGTTAATCCCCACTTTAGTTCCCGAGGCATCGCCAGCATCTGAAGATAGACCAGGGGATAGCTACGATCCATCCCAGGCAGAAACATTAAAGCTTCACCAGAGTTATATAGCCACATGAAGTCCTCTTCGAATAGGATCGCGTCTGAGTGCCCCATCTGGTCCCCAAAGAGAAACGCGGGCTTCACTAGCGCTTCTCTGTTCACATCTTCGAAAGCTGCGTCAGTGATAATCTCGCGTGCAGTGGTAGGATGATATTTGATCAATTTTTCCCTACGGTCTCTCAAGTTAGGGTTATATGCAGCCAAAATGGTGGTGAAGCGAAATTGAGCTGATGGATCAGAACCACCAGCAAAGCCAAAGTAGTGCTTATGGGGAAGAGTTTCTACTGAATACCCTACTGCAAAAAGAAGCACCAGAGTTAGAGAAGTGTCTATAAGACAGAAAATTTCTCTAAGTATGGACGCGTGAAGCTAAAAATTAGACTGTGCGAAGCTAAAAGTAACTCCGTGTGAAGCTAAAAATTAGAACGCGCAGAGGGCAAAAGAGCCTTGCGTTTCAACGCGACTGCTACTTAAAAGAGCCTCGAGTTTCAACGCGACTGCTACTTAAAAGAGCCTCGCGTTTCAACGCGACTGCAACTTAAAAGAGCCTCGCGTTTCAACGCGACTGCTACTCAAAATAGCCTCGCGTTTCAACGCGACTACTACTCAAAATAGCCCCGCGTTTCAAAACGCGAGGATGACGCGATAACTTCGCGTGAGAAGAAAGCCAAAGACTTTTCTTCTTCTCCAAGCCTTACGGCCGGAGTACGGGGATCTCGCCGATAAAAGAAGTGATCGATCGGTTAGAATCAAGCCAAATCACTCTAGAAAAAGTTCTAAAGAGTCTCGATAGAAAGATTCTTACCCCCAATAGGCGAAACATGGGTTGGCGCGTCGCTGCCATGGCCGTTGCCACCACTGCTTGCGCCAGTCGCCGATGATGGAGCTGCACGAGAAGTAGCACGGGTCTTGGGCGCCATTTCTCAAAAAGTCGAGGAAAATCGACGGGAAATTGGGAGAAAATCAGTCGGAGAACGCTCGGATCGCCTGAGCTCTGATTACCTAAACCTCTGAGATCTCTGGAAAATTCTCAAGTGAAGTGAGAAGAAAAAAAATAGAGATTTCATTTAAATGAGGAAAAACGCCTCTTGGAATTCGGCATGAGTTTCGGAGAAGAAAACTGACGAATTATTCTCCAAAACGCGGAGCTATTAGCCTCGCGTGATGACGGAAAAAGCAAAGCTATTAACTCCGTGCTACGCTGCGCAATTCTGCAAAACGCGAAGACAACTTAGTATTTTTAGCTTCGCGTTCTCATGAAGAACTTGGATTTTCGGCTAAGTTAAAATGATCCTTATTCGATCACTTCAGCAAGATTATTGAAGCTAACAGATAGAGAGGAAGATAATTTGCCTTTATTCATAAAGGAAGAGATTACAACGAAGGAGTTATAGCTCTCCCAAAAGCTTCTACATATTCATCGACTCATCAATAACCTAACAACGAGATTCCTCCGCGGGGTGTTGAAGTTCAATTCCATGGTTCAAATACAAGAGATCTCCTCTGCAAATGTCAACTATGATCTGTCATCTGAAATGAAGCACAAGTTGAATTTGGAGTGCTGCAAGCCCTTAGATGATCATCTCTATCGCTTTGGAAAGCAACAGAGATTGTCATCTAACAGAAATAATCCTCAAGAAAACTTAATGGGCTGCCGCAGAGTTCTTGTAACTCCTTCAAAAGGAGCCAGAGCTTGAAAACTGCAAGGCATATATTTCTGGCTTCCTTAGAGTTACTTTCATTGATAAAGATCGGTACACGGTCAGCCTTTGAAGATATATCAGGGAGAAGCTACATCCCAAGTCATCAAATTGAACCCGGTTCACTGCAAAAGAAGAATCAGGAGTTCAACAAAAAGTTGGAAAATCTTCTAAGTATAAGAACGCGGAGCTAAGCTAACTTCGCGTACCGCTGATTGAAATAGCCTCGCGTTTTAAAACGCAGAGGATGACGCGATAACTTTGCATGACAGAGTTTCTCTCTGCCTCCTTTTTGATAGCCCCGCGTTTCAAGCGCGAGGATGACGCGAAAACTTCGCGTAGAGAAAGATCAGAGTTCCTCTCTGACTTCTCCTTCTCCTTCAAGCCTTACGGCTGGAGAACGGCGATCTCGCCGGTGAAGTAAACAATTGGCCGGATTAAACCGAGTCAAAACATTTCAGAATGGTTCTTAGAAAACCAAGAGTTAAGGTTTTTACCTTCGGAAGACGTTGCATAGACTGGTTCGCCGTCGCGTCTACTTCCACGGCCGCTGCCATTAACGCCGGCCAACGTGCGAAAAGCCAAACTCTTCTGGAGCGACATCCTAATGATGAAAATCTATGGAGAATTAAACGAAGATCAGTTGAAGATCATTCGTCAACATAAGTCACTCGATTGCCGGAGTTGCCTGAGCTTTGAGTTCTCAGAAATTCTTTGGGTGAAATGAAGAAGAAGATGAGCCGAGAGCTCTATTTAAACAGAATTTCTGTCGCTTGGTATTCGGCGCAGAAATTCGAGAGTAATTAATGAAGCAATTACTCATTTCACTAAAAAAGTGAAGCTGATTAGCTCCGCCGTATGCGAGCATAACGCGAGAGAGACTTGGTATTCTAACTCCGCGTTTCAGTTTAAGTATACAAAGTATTTCAAAATTTACTAAATTCTAAGCCATTTTGAAAACTTTGGAGGGGGTTCTGTTGGCAGTGAAAATTTCTAAGTAAATAGGATTTTCCACAATAGAACGCGGAGCTAACTCAATAGCTCCGCGTCTAGCTATTTGTAGCCTCGCGTTTGAGTAAACGCGGAGATGATCAATAGCTCCGCGTTAGCTCCGCATTCTGGTTATTTAGCGCCGCGTTTTGATGCGATTAAAGCTCCGCGTGAGCAGATAACCAGAATCTCAAATTGACTGAGATTATGATTTGTGCTTATCCAAATACCAAATCAAGTCCAATCAAAATTCTAAATCAAGAGATTTAAATCAATATTAAATATTTGATTGGAATCCTTGATGAGAGCAAATTCTATTTAGATAGAAACTCTCAAAATCTTCCTGGGGCTATAAATACATTCTCGGTTAAACCCTAGGGGTCTTTTGGCTGCTTCCCTTCGGCAAGTCTTCTTTTTGATCCTTTGGCAATTCAAGTACGCGAGAGAGCCTTGAAGTCTTTAGTGATCTTCTTCTTTTCGACATCTTAGAGAGTTCAAGTTACGCACAGAGCCTTGAATTCGGAAAAGATCAGAGAAGATTCTCCACAGTCGGCCGATATCTTCGAGAGAGAAGATTTCAACGTACCGATCGTCCAAAAGAACTGCTTGACAGATCCCATCGCCACTGATCCCACGTTTATATTGTAAAAGAGAGATTGAAGTATAAAATCCTCTCGTTTGTTCTCTTTACATCTCTTGTTCACTTTCATTGTAATTCAAGCTTATTCAATGGAAGGAAGCAAAGGAACTTTTGCGGCGAACAACGACTCTCATTGTTTGTATAGTATTTGTATAATAGTTTTCATATTTATTTTACCACACTTGGTTTGTGTATGAGGGCATACACAAGTTTAGGTGTGGGGGAGTGGATTAGGAGATTTTATTTTTTAGGATTTTATTGTTTACGGTAGAAACAGGGTTGGATCTTTCCACTGACATTGACAGAGAAAAATTACAGATTATGAAAAATTCTAATTTTTCGAATTACAATGAAAAGAAAAATAAAAACAGAAAGAGAGGACGTATAGATCGTCGCTCTCTTTTTACAGAAGATGTGGGATTCGAGGCAGATATGGGGATTGGTCCTTTTCCCGTTGACGATCTGACATCGATGTTTGGAGGCGAGCTCGTTCCTCTTCTCTGTTGATTCTTAGAGAAAGCACGAACGCTTGGATGGGAGAGAGATCTGGCAAAGTTCTTCTCTTCTTTGGTTGCAAGACTTTGAGACTCTCACGCGTAGATCGACTTGCCAAAGGTCCTTTCTGAGTTTTCTTGAAGGGTATTTATAGGCCTCCGGTTGTTGAAAAGGTTTCCTTTTAGATAAGAACGAGATCCGGTTTCCTTGTAGATAAGAACGAAATCCGATTTCCTTGTAGATAAGAATGACATCCGGTTTCCTTTTAGATAGAATCGAAATCTCTTTCAATGAGATATTCAAACCTCTTCTTGACTTGATTTTCTCCATATTCATTGAATCAGGTTCTGTTTCTGCACCCAAAATCAATTAAACTCAAATTAAAATTTAATTAGAAATTGTATGATTATCAAGCTCTAATAAAATTAATTTAGAATTTTTCATCCAAAAATTAATTTGAGCTTGATTAAAAATTATAGAATTATCCAAACTCCAATAAATTTAATTTAGAATTTCTTATCCAAAAATCAATTTGATTCTAATTAAAAATTTGGGTTTGTAAAACAATTGGAGATTGGTCAAAAATATATTGCGTGCATGAAGTTGGTGACTTATTGTGAGAAATTGGGCGACCGAACGGGGCGAGCGAGTGACCAAACGGGGCTGATGAAATAGAGAGATTTTTAAATTTTTTATTTTACTCAATGAACACCCACTTTAGTTTTTGCTAAGTGTGCACACAAGGAGCCTCTCCTTCTTTGGCCTCAGCCTCGCGTGGGTACGAGGCTGAGACCTAAAATTTTTTTTTTCCGGCCTCAGCCTCGCATCCACGCGAGGCTACCTCGCGTGGGTGCGAGGCTCGCACCTAAATTTTTTTTTTGTTGCATGGCCTTCATGATTTTTGCATGGCCTTGGTGAGAGCCTCACATCCAGCAAGGCTGAGCTTCGCGTGGGTGCGAGGCTCACCAATTATTTTTTTTATTTTCGTTTAAATTCTCTGCTTTGAGCCTCGCTTCCACGCGAGGCTGAGCCTCACGTGGGAGGCTCATGCAATTTTTTTTTTTTCGTTTCGTTTCGTTTTGTTAAATTTTTCTCAGCCTCGCATCCACGCGATGCTCAGCCTGGCGTGGGTGCGAGGCTGATTTATTTATTTATTAATTAATTTTATTATTTTTTAAATTTATTTATTTATTTATTATTATTACTGTTACTTGAATTCGGATTTGTATTTGGACTCAGATTCAAACTGGGATTTTGGATTTAGACTCGGATTTTGGATTCGGACTCGGATTTAAACTCAGATTTCGAATCCGGACTTAGACTAGGACTCGAATTTTAGATCCGGACTCGGATTTAAACTCAGATTTTAGATTCGAACTTGGACTCAGACTCAAACTCGATTTTTGGATTTAGATTATTTTATCTTTCTACAAGATCTCCTCCAAAGTTTTCAAAATTTAGTCTCTTCTGAAAATTTTGAAATACTTTGGATTTTTTTTAATGGGTGGATGAGTTTACAAAGATGAAACTTGCTAAGGATATGGAGATACTTTAACAAGTTGAGTATTTTGACTGTGATGAGGCTCGTTTGGGTTGCCAAATAGAGTCGATGACTCGCCTGACGGACAGACAAAGCAGGCGATTACTTTCGAATTGAGATTGAAAAACCATGAGCAGAGGTATTCAGAAAACGTACTCATGAGATTTTGACAGAGATATCCTATTAAACTTATCAAGACTGCTTGGTATGTTTAATGGGTTACCTTATCCCTTTGCCTTTTTAGCATTGGATTGTTTCTACTCCCAGTATGATAAGACCGGTCGAGAATTTTACTTCCTCTTGCCCCTTGCCTCTAGGGCGTTGGGCTGTCTGCTCATTCTTTCTTATCATAATGGGTATCTATTCAATAGATTGTTGGAGTGTGACCGGGTGAGAGTCGAAAACCATGGGCAGAGGTGTTCAGAAAACATTTCCATGGGGTCTCGGCAGAGGTGTTTAGAAAACGTACCGAGGTAACCGGGTTAGGGTTGGAAAACCATGAGTAGAGGTGTTCAAAAAACGTACTCATGGGTCTTGGCAGAGGTATTCAGAAAACGTACCAAGGAGTTTCGGCAGAGGGTGTTCAGAAAACGTACCAAGGAGTTTCGGCAGAGGTGTATTGTTAAACATACCGAACGGTTCTCATCAGAGGTGTTCAAAAAACATACTGAGGTGACCGTGTTTGGGTCATAAACCATGAGCAGAGGTGTTCAGAAAAATACCCATGGGGTCTTGGCAGAGATGTTCAGAAAACGTACCAAGAAGTTTCGGTAGAGGTGTACTGTTAAACATACCGGGGTGATTTAAGTTATATGGTAGCTCGTTCGGCCGACAGACAGAGCTGATGACTCGCCTGGCTGACAGACAGAGCCGGTGATCATGTTGGGATCACAGATTACATTATTTGTGATTGCTCAAATCTTGCTGTCAGAGGTAAGATCTTAACATGACAGGTTCACGGAATTTTTTGCAAACCCCCAGCTATCAATGGATTTGACATGCCTTTTTCAGTCGTCGTTCGCATTGGGCTAGCCATGCTATTTCGCTCAGCATGTGAGTTATCGAAGGTCATGTTTGGCCTTAGATGCCAAACGTTCCTTCTCCCCTTTGCTTTTAGAGCATTGGGTGGTTTATGCTTTTACCTCAGCATGAGGAGTTATCGAGCATTTGAATTCCTCTCCCTTTTGCTCTTGGAGCATCAGGTCATAACTTATCCTTATAAGATAGTATTGCGATAGATTTGTCACGGAATTTTTAGCAAACCCCCAGCTATGAACGGATTTGATGTGCTTTTACCAATCGCCGTATGCGTTGGGCTAGCCATGCTTTTCCCCTCAGCATGATAAGTTGTCGAGAGTTTTGTTTGGGCTTAAATGCCAAACGTTCTCTCTTTACTTTGCTTTTGGAGTATTGGGCGATTGATTTCATACTCTTTACCCCAGTATAATAGGGTTGGTGAGAAATTTTCAATTTCTCCTTCCCATTGTTTCTGACAGCATTGGGCGGTGGATTGACTAGCCTTCCCTTCTTTTAAAGGTGGCTAGATGTAGTATTTCTTCAAGAATTTGCCATTGATAGGCATCATCATCCTGTCGCCGTCTTGATTGATCAGGCGATAGGCTCCATTTGAGTAGACAGTTTCTACTACAAAAGGCCCTTTCCACTTTGGTTCAAATTTTCGCTTAGTCTTGTGGGTCAAGATCATTGGTCTTTTGACAGCTAAGACCAAGTCTCCTTTTTTGAAAGTTCTTCGTTTGACTTTCTTATTAAATGCCCTCTAGATGCGCGCTTGATATAACTCGATTTGTTGCTTTGCATTCAGACGTTTTTCGTCCAATGCCTCTAATTATTGGACTCGTTTTTTATGTTTTTCTTCAGTCGTCATTTTTGTAGCCAGCGCTACTCACAGGGATGGGATTTGGATCTCTAATGGCAATATTGCTTCGCAACCATACACCAAAGAGAAGGGCATAGCTTTTGTTGGAGTTCGCACCGTTGTAAGGTAAGCCCACAAACACTCGCCTAACTTTTCGTCCCAATCGCGACGACTCGAAGAAACAAACTTTTGTAGAAGCTTTACAATAGTCTTGTTGAAAGCTTCTGCTAATCCGTTAGCTGCCGGATTATAAGGCGTTGAAGCCACATCTTGAATTCTGAACTTGCCGCAGAATTTCACAAAGCTTTGACTAATGAATTGAGGCCCATTGTCGTGGATGATCCGTCGAGGCACACCGAAGCGGTAAATTACGTATTTGATGAATTTGACCACGTCCGTTGTCTTCACTTCTCTCATGGGGACAGCTTCTGCCCATTTAGAAAAGTAATCGGTTATCGCCAATATGAATCGGTGTCCTTTGGAGGATGGCGGAGTGATCGGCCCGACAACATCCAATCCCCAAGTCTCGAACGGCCAACTGGCAGTCGATGTATGTAAGTACTCTGGAGGTTGGTGTATAAAATTAGCATGGACCTGACAGGCATGGTAACGCTTTGCATATGCCACTGCATCTGAGATCATTTTGGGCCAGAAGTATCACAATCTTCTAATGCGATCCCAGAGTTTTGGTCCAGGTTGGTGGGCCCCACAGGTCCCGTCATGAGTTTCTTTAATCACTTCTTGAGCTTTGCTTTTTGATAAGCAACAAAGTAGGACGCTGATGTGATATTTACTGCAAGCGCACAGTGTCGGTGTAGCGCGGTACAGGTCGTCCCACAGGGATCTAAAGTGTTTTTTGCGTTCCTTGCTCTTTCCTTAGTCTAACAGACTAACCAAATATTCTAGTTTGAAGTTGAGTTAATCTAAATAGCGTAGGATCTAGAATCCACTAATTTCCAACCAAGTTCTTACTTCTATTATCTTCTTCTATCATAAAAATTATATCTTTTTTAGTTTAATCTTTATTTAAAGTGCTCTAATTATGAGCTATCAAGTGGTTGAAGTTGAGTTAATCTAAATAGCCTAAGATCTAGAATCCACTAATTTCCAACCATATTCTTACTTCTATTATCTTCTTCTATCATAAAAATTCGATCTTTTTAGTTTAATCTTTATTTAAAGTGCTCTAAGTATGAGTTATCAAATGGTGTGCAAGTATAACTCATTAAAGATACTACTTTTCATAAAAACAAACTAAATATTTAGATAATTCAATTAAAAAGATAAAATCAACAACCCCAAACCCTAACTAAGCATAGGCTATCAAGAAACCTAATTCAAGTATAACCTATCAAAACCTTAATCTTCGAGTTCTAGTATTTTAATCATTTTATAGAAAAATCATGTTTTTATTAATTTTATTTAAGAAGAAAAATATTAGAAAGCAATTACATGGTGGATCTTAGCTTCATCTACATCCTAGAGCTAAACTAATTAGCTACTCATATTTTTAATAAACAAAATCAAATTTTTATTTATGAAAGCAAATAAAATCTAATCTAGAAAGCGAATAAATCTATACTAGAAAGCAATTAAATCTATCTAGAAAGCAAATAAAGAATTAAAAGCAATGGCTTATCTCTGAAGCACGGTATTATGGCCGCCACCCCTTCAGCAAAACCCTAATTTTATTGATTTAAAAACGAGTACAAAAGTTCTGGATCCTTTTAAAATACAAGAATACGGCCAATATATAGGTTTCGGAAATCAAACCCTAATTCTAGAAGAACCAAAAGACCACTAAATTACAACAAAGCTATGCTAGAAAACACATCTATTGGGGCCCACATTTGACTGCCAATTAGCGGGGAAAACCGCTAAATAGCGGCTTACTAAAGCCAAAAAATCTTGAAACTTTTTCTTCGTGTCTTGTCTTGTACGTTTAATTTTCTTGACTGTATTTGACTTTAAGTCTCTGCAGCATCGTAGTCTCGTAGTTTTGCTCACTTTAGAAACTCTTCGGACTCTGATTTCCGACTCCAACTCTGATTTCATGCTGTCTCCTTGTACGAATAAAATTCCTGAAAAATACACTAACGAGTAGTATTATTTATATACAAAAATAGGTAATATGAAGGCTATAAATATGCAATATATGACACTCATCACACCCCCACACCTTTCTTTTGCTAGTCCTCTAGCAAAATCTAAACCTAAAAAGAAAAATAAAAATCCTAACTCACTTTCGCAGGAATCGCGATTGCACTTAGCACGTGCAACAAGTTTTTAAACCCGTAGGTTGTCCTAGTGGACGAGTTGTGTCTCGTGAGGGTTTGCAGTGAATATACCCACAAAATTCAAGAAGAAAATAGATTAAGGAATAAAAAAAAGAAAAATAAGGATAACCGAAAATCAAGAAAAATAAAAATTTTATACCAAAGAAAGAAATTTTTTTTTATGATATTTTCATCAATTAATCTCACTAATATACAAACTCAAGAACGCATTTAGATTATCAATTTTCAAATCGAGCGTCATATCATATACACTTATCATTTTAATCAAAAATTTAAATCCTATTTTTCAATACCCACTAACAGATAATCCATTGGCTCCTATACAACTACGTGCACGTGTGATAGTTTATTTAAGCCTTGGACTCAAACTCTAACTCATGATTCATCTCCTCTCTTATAATAAAATTTTCTTTTCTTTTTTTTTTTTCTTTTTTTCATTTTTTTTAAGAATATTTCACCTTTCATGCGAATATTTATGCTTTCTTAGGCGCAACATACCCGATTACTCAGTTCATACTCTTTTCTTTTTCTTTTTTTAGAATATTTCACCTTTCATGTGAATATTTACGCTTACTTAGGTGCAAAGTACCCGATTACTCAGATCATACTCTTTTTTTTTCACTCTTGAGGCTATTGCCTTAATACCAGGCGCACCCCATTATTTTATCACTCTCGAGGCTATTACTTTAGGCTCACCCCATTATTTTATTCTCACCTTTTTTTTATTTTTTCTATTTTTTTCTCTTTTTTTTTGTTTGGAGAGAGAAAACTTACTCAATCGTTATCATGTTTGTTCTTAACCTAATAAACTATTGTGAAGTGAAAAATAGATGTATACTTGCCTCAACACTACTGTTAGCAATATTTATTTTTCGAATTTTGATCTTTTTCATAAAATTCAAAGTGTGTCATCCAATCTACTCTCCTATCCAATTTTAAATTTAAATTTGTTCCTATATCTGTAATTAGGTTGATCTATTGATGAAAACAAGTTTTTTTTTCAAATTTTTTTTAAGTTACCTTAAAAACTACCCAAAGTGTAAAACAAAGAAACCCAAAAATCTAAAAAAATATCCTACATATAAAAATAAAATCCTAAAAATCCTAAAAAAATAAAAATCTCCTAAAAACTACTCCCCCCACACCTAAACTTGTGTATGCCCTCATACACAAACCAGGTGTAGTAAAATAAATATGAAAAATATTATACAAATACTATACAAATAATGAGAGTCGTAAAAGTTGCGATCTCAATATCATCACCCTATTAACGCATGGAGAGCGGTTACGACCTCTCGATCGCTTCCCACTTTCATAGTGTGTGCATTTTAAACGTGAAGTGGGTGCATTATTATATCTCATCAACCTCCTACAAGTCACGAGATTACCTGTCTACTTCTTATATCGTCCTCGCTTTTTCTTTGTCCACATTTAAGCATTAACAATTGGGTTAAAGAATTCTTTATTATAAACCTGCCAATCATCGTTTGTAACAAGCATACATGTAGAAATATCATGAGGTGAGCAGAGTGTAATATGATCAAGTGAACATGGTGGTGGCACTTCTAACTCACGAAGTAATGCGAGCTCCTCTGCAAATAAATCCTCAAAAGTTTGCTCATAATTCAATGGCACACTTGCACAAGTATCATCATATATAAAATCGTATGAGCTCATATTTGAATATTTGCTCAAATGAGGGTTCATTATCAGTGCGAGAGGTCGAATGAGAGTGCAAACCGTGAATTATGTTGACCTCAATGAGGGAGCTCGTTGCGTGCTCATCCATAATAAATATGTTCAATGCCACAGTCATATTCCCAAACGATAACTTCATGAGGCCACTCCTACAATCAATTAATGCATTTGATGTTGCAAGGAATGGTCTACCCAAGATAACGGGAATTTGATTCCGTGGATTGGAGATCGGCTCAGTTTCTAAGACAATAAAGTCTACAGGAAAAATAAACTCGCCGATCTTAATGAGCACATCTTCAACCATACCAAGTGGTCTCTTGATCGAACGATTAGCTAACTGTAATGTGACCTTGGTAGGTTAAAATATTCCTAACTCCAGTTGCTGATAAACAGTGTAAGCAAGCAAGTTGACACTTGCTCCCAAATCAAGCAACGCCCTATCAAATGTAGTGTTCCCAATGGTGCATGAGATTGTAGGGGAATCTAGATCTTTGTACTTGATAGGCAAGGAGTTGGAGAGGATATGTGATATATTTGCAGTAAGAAAAACTTTCTCAGGAATGTTTCTTGCTCGTTTCTTAGTACACAAATTCTTGAGGAACTTAGCATAAGTAGGAACCTGTTGTATAATGTCAAGGAGTGAAATATTAACCTTCACCTGCTGAAATGTTTCAAGAATCTCTTCTACTTGCGGTGAAGGCTTCCTAAGCCGATTGGGATATAGTGCTTTCGGCTTAGGAACAGATTCTTCCAAATGTTCATGTGACTGTAATTGAGGTGATGGAGATGATCGTGGAGAAAGAGGTGGAAGAGATGATGTAGCCTGCGAGATAGTAGGAGTAGGATCAGGGGGCATGGCTACATTATTGCCCACTTGCTTGCCAGATCTAAGCGTACGAATGACATTGCATTGGTGGACATGCGACTGATTGGAGTTTGAGGAACTGGCATTAGGGTTCGTTATGGGTTGACTTAGAAAGGTACCCTGGCCACGTTCACTCATCTGACTCGCTAATTGTCCAACCTGCTGCTCTATATTCTTTATAGATTGAGAGTTCACAGGTAGTTGCTGACATGTACTTTGAATAAAATCAGTTGACACTTTCATAAGATTTTGCATGTGTATGTCAAGCTTGGACATATGCGTGTCAAATTTGGAATGAGACTTGAGAAGATTTTCAACGTGCTTCTCAAGTGACTGAAGTCGCTTTTCTTGATCGATATTAGACTCCTGTTGTGGATGTGAGTGGTTTGGTGCAGGTAGTCTATTCTGGTTGTTCCCATAATTTGAAGCATTTGGGTGTTGATAAGACCCACATTTGGTCTTGGAAACTGACTAGTGGCTGGAGGCTGCATGTTAGGGTTAGGGCCCCCTGATATTGCCCTTTACCCCATGATAGATTTGGATAATTTCTCCAGCCAGAATTGTATGTAGGAGCATAAAGATTGTTCATGGGTTGTTGATATAAGGCGTTAGCCTGCTCAAGCATGTGACCCATGGGATTCATTAATAATGGACACTCCTCCATAGCATGATTCGGAATTTCGCAATTAAAGCATGTGGAAACTTGAATTTGATTTACTTGACCCACTGGTGGAGCACTAGGAGTCTCTAGTGCCTCAATTCTCCTCACAAGGGCTGCCATCTTAGCTTCGGCAGCTATAGAGCTGTTGACACTATGAATCCCACCCTTATGTGAAGAAGTTGATGCACTGGACTTCTCAGCGGGACTCTCCCACTGCATAGTCTTCCACGATAGGTCCTCAAGAAAGTCCCATACTTTATCCTCGTTTTTCCTCATAAACACCCCTTGATACATGGATTCAAGAAGAGTTTTGAATGTGTAATTGAGTCCTTCGTACACGATTTGACATAACCGCCACTTTTCTATCGCATGGTGGGGACACTGAGCTAAAAGGTCTTTAAACCGTTCTAAGTATTTCCAGAAGGATTCTCCTGGCACTTGACGGAATTGATTGATTTGATTTCGTATCCTTGCCGTCATATGCGTGGAATAATACTTCTTAAGAAACACCGTAACGAATTCGTCCCAAGTAGTGATTGAATCAGTAGGCATACTATACAACCACTTTTTGGCATTATCCTTAAGTGCAAAGGAGATGAAGCGAAGCTTAATTGCGTCCTCCGATAAGTGTTGCAGTTTTATGATCACGCATACTTCCTGAAATTCACTGATAAAGAGATATGCATCTTCTGAATCAGAACTAGTGAATTTATAAAGCATACTAATGTACTGCGGCTTCAACTCATAGTGATTACCCGCTGCGTGTGGAAGTTTTATGCATGATGAAAGTGATGTGCGCAACGGGTAACATCGATCCTAAAGGATCGGGATCGGTTGGTCCATCTTGGCTCCCATGAACAAATCTGATCTCACAAGTCGACCAAATTGATCACGGGTCCAATGTGGAATGAACCAGCGACCGTGAGTGTATGCGTGAATTTCCTAAACTAATGCAAGAAGTGGGGTGTAGTGGAGAGATAAAATGGTGTAATAGATATGATCAAATAAAAATGTAATTCCTACTGTTCCTAATTTTGTTTATTTTTGTATATTTTTTTACAAAACTAAGGACACAAAATACAGAACTGGAGAAAATTTGGGACTCTAATTTACCTCTTTGGCCGCTAAATAGTCGTTTTGGCCACTAAATAGCGGCCAAACCAGAGAGTCTGACTCTCTGGTTTCTGCTACGCGGATCTAAGACTTCTTCGATCCTTTTTGTCTTCCTGTATCTGCACTTTATATTCCCTGCACACTCAACACACACTGTTAACCCGTAAAACGTCAGAAAAAGCAAGAAAAACACCGTCGATTCTCGGCAACGGCGCCAAAAACTTGATGTGATATTTACTACAAACGCACAGCATCGGTGTAGTGCTGTACAGGTCGTCCCACAGAGATCTAAGGTATTTTTGCATTCCTTACTCTTTCCTTAGTCTAACGGACTAACCAAAGATTCTAGTTTGAAATTGAGTTAATCTAAATAGCTTAGGATTTAGAATCCACTAATTTCCAACCATGTTCTTACTTCTATTATCTTCTTCTATCAAAAAAATTCGATCTTTTTAGTTTAATCTTTATTTAAAGTGCTCTAAGTATGAGCTATCAAGTGGTGTGCAAGTATAACTCATCAAATATACTACTTTTTATAAAAACAAACTAAATATTTAGATAATTCAATGAAAAAGTTAAAATCAACAACCCCAAACCCTAACTAAGCATAGGCTATCAAGAAACCTAATTCAAGTATAACCTATCAAAGCCTTAATTTTCGAGTTCTTGTATTTTAATCTTTTTATAGAAAAATCATGTCTTTATTAATTTTATTTAAGAGGAAAAATATTAGCTACATCCTAGAGCTAAACTAATTAGCTACTCATATTTTTAATAAACAAAATCAAATTTTTATACATGAAAGCAAATAAAATCTAATCTAGAAAGCGAATAAATCTATACTAGAAAGCAATTAAATCTATCTAGAAAGCAAATAAAGAATTAAAAGCAATGGCTTACCTCTAGAGCACGGTATTGTGGCCGCCACCCCTTCAGCAAAATCCTAATTTTATTAATTTAAAAACGAGTACAAAAGTTCAGGATTAAAATACAAGGATACGGCCAATATATAGGCTTCGGAAATTAAACCCTAATTCTAGCAGAACCACAAGACCACTAAACTACAAGGAAGCCGTGCGAGAAAACACATCTATTGGGGCCCACATTTGACCGCCAATTAGCGGGTAAAACCGCTAAATAGTGGCTCACTAAAGCCAAAAAATCTTGAAACCTTTTCTTCGTGAATTCGTGTCTTGTACATTTAATTTTCTTAACTATATTTGACTTTAAGTCTCTGCAACATCGTAGTCTCGTAGTTTTGCTCACTTTAGAAACTCTTCGGACTCTGATTTCCGACTCCAGCTCTGATTTCATGCCGTCTCCTTGTACGAATAAAATTTTTGAAAAATACACTAACAATACCCAAGTAGCATTATTTATATACAAAAATAGGTAATATGAAGGTTATAAATATGCAATATATGACATTCATCAGACGCCATCATGAGATCTTCGATACAGAGTCTGGAGCATAGCATTATAATAAAATTTTGCGGCCTTATTTTTTATGGAAGCGGCTTCTTTAGGGTCCTCAGGGAGGATGTCGTGCAATGCATAGTCCACAAGTGGAAAACGCCAGTCTCGTGGCTCAAACTTTATTCCAACTTGGTTTGCTTCGTCTACTTCCATGATTATTTTGGGTGTATGAGTTCGCGACTTCCAATGGTAACATGCTTAGTTGACCCGCTTGGTACCGCTAGGGTCGCAGCCAGCGATGCAAGGGCATCGACGTATGTATTCTCGTATCTTGGTACGTGGTCGATATAAAATTCTTCGAACTTATTTGCTAGTCGCATCGCTGTTTGATGATACGGTATGAGGGCTTCATGCTGTATCTCATACTCTCCGGTCATCTGGTTAATACAAGTTTTGAATCGCCATATGCTTCGAGATGCCTCACCCCCAGTTGCCAAGCTATCTAGAGGCCAGTGAGAAGAGCGTTGTACTCTGCCACATTATTTGTGCAGAGCTTGGTTAACGAGTATCCTTGAGGCACTATGTGTTTGTGGGAAGAAACCAGTACAACCCCCACGCCGGTAGTATCTTTTCTTGTTGGCCCATCAAAGAACAGTTGCCACATCTGTTCTTCTGAGACCGCATTAACTTCCGCAGCTTAATCTGGGATGTCAGTTTGGAGTTTGGAGTTCTCTGGAACTGGGTGCTCGGCCAGAAAGTCTGCTATGGCTTGGCCTTTCATCGCTTTCTGAGGCACGAAATGCATGTCGTAGGGAGACAATAATAATGCCCAATTGGCGAGCCGGCCGTTTAATGATCCCGGCTTTGTCATGAGCAATTTCAGTGGGTTTATCGGAGAAATGACATGTATCGTCTGACCAACTAAGTAGTATCGCATTTTCTGGACCGCGAACACTAGCGCTAGGCATTCTTTTTCGATTAGGCTGTACCGATGCTCTGCACCAATCATTGTCCGGCTCAAGTAGTAGATTGCCTGCTCCTGGTCTTGATCACTATGTTGAGCTAATAGAGCCCCTAGGGCGTGGTCCATCGCTCGCACATAGATCAGAAAAGGCTTTCCTAAGACATGTGCCATTAACATAGGCGGTTTTGTGAGGTAATTTTTAATGTCCTCAAAAGCTCGTTGATAATTTTCATCCCAGACGAAAGAGACTTCCTTCTTCATTAATTTTGAGAATGGCTGGCACCTTCCTAACAGATTTGCTATGAACCGCCGGATATATGTCAGCTTGCCTTGCAACCCCCTGAGTTCCCTCAAATTCCGTGGTGGTTGCATTTGTTTTATTGCTTTGACCTTATCAGGGTCAAGGTGGATTCCCTTCGAGGTGACAACAAATCGTAAGAACTTCCCGCTCGATACTCCAAGAAATGACTTGGTAGGATTCATCTTCAGTTGATGCTTCCTCATAATATCAAACATCACCCTCAAGTCTTGCAGGTGATCTTCTTTCTTCTTACTTTTAACGGCGAGGTCATCCTAGCACTCAACGGTTTTATGCAAGTGTTCTTGAAAGATGACGCTCATAGCCCGTTGGTAAGTAGCGCCGGCATTCTTCAATCCGAAGGGCATCACTGTGTAGCAGTATATTTCGAGCGGTGTTCTGAATGATACATTTTAATTTGGTTGTATCCTGTGAAACCATCCATGAAGGACATCCGCTCAAACCCACACGTGTTATCAATCATGACATCCGTGATGGGGAGTGAGAATTCATCTTTTGGGCATGCAGTGTTGAGATCTCGGAAGTCTATGCATATCCGTATCTTGCCGTTTTTCTTGAGTACCGGTATGATATTTGCTACCCAGTCAGGATGTTGCTCTTCGCGGATAAAGCCTAAGTCTATCAGCTTCTTGACTTCAGACTCTATAGCTTCCATCAGCTCAGCCTTGAAACGCCTTTGTTGTTGTTTTACAGGTTTAGCATCTGGCTTAATACTAAGACGGTGCATGGCAACCTGTGGGTCCAAGCCAGGCATGTCTTCGTAGCTCCATGCGAAGACATCAATGTACTCTCTTACGAGGGACACGAGATTCTCTTTCTCTTGAGAAGTGAGACTCTTGCTTATAAAGATGGGTTTCGGGTTTTTTTCAGTTCCCATATTGACTTGAACCACTTGGTATTCAGTTGGCGGTTCTCGCTGCTCAAATCTGATATCCCATTGGATATCCATGTGTTGTGCCCAGGCATCATCTGGTTCTTCATGGCTTACTGAAACCATGTTCACAGCAAGGGCCTTGAATATTACACTTGTACCAACGTCTGAATCCCATTCTACTGTTTCTTTAAGATTTTCTTTTTCGTCTGAGTCTATGTACTCTCTTCCCAAGGATTCGGAAGTAGTAACATATCCCAACCCCCTGCGGGTTTTATGATAGTAATCGAGATTCTTTCCTCGTGGGACAAACGAACGCAAAAGGTTTCGACGTCCTCTTCCGAAGTTTAATCCATGTTTACGGTTGAAATCGTAGCCCATGCTTTTCATCATTTGATGGGAGACTGATTCGTAATGGCCGAATTGAGGTGTCGTTTGGTCATCGCTTTCACTACTTATGGTATGCTCGGGCCGCGACTCAACTCACCCGAATATTATCGGCTATTGGTCTGGCCATCGCGCGGGTAGATCAAAAGTAGCCCGTCCACATTGTGAATTTTGGTCTGTCGAGCAAACGACGACCGTATTGGCAGATGGAATGTCGCTAGAACCTCCCACCCAGATATGCAATCCGCTTCTGTACTCGTACAAGACGGAGTAGAATCCGAAGCAATAGCAGGTACATAAGCAAAACCTATGTTTTCATTAATAATCCACTCGTCTGCCTCATCGGCAGTGTCGGTTACATCAAAATCATTCATATTGATTACAAGAGGATTTATCTCGAACTCGCAGTCTTCTTCATCTGCTGGCTCGGGTTCAGTGTCTGCTTCGGTGCCGTTGTCATAGTCCCATTTGACATTCTTTGTTGATTCTACGGATGCCTCTGCTGTATCTCTGTACAGCATGGCATCCGTGAAGTAGCTTTCCACCCCCTTAAAGGGCTGCTTGTCGGTGATCAACGTGTGGACTGCCCCTTGATCATCGCAATATTTCATACATTGGTGGAGAGTAGAGGGCACCACCATGTAGGAATGAATTCAAGGACGTCCTAAAAGTATGTTGTAAGAAGTATCGGCATCGATGACATAACACGTCACCTCTAACTTCGAACTTCCAATATGGCAGCGAAGTCGGATCTTCCCCAAGGGATGGCTCCCATTGGAGTTAAAGCCAAAGATGGAAGTGTTGGTGGGCGTCAATCGGCTGAGTGAGATCCCAAGTATTTGCATTAATCCCCTTGAGATGATGCTTAAGGCAGACCCTGGGTCTATGAGAATTCGGTCAATTTTAAGAGAGCCCATGTATCCTGTATAATACAATGGTCTGTTATATTTAAAGTTTTTGACCTGCATATCATCCGGCAAGTAGGTGATGCATGGAACCTGCCTCGTCACTTGGTGGCAGTGCGGGCAGGGTTCTTCAACGTTCACAGGCGGCTCTTCGATGGCCCAAAAGGCTTCGGAGTCAGCCAGAGTTTCCCTCAACACGTCTCTGGTTGTCTTGGATAATCGCAACAACTCGTAGAGAGTTATGCGAGCTGGGATGTTGGCTAGCTGGGCAAGCACATCAAACTTTAATGGTGCACCAGCTGCCTCACTATCCTTCTTTGTCCCCTTCTGAAATCGGAGCTCCTTCTGTGTAGAGGGTGGCTCTTCATTCGTTGCGGTGGGTTCGTTGGGCCGCACTTTGGAGAAATCTTTGAGATAGCTCCTCCCCGAGCGAGTTTCCTGATGGGCCTGCCTCATCTTGATGAGTGGCCAAAGTCGATGCTTCCGTTTCGGAGTCGGTTAACATAGTTGCCTCATTGTGGTCATCACCGATGATTGCAGAAATCGCATGGCAAGTTTTTCCATCTGCTTATTGGATGAAGATCATTGCTCATCTTTCAAAAGATTCGGATGTACCCACATAATCTCTCCTTTCTTCATGGTGACTCGGGAGAGACCTTTTTCCTTCATATTATGTGGGTCGTGATTAACCAGCACCATCTTTCCAGCAGGCACTGGGGACACTCCTGCGGGAAACTCATTAGTTCCAACAATTAGAGTGACCGTGTTAGCCGTCACCCTTTTTGCTCCAACTTTAGTGTAATTAGTTTGGCTTCGATTAGTGCCTGGACCTTTTTTTTTAATGTATACCAATCCTTCGTAGCATGACCCACATTCTGATGATAGAGGCAGTACTTGGGGTCGTTGGTCTTCCCCGCTTCTTCCGGCCTCGGATTGGAGGGAAACTAGAGCATCCCTTATCTGTTGAGCAAATTGAAGACCATTACTGTTTGCTCGTCTTTAAAGTTGTAGACAGGTGCGGAGTACTGCTTGGACGCGCCTTTTTCTTTTTGATCTTTGGCTTTCTGTTGCGGAGGCGTTCCTGCTGCCATAGCCTCTTTTCCTTTCGATCGAAAGTTTTGAGGATATCGTCGTCCTTCTGGGGTGTTTCTTGTCGGGCATTGTTCTCCCAGGCGGCGGATGAGATTTTCAGGTAGTTCGCTTTGCTTAACTAGCTCTTTCCAACTTTTAGATTCAACCACTCCCATTTTGACCAATATCTCGGTTTGCAGGTTGTGTTTGCAGGTCTCCCCCAATGTCTCATGTGACATGCCATGCGGGCATCACATTGACGTCTCGCCGAAACGCTCGATGAAGCTTTTAACCGTCTCATCCTCTTTTTGCTTATTTGCCAGAAGAGAGTGAATAGATACTTCGGTGTCATCTTTGAAGAAGCGAGTTAGGAACTCCCTTTCCACATCAGGCCAGGCATTAATGGTTCCCGGGGGCAACTGCATAAACCAAGTAAATGCAGGCCCTCGCAGGGTACTTGCAAAATTTTTTGTCATCATTGGGTCATTACCCGTGAGATGGCCAGTTTGTGAAAGAAAGTAGTACATATGTTGGTTCGGAGATACCTTCCCATCATATGACTCTAACTTGAGAGGCTTATACTTTGCTAGAAACGGGGCGGACTCCCACTCTATCGGGTAGGGTCTCGTGATCCTTGTTTCTTTCAATCCTTTGCAGTGCATCAAGACTTCTATCTGGTTTTGAAGCTTCTCCATTTTTTTGGCGTGAGGATCGACGTAATATTCGTCCTCACTGCCTTTTCCTCGGTGTATCGGTTAGATTCAGCTTCATCCTTCTTGGTTTTATCACGGTTGGATTCACTTTCATCCTTCTCTTTATTAGTTTTATCAAAAGAGAAAGAACCCTTTGCACCGTCTTCTGTGTTCTTTTGATTGTTTTCCAGGACCTTCACAAGCATCGCTTTGAGGTCTTCGATACTTTTTTGTTGCTCCTGGATGAGGCGTTCTTGTGCCTCAATCCTCTGTCTCATCTCAACCGATGGTTCGGCCATATGAACTGTCCCCCTGTCGGACCGAGAGGAAGCATACGATTGTGGCGTTGCTATGGCCGAGTGATCGCTAAATTCTTAATATTCTTCATCAAGACCCCTTGCCAATTTTTTGTAATTGCGGGGAGCTGCCACACCTGTTCTAAGGCGTGTGTGATGATAAGTATTTTCTGCCTCGATGTCAGAGACATACCCTCCTACGACTGGCTTCTTGCCTTTACTCACCATATTTGATGTGAAAATGGGCAATTCTTGGTCTGAGTCTGAGTCTCGTCTCTGCAGTCGTCTTTTCTTTGGAATGTAAGATTATGGTGCCAACAGTCGGCCGAATACCGACGTTCTCGGGAATTCACAACAACAGTAAGTCAAAACTGTGGCAATTAATTTTTCGCAGCAGCATGACTGATGGGACTGTGCGGCTTCTCTTTTGTTCGTCAGATAACTCTGTAAATCCGGAGTTTCTTCTCGTGGTGCAGATATGACCATCTTTTGGGAACGGGACCTGCCTCTTGGGTTATGTCTACTCGTCCAGACAGATGGCTCCGAGAAATCATAGAAGTTATGTTTCTTAACTCCAAATCTAGTTCGATGTTCACAATTAATTTTGGTATGTCTTGCATGACCCTGCTGGGTAGCTTTGCATCCTTCTGTTCTTGTGTTGCTGAGGCTTGACTCTTGCCTCGCACGCTGGTTAGACTTAGTTTGGTTTTGAAATTTATTTATGCCATGCTGGCATCTGGTCTTATTCATGCCAAGCTGATGAGTGCAAGGCTGAGTTTTGCTTGGCTGAGAGGTACTGGGCTGACATTTGCCAGGATGAGAGGTGCTAGGCTGACCTTTACCAGGATGAGAGGTGCAAGGCTAACCTTTACCAGGATGAGAGGTGCAAGGCTGACCTTTACTAGGATGAGAGGTGCAAGGCTACCCTTTACCAAGCTGATGGATGCAAGGCTGATCTTTGCCAAGCTAATGGATTTAAGGCTGACCTTTGCCAGGATGAGAGGTGCAAGGTTGCCTTTGGCCAAGCTGATGGATGCAACGCTGACCTCTGCCAGAATGGGAGGTGCAAGGCTGCCCTTTGCTAAGTTGATGGGTGCAAGACTGACCTTCGCCAAGCTGATGGGTGTAAGGCTGATCTCTGCCAGGATGAGAGGTGCTAGGCTGACCTTTGCCAGGATAAGAGGTGCAAGGCTGACCTTCATCAAGTTGATGGGTGCAAGGCTGACCTTTACCAAGATGAGAGGTGCAAGGCTGCCCTTTACCAAGCTGATGAATGTAAGGCTAATCTTTGCCAAGCTGATGGATGTAAGGCTGACCTTTGCCAGGATGAGAGGTGCAAGGCTGGTCTTCGCCAAGTTGATGGGTGCAAGGCTATTTTTGAGCCTGACATCCTCCTTGCTTCATGCTAGACTGATTTTAGTCTGACATCTATCTCGCTTCATGCTAGGCTAATTTTGAGCCTGACATTCAAAACGAGCTTTGAGTGCTCTGCGGCATGCCTTTCGATTCAGGTTGCTGATTTGGGTCCATTTTTGTGCCGCGATAGGTTCTCCTTTGGCATCATATGCAGCAAGCTCGCTGAACATTGGAAGAAACACAGTTGGTTTTGACGAATCATAGTTCGGAGATCCAAGAGGCTGTTGATGAATCAACGCCTCCTTGTCATCCAAGACCATGAAGTCCTCTTTTTGTTTAGAGTTAGTCTTTTCGTGCTTTTGCCGTGCAGATCTCTTATGACGTGGACTCGATGAGTCCGAAGATACGTAATCTTCATATTTCTGCTGGTCAACTTCGATTACCAGCATCTCGACCGTCTCTCCAATCTTGTGGATATCAGATTGGACCACCATCTCCTTTTCAGTATAGGAGATCTCTCCCACTCTGGTCGCCAATCTGTTTTTGGTAGAAACAGGATTGGATCTTTCCATTGCCATTGACAGAGAAAAATTACAAATTATAAAAAATTCCTCTTTTTCGAATTACAATGAAAAGAAAAATAAAAACAGACAGAGAGGACTTATAGATCGTCGCTTTTTTTTTTACATAAGATGTGGGATTCAAGACAGCTATGGGGATTGGTCCTTTCCCTGTTGACAATCTGACGTCGATGGTTGGAGGCGAGCTCGTTCCTCTTCTCTGTTGATTCTTAGAGGAAGCATGAACGCTTGGACGGGAGAGAGATCTGGCCAAAGTTCTTCTCTTCTATGGTTGCAAGACTTTGAGACTCTCATGCGTGGATCGACTTGCCAAAGGTCCTTTCTGAATTTTCTTGGAGGGTATTTATAGGCCTCCGGTTATTGAAGAGATTTCCTTGTAGATAAAAACGAGATCCAGTTTCCTTGTAGATAAGAACGAGATCCAGTTTCCTTGTAGATAAGAACGAGATCCGGTTTGCTTTTAGATAGAATCGAAATCTCTTTGTGATCTCAATGAGAAATTCTAACCTCTTCTTGACTTGATTTTCTCCAGATTCATTGAATCAGGTGCTGTTTCTGCAACAAAAATCAATTAAACTCAAATTAGAATTTAATTAGAATTTGTATGGATATCAAACTCTAATAAAATTAATTTAGAATTTTCCATCCAAAAATTAATTTGAGCTTGATTAAAAATTGTAGAATTGTCCAAACTCCAATAAATTTAATTTAGAATTTCTTATCCAAAAATCAATTTTATTCTAATTAAAAATTTGGATTTGCAAAACAATTGGAGATTGGTCAAAAATATATTGCGTGCATGTAGTTGGGGGCTTATTGTGAGAAATTGGACGGCCGAACGGGGCGAGCAAGCGAGCAAACGGGGCTGATGAAATAGAGAGTTTTTTAATTTTTTTTATTTTGCTCAATGAGCACCCCCTTTAGATTTTGCTAAGTGCGCACACAAGGAGCCTCTCCTTCTTTGGCCTCAGCCTCGCGTGGGTGCGAGGCTGAGACCTTAAAATTTTTTTTTTCCGGCCTCAGCCTTGCATCCACGCTAGGCTGCCTCGCGTGAGTGCGAGGCTCGCACCTAAATTTTTTTTTTTGTTGCATGGTCTGCATGATTTTTGCATGGTCTTGGTGAGAGCCTCGCATCCAGCGAGGCTAAGCCTCGCATGGGCTCGAGGCTCACCAATTATTATTTTTTTTTTGCTTTCGTTTAAATTCTCTGTTTTGAACCTCGCTTCCACGCGAGGCTGAGCCTCACGTGGGCGCGAGGCTCATGCAGTTTTTTTTTCGTTTCGTTTCGTTTTGGTTAAATTTTTCTCAGCCTCGCATCCACGCGAGGCTGATTTATTTATTTATTAATTAATTTTTTATTATTTTTTTAATTTAATTATTTAATTAATTAATTAATTATTATTATTACTGCTACTTGAATTCAGATTTGTATTTGGACTCAGATTCAAACTCGAATTTTGGATTTAGACTCGGATTTTGGATTCGAACTCGGATTTAAACTCGATTTCGGATCCGGACTCAGACTCGGACTACAATTTTAGATCCGGACTCAGATTTAAGCTCAGATTTTGGATTCGAACTTGGACTCAGACTCAAACTCGAATTTTGAATTTAAATTATTTTTATCTTTCTACATTTATTTTTATTTTTAGGATTTTTTTTGTTTTATTTTATTTTTTGGTTTTTGGGTTTCTTTATTTTACACTTTGGGTAGTTTTAAGGATAACTAACTGAAAAAAACTAAAAAAAATAAAAAAATTTGTTTTCATCAAAATATCAAACTAATTACAGATAAAGGAACAAATTTAGATTTGAAATTGGATATGAGAGTAGATTGGACAATACACTTTGAATTTTATGAAAAAGATTAAAATCTGAAAAATAAATATCTCTAACAGTAGTTTTGAGCCAAGTATACATCTATTTTTCACTTCACAATAATTTATTAGGTTAAGGACAAACATGATAACGATTGAGTAAGTCATCTCTCTCTAAACAAAAAAATGAAAAGAAGAAAAAAGAAAAAAAAGAATAAAATTGAGAATAAAATAATGGGGTGAGTCTGGTATTAAGGCATAGGCTTGAGAGTGATAAAATAATGGGGTGCGCCTGGTATTAAGGCAATAGGCTCAAGAGTGAAAAAAGAGTATGATCTGAGTAATCGGGTACTTTGCGCCTAAGTAAGCGTGAATATTCGCATGAAAGGTGAAATATTCTAAAAAAAAGAGTACGATCTGAGTAATCGAGTACTTTGCACCTAAGTAAGCGTGAATATTCGCATGAAAGGTGAAATATTCTTAAAAAATAAAAAAAAATAAAAAAATGTTATGAGAGAGGAGATGAATCATGAGTTACAGTTGGAGTCTAAAACCGAAGTAAACTATCACACGTGCCCGTAGTTGTATAGGAGCTAATGGATTATCTGTTAGTGGCCATTGAAAGATAGGATTTAAATTTTTAATTAAAATGATAAGAGTATTTGATATGACGCTCGATTTGAAAATTGATAATCTAAATGCATTCTTGAGTTTGTATATTAGTGAGATTAATTGATGAAAATATTATAACAAAAAGATTTTTCTTTCTTTTGTATAAAATTTTTATTTTTCTTAATTTTTTGTTATCCTTAAATTTCTTTTCTTTATTCCTTAATCTATTTTCTTCACGAATTTTGTGGGTATATTCACTGCAAACTCTCTTGAGATACAACTTGTCTACTAGGGTAACCTAGAGGTTTAAAGGCTTGTTGCACGTGCTAAGTGCAATCGCGATTCCTGCGAAAGTGAGTTAGGATTTTTCTTTTTCTTCTTAGGTTTAGAGTTTGCTTGAGGACTAGCAAAATATAGGTGTCGAGGTGTGATGAGTGTCATATATTGCATATTTATAGCCTTCATATTACCTGTTTTTGTATATAAATAATGCTACTCGGGTATTTTTAGTTTGTTTTTCAGGTAATCTGATTTATACAAAGAGATAGCATGAAATCAGAGTTGAAGTAGGAAATTAAAGTCCGAAAAGTTTCTAAAATGGGTGAGACTACGAGACCACGATACTGCAGAAAGTAAAAATCAAATACAGTTACGGAAATCAAACGTACAAGAAAAGAGACACGTGTGGAAGAAATTTCAACCGATTTTGACAAAATTTAGCTGCCAAATGGCGGTAATTTCAGCCAAAAAGCGGCCCATTGGTGGGCCCATCCGCTGAGTTTTTGTCGTTGGTTTCGTCGTAATTTTGTAGTTTTTCAGTTCTATTAGAATAAGGGTTTGATTTTCGAATCGTATATATTGGCCGTATTCTTGTATTCTAAAGAGAATCATGTAAGTTTTGTACTCGTTTTAAATTTAATAAAATTAGAGTTTTGCTGAAGGGGGTGACATCTACAATACCGTGCTCCAGAGGTAAGTCATTACTTTTAATTCTTTATTTGCTTTCTAGATAGAGTTAATTGCTTTCTACTTTAGATTTTATTGCTTTCTAGATTACATTTTATTGTGTTCATGAATAAAAATTTGATTTTGCTTATTAGGAATATGAGTAGCTAATTTTCTTTAGCCCTAGGATGTAGATGAAATTAGTTTAATAGATCTAACATGGATTTATCTAATCTTCTTCCTAAAAAGAAATAAAGTTATGATTTTTCTATAAATAAATAAAAGATAGAGTTCACAAATCATAATTTTTTGATAGATTATGCTTAATTAATATTTTGATAATTTATGCTTAGATGAAGTTTGGAATTCTTATTCTTTGTTTATTTTTAGAATTATCAATAAAGATTTTCTTATAAATAAATTGAATTGGATAAACTTGTAAATCTAATTTCTTTGATAGGTTATACTTAAGTTCAGTCTTTTGATATCCTATGCTTAAATTAGAGTTTAAAGTTTACTTCTTTTCTTTTGTTTATAAGATTTTCTACTTAATATGATTTGTTTTTTAGAAAGGTGTTATTTTTTATGGTCTATACTTGCACATCAATTGATAGGTCATACTTAGGGGTAATTGATTAAAATCAAATTAAAAAGATCACCTTTTTAATATGTTATTTAACTGTGCATAATTAAAAAAGTTAGGAAGAAAGAGATAATTCATTATTTGGTTATTATTCTAATGGATTCGAGATTCTAGGCTAACCTCTAGAACTTAAAACTAATCTTCTCTCGATCTAGAAACTCATAGTTAGTCCGTTAGACTAAGGAAAGAGTAAGGAACGCAGAAACACATTAGATTTCTGTGGGACGACATGTATAGCGCTATAACCGATACTGTGCACTTGCAGTTTATCACATCACTCATCATTAATCTTCATGTTGAGAAGATGAAAACGATGGAGAACTAATTGCAATCTCCATCAAAAAGAGCTGCAAGAAATTGAGGTAGTGTGCCTCTATCGCATAAAATGGGATACCATGCCATATTCTCCAAACTACAAGCCATTGAATCTCCAGTCATTCGACGACAAAGGCTCCCACAGGAACACATCTTTTATTTCCTGTCACAAATAGGACACTTAATGAGGCATGATCCAACTCTTACTAAGATATTTCTGAGTACCTTTTAAGGACCCGTATTTACTTGGTTTATGCAGTTGGCTCAGGAGACAATTGAGTTCTTAGACCGATTCTTTGAGGATGAGACCGAAGTGTCTATGCCATCCTTACTAGCAGCAAAGCAAGGAGAAGGTGAAACAGTAAAAGCATTCCTCAAATGATTCCGAGAGCTCTCTGTGCGATGTCCCCATGACATGTCACAGGAAACTCTCGTGGAGACCTGCAGACATAACTTACTTACCAATATTCTAGTCAAAATGGGTTCGGTTGAATCCAAGTCCAGTAGAACTTGCTCAAGCAAGGTGAGCAAGTTGAAGACATACTTTGGTGCCTCGAAGAGTGGAGATCCACGAGAAGAGGCACTACAAACAAAGCTCCACTCCAGTCTTTCCATTCCAAAGGAAAAGATATAATGGCGGTGGAAATCATGCCGAAGCCAAAGGAAGCACCAATCAAGAATCGCCTCACAAGGCTGTTGATGTGATAATTCTACTACAAGCGCACAGTATCGGTGTAGTACTATACAGGTCGTTCCTACAAAGATCTAGGGTGTTTTGTTATTCTCACTAATTCTTTAGTTCTATCAAGTTAACTATGAGATTCTAAATTGAGAGGATTAGTTTTAAGTCCTAAAGTTTAGCCTAGGAGCTCGAATCCATTAGAATAATAGCCTAACAATGAATTATCTCTTTCTTCCTAACTTTTTAATTATGCACGATCAAGTAACACATTAAAAAGGTAATTTTTTTTTAATTTGATTTTAATTAAGTGCTTCTAAATATGACCTATCAAGTGATGTGCAAGTATAGATCATCAAAAATAATATTTTTCTTAAAAATAAATTATATCGAGTAGATAATCTCATAAACAAAAACAAAGAAATAAACTTTAAACCCTAATCTAAGCATAGACTATCAAAAGACTAAACTTAAGTATAAACTATCAAAGAAATTAGATTTATAAGTATATTCTCTTCAATTTATTTATAGGAAAATCTTATTAATAATTCTATAAATAAGAACAAAGAATATGAATTACAAATCTCATCTAAGTATACATTATCAAAATATGAATTAAGCATAATCTATCAAAGAGTTATGATTTACGAAATCTATCTTTTATTTATTTATAGAAAAATCACGAATTTATTTCTTTTTACGAAGATGAGATAAATCCATGTTAGAACTATTAAACTAATTTCATCTACATCTTAGGACTAAAGTAAATTAGTTACTCATACTACTAATTATCAAAAACCTATATTTATTTATGAAAGCCATGAAAAATTCTATTTTCCTAGAAAGCAAGATAAATCTATACTACAAAGCAAATAAATATATATTAGAAAGCAATTAAAACTATCTAAAAAGCAAATAAAATATTTCTACTCACTAGAAAGAAGTTGAAAATAATGGCGCACCTTTGGGCACGGTATTGCGGCTGTCACCCCTTTAGCAAAATCCTAATTTTATTTATAATTACGAGTACAAAATTATATCCTATTTCCTCTATGAAAACCATAGATTACAAGGATACGGCCGATATATAGGTTTTAGAAAATAAAATCCTAATTTGACTACAGGGGAAAAACTACAAAATTACATCAAAGTCTCTGCAGAAAAATCACCTAGAGTGGGGCCCTATTTGCCGCCAATTGGCGGCTAATGCCGCCAAATAGCGGAAGAACCCCACGTTCTTCTTCTGATTTTTCTTCTACGTGAGTCTCTTGTCTTGTTATTTTGATTTTGATGACTGTATTGAACTTTTCCTCTCTACAGCATCATAGTCTTGTAGGTTTGCTTACTTTAAGTCTTTTATGGACTTGGTTTCCTGATCCGGCTCTAAGTTTATACCATCTACTTGTAGAAATAGGTTTGCCTTAAAATTACACTAAAAATACCTGAGTAACATTATTTAAATACAAAAATAGATAATATGGAAGCTATAAATATACAATATATGACACTCATCAGCCATCCACACCTCAAAAAAATTATTCATTTAAAGATGAATATACTGCTACTATATTTAATTTGCTCATCAAGTGCAACATGATCAAGTTGTCGGAGATCAAGAGGCCTGTAGAGGTTACGAAAACTAATAATTCAACTATTGTCTATATTACTGGATAATAGATCACCCCACTAAGGATTGTTTTATCCTTAAGGACAAGATTCAAGCACCAATTGAGACAAGAGTAATTAATTCAGCTCAAGGCCGAATAAAAGAGGGTCACAGCTAACACGGCTACCTTTCAAGTGGGTGGTCTAGATGTTCCGTTTGGGCTCACACCCATTCCAAAAGGTGAGCTCAGGATGGTCAATTTTGACCCCTATAACCAACGAAAGAAAGGGTTAACTCGTTTCACAACTGAGAAGCAAGAGGTCATTTAGGTGCATCCAGACCTTCTCAAAGATGAACAATGGAAAACAATAATGTTCAAAAAGAAATCTAAAGCGATGGAAAGACAGCGTACATGCAACGCTGTCTTAGCAATAACTAATGACCTAGATGGTGTGCCTCTGTTAGCAGATTTCGAAACTGAGATGACTGCTCTAGTGGTAGAGCATGAACCTGCACCTCTTCCAGACACTAGATCTGGAAGACAATATCTAAAGGACTATGGAAATGCAGATGTTGGCTCCTCTAAGTCAATAGAGAAGGCTAACGAGAATACAACCAAACAGACTTCTAACAAGAGAAAGCAGAACGAGCTCAGGTACAACCAAGCTCTATGGAAGGATACTCCTGAAGAGCAGAGCTCTTCATTTCTGTTTGATATTCTGGCGCAGCTGGCAAATATACCAGTAAAAATAACTCTATACAAGTTACCACGCTTATCCAAGGCCACAAGAGACGCTTTAAGGGAAGTTTTAGCAGACATAGAGGCTTTCCTAACTCATCTTCTAGAAGAACTTAAGGAGGCATGACTGCACTGCAACTTAGTAGCGATACATACCCCTTACATTATTTTTACGCCAAAGG
>JAYEPQ010000004.1:39636852-39676852 GCA_036321105.1 Dracaena cambodiana
TTTTTTTAGGTGCTTTATCAACTAGGAGTTGGAGTATTCTATTTGCCATGAAAGTTGCACACTCTTTATATCGAAGTCTTTTCAATAAAAGGGTTACAATCGAACGGTTTCCCGTTTACAGAAAATGAGGAAGTTTGCTCTCCCTCTTTGTTTAATACTGGGTTTCTAGGTAGCTATGGAGGATGATCTTGCTCTCCGTTGATACTCCGTACAATTTCTCTCAGTTGGCTAAAGGGAAAAGAAAGGTTTTTTTTTTGGCTCTTGATCGCAAAGATAGTTTTTTAGAAGAAGCTCCTCTTGCCATGCTCTCCTCTGTCTCTGTCCGTGTGTCTTTCGCTCCCCGCCTTTTATAGGAGGCTTGGAGTAACGTCCCGCCATATTTTGCTCGACTGTTAGCTCCCACTGCTCGAGAAGTGCCGTCATATTCGTTAGGTGGTTATTCCCACGATCGAAGTAATGCCGCTGCATTCGTTTGGTAGTTATTCCCATGATCCGAGGTGACAATTCTTCTGTTCGGGTTGGGTGACTTTGTATTAAACCCCCACCCGAAAGCTATGGGTAATGTCGCGAATCTCAGCTTTAGATTCGCAAACCTGTTCTGTCGTCTGGATCGCGGACCTCAGTTTCTTAGATTCGCAGACCTCAGTTTCTTAGATTCGCGGATCCGATGAGTTGCGGGCTTGTGTCTCTGAATTCGTGGATCTGCTTTGCTTTTCCAGAATTTTTCGCTGACAAAACCCCCTCCAAAGTTTCCAAAACTCTCATGATTCTTTGAGGAGTTTCGGAATATTTTGTATATAATATTCTGTATTAGAACTTCCATTGCGTTTGTTTGAAGTCTGTGACTCTGTATTAGAGCCACCACTGCTTCTTGCTTTTGAAGGGACACGTCTCTGTATTAGGGGCGCGACTCTTCATCCTTGAGTAGAAGACGACTCTGTATTAGGGTCGCGAACTCTTATTTTGGAAGGAACACATCTCTGTATTAGGGCGCGAGCCTTCATCTTTGAGTAGAAAATAATTCTATATTAGGGTCGCAAATTGTCTTCAGAAGGGGCACGACTCTGCATTAAGGTGGCGAGTCTTTTGAGAAGAAAGCGGCTCTGTATTAGGGTCACGAGTTTCGCTTTTGAGGAGAAACCGACTCTGTATTAGGGTCGCAATTTTGCGGGAAGGCTGGCAGGCGGTTGTTTTCCTATGGCGTCAGATTCGAGGCATTTTTCTGAGCCACATTAAATGAAAAGGTATCCACGCGATTCAAGCCGGATATCACGTCTATTCAGAGATCTTGGCCGTCAAATCACCGGCTATATAACCTCCACTTTACGAGAGGTTGCCCTTATCTCGAAAAATTTGAAATCTGAGTTCTTCGTTTGGACTCCTTAGACTTCTCGTCTTCAATCTTCTATCTGATTCTCCGTGTGAGAGATTTCCTCCCTCTGCAAAAGATGTCGAAGAAAGCTTCTTCTTCCGACGCCATTGCCAAGAGTCGTCAAGATCCTCAAGCTGCATCTAGCTCGATAGTGGTTCGGCAGGAACTCTTGATTGGAGGTAAGAAGTCGAAAGGCAGTCCCTTTCTCATTTTTTTTTTCTGTCTGAAGTTGAATGTCTTTTGCAGTTGATTACGCCTCGAATCCTTGGCTAAAGGATCATTATTTCAGATATTCTGACGGCTATGATGGGAATAAAGAGTTCAGATTTGATCACGCCTTTCCCCATTGTACAGCCTCGGATAATCAAGAGAGAGAAGACAGGATCCTCCACCCTTCTCGCTCAACATTGCGAGAGCTGATGACCAATGCATTTTTCGAGGGAGAAGATCAGTCTCCCTTGCTTAAACCTGTCTTTTTGTTTGGGGATCATGTTTCAATGCCCGACAATGGTTTGGAAGATGGTGATTACAAGTGGCTTTGTCAAGTTGAAGCTCGCTACTTGTTTCTCCCCATTATGGAGAGGTCTTACCCGTTCTTGTTCTTTCAATCCCTTACCGTGCCCAGACAAATGGACTGGCACATAAACAGACCGCAAGACGGTATCTTATTGGGGGGCTTTAATGCTCAAGGTGCTTTTCCTCGTGGCACTGGGAAGAGCTTTCGTGAATTGCTTCCGGGGTTGCTTAATCGTGACCTCTCTAGAGGCGAGGTTCCCCTAATCGCACAGACTTTCTTGCATCGTTTTACCAATGCACAAGGAGAGTTCCCTATTCAGGATTTCCGTCCCCCTGGATGGATTCACTGTTCTTCAAACGGAGAGTGGGCTGTTTTGATCGATTTCTTTCTACGATTATTTAGAGATTAGCTTCATCATGCGGGGCTGTATCGCGCCATCAGGGCAGTTCAGCACGGCATTCCCGCCAGCAGATTCCATTTCTTTGCTTTGTTGGAATTGTATAATTCTAATACTTGTACAATCTTTTGCCACCGAGGCGAATTGGGTTTCGCTCTCCATGAGATGCATGAGATCTCGGGTTTGCCTATGGGAGACATGCCGTATGAGGAGTATGTTCCTACTGGAGAGAAACTCCATCTATTAATGACTCAGGACCCTTTTGCTTATGATACTTACTGGGAGTTGGTATGCCATTATCATATCTGTACTCACACATCGGGCACCCGTAGTTTGAAGCCAAAGAAGTGGCTGCAATATCTTTTGCCTAGTTTTTCTAAGAGTACTCCGAACTTCACTCGCCTTCCTCCAGTTTCTGAAAAAGAGGTAGAGAGAAGAATTGCAAGCTTCGGAACAGATGCTTATGTTGCCGAAGCTGATGAAAATGTTTTCAAAGTTGGGGCGTCCTTTGAGAGTTTTCATTATCAAGCCCTTCAGCCCTTATCTGACCTTGCCTTCTTGGTGGGTTATTTGCTGGTTTGGCTAAAAAAGTGTGTTATTCCTTCGCAGGAAAACATACCCATTGGGGCTGTATACCCAGCCGTTCTACTGGTATTAAGCAGGCGACTTAGTTTGTTGCCTGCCATGGCATGCAGTATCCAAAGCGGATTGAGAAGAATCTCTGATAAATTCTGCAGTGTAAAGAAAGAGCAGAGGAAGAAAGGAGATCCTATCATTAAGACTCTTAATCCGCATGTAGAACTTCCTTATACTTACTTGATGGCCAGCTGGTTCTACATTGCCCCACTCTGATGAGTCCTGCAGATTTGCAGATTGATTTAAGTGCTCCAAAAGTGCAGCACTATGAGAGGTCGCAATGGAAAGGGGGCTACATGGCCGCGATCCGCAAGACCCTTCGTTGTTTCTCAACTTTTGAGTTGTTTAGATGTTTTCCATACTTCCCGAATGCTGGGTACGGGGAAGAATTCAAGAATTTTGCTGGTGCCGATAAATTCACTACCCTATGTTTGGGGTGTTTCTGGTGGTTGTTGAATATCCGCCCAGGACATTTGGTCCTTCGTTTGGGGAACCTCTGCTATATACAACCTTACTACCCGAGTCGTTTTGCCCGTCAGTTTGGGTATGATCAGCTCTATGTGGGTAATCCCAACAGGGAATTAAGCTTTGTTGGGAATGTTCTGGAGGGAGCTCGAGCTTGGTTTCATTTTGTTGCAGGTGGAACTCAAGCCAAATTTGATCTTCCGCTCAAGACCCCGAATTCGAATATGAGCTTCTGCTTCTGTAAGTGGTTCGCGGATGCTAACTCCGCTCCTCAGAATTTCAATATACACCATACCAGTCTGCGGGAGATCAGAGCTTGGTATGCTCAGAAAAAAAATGCCGGCAGCACGAAAGTGGCAGGGATGGAGGACTTTAGGGGAGACAGCGTGTCTAATGAATCGGAACAAAGAGAAGAAGACACTGAGGTACTGGCTCAGGTTGCCTCCCTTGATGCTTCTCCCGATCCGACATCGAGGAAGACTTCTCCTCCGTTGCTGTCTTCTCCTGAGAAATCTTCACATAAGCGGAAGAGACTAAGGTGTCTTAGCGACTTGCCTACCATTCCACGAGGAACTGATTCGCAGAGTACCCTGCCTGAGACAAGAACTGCAACACCTACTCCACTTGCTGAACCCCTCACTGAAGAATCCAAGGAGGATGAAGATGATTCCTCCTTAACTCTTCGCTCCCTCAAGAGGCGTCAGAACCAAGGACCTGTTCTTTGTCATGACCCTGCTCCCACTACTCAAAAGGGTCTGGCTCCTCAAAAGGATTCTACTCCTCCTGTTGGCCAGGCCAACGTTGAAGTTAGTGCTCCTTCGGCTTTACAAGAGGACTCTGTGGTTCCTGTTTCTCAGGGCACTACAAATGATGAAGTGCAAATTATTGGGGAGACCCGCGCACCAGACTCTCCAAAGGCAGCACCCCCTTCTGAAGATAAAGATGAATGGGGCGATGATGATGATGCCAGTAGTGACAGTTTTCATTCTTCTACTCCTCCTTCCGATCATGGTAAGTACGTCTTTTTGAGCGAGGAGGTTCGAACCGAAATATATGGGCCTGCAGTGTTCGGTCCTGAGTGTACGGACTTGGAGAATCCAGCGTCCAACCTTTAGGTTTTCATCTTCTTTCTTCGGCAATTATGCTATTTTATTAAATGATACTGTAATACTTAACTATCAATTTTCTTCTTTTTGCTAGCTCCAGTTTCGACTGCGGACTTAGAGTGTATAGGCGCGAAGGTGACTTCCCCAAACAATACTATCGCAGGAGCTGAAACGGGTGAGACGGCCAAAGTTACTACTTCTGCAGTTGATGCTTCCGAAGCAGTGGTTCCCTCGGCTGCCATGTCTACGGTTTTAGCCACAGCAACTCCAACTATTGCTGCAGTTCAAGAGATTATGATTGGTAGCTCTGCGGAATATCCCAGGGGTGCCATTCCTCATGGTGCTAGCTTTATTGCGGATCAACCCGCTTCTGCCTCCTCCAGTATTACTCCTTCTCATGTAGAGATCGACATGCTTGAGACTGATTTGCTGAAGGACACAGTGGAGACTTTATTTCTCTTCTTGGACCGCTGTATTGAGAAAATACTGAGGGGGGTTCCTTTTGCTTCACTCGCCAATGTTCTCAACATTTATCTAACTAGTATTGTTAGCATTGGTGGGGAGGATAGAGCCGCTCTTTTAGGCTTATGATAGCTCAGCTCAAAAAGTACGCTGAATCCCTGTCGAAAGCCAAAAGTGCTGATAAATCCGAGACAGTGAAAATCATTTTCCAGAAGCTGAAAGAGGAACAGCTTAAGTCTCAGAAGGAGATTCAAGAGAAGGCAACTGTCTGCAAGGCCTCTTTAGAGAAATGTCAATCAGATCGCGAATCTCTGGTTCTTCAAGTGGAGGCCGCTGCTTCAATTGTCAAGAGCCATGACCAAGCTATTATTAAGGCTCAAGAGTCCATCTCCAAGGCTCAAGCTTTCTTGGCCAAAATAACCAAGGAGCGTGATGAATCAATAAGGAACCGCGCCGACTTATCTCGCCAGCAGGACAATACAAACAGAGATCTCCAGGAGATACATGCTGAATTGGCTACATTGGAGGCTGCTGCAGCGCAGAATGTAGTCGTCAGTGATGAGGAATTACGTCGCCAAGCCACTGTTCAAGCTTACGAATCCCTCCAACAAGACATTAAGGATGCGGAGGAGAAAATAAAAGCCCTTTTGAACCATTGAATTGTAGAACTCTTGTGTACACTGCTTTAGTTCTCTTTGTAATAGTTCCCTTGTCATTTTATAGAGAACTTTGATTTTGGCCTTCTAAGGTACGGTCTTGCAGTTGTTCTCCAAAGACTTGTAGCGAACTTGCCATCTTTTGTCTAAGATTTGCGAACCACTGCAAAACTCTGGTATCTGTATATCTATTTCCACATAAATTTTAGAGGCTCGCGGATTTACACAATCCATATATGACCCGCGACCCGGGTTCCGGAATTCTGGCCCGTGATGTTTCGTCTGGAAGTTCACAGAATAGACCGTAGATTTTTTTAGAATTTGTAGAGACTTCTGCGAGCCATGGGATGCAGCCGTTTGGGTGGGGAATTCCAAGCGTTGCATGCCTTTATTAATGACGAGATCTCCGGGTTGTGATATCTAAGAGTCCCATGCAACAGCAATAAATTCTGTTGAGATCTGAACTGAAAATCTTGACCAAACATCTCGGTCTTATCTCTTCTAAACTGGAGGTCACAGTTAGCAGCTCGCCTATATAAGGCACATGCTCTCTTCAAAGAAGAATCATTCAGCCGTGAGAAAATTTCTTCTTGACTCTCTTCTCTTTCTCTCTTTTGTAGTCGATCCACCAGCGCAACTATGTTTTCTTCTTCTTCAACCGAAGTGATGGATAAGAGTTGGCATGTCACAAGACCTCCAAACTGCATCAATCCAGCGAGGTGTCTCACCGACAAGGTCTTTCTGACCGTAGTCATTTTCCATAATTAAGGTATACACCTCTTCTTCTGATTCATACCCTCCTCTTCCTTCTTTTTCTTTCTTTTTAACAAGGATTTGTTTCAGCTACAGGAGATAACCGTAGTCATTCTCCTTAAGAATGGTCTAGACCCAATGAGCTCGTAATTGCTTCCAATGTCTCAAGGGGCTTGGAAGGTCTCATGTATCTTTCATGAGAGAAAAGATTTCGGGTCTAGGGAATTGTTTTTCTTCTTTCCTAGTATCCCACAAGGTTAGGGTACTAATGACCAGGACCTTGAATTTGCGCAACCCGTCAGCTATATAGCTGGGGTTTGCATTTGGTATGCCCAGTTTTGAACTAATCAATTCACTGGCATCATCACTGGGGGAACCAACCAGGAGGTCCCTGATTGTGGTTGGAAAGAAAAAACAAGATTATGCATTTTAAGCCATCCTTAAAAAAAAAGAGGCTAAAAGAGAAAATTGGAAGTGGAGTCCAGGGAGCAAACTTTTTTATATGAACCATGCCAAAAGAGGAGGTTACAGAAGCAAGTCTGTCATTCCAGAAGAAGGGCCTGCAGAAGCAAACTTTTTGATCTGAACCATGCCGAAAGAGACGGTTACAGAAGCAAGTTTCCTCTTTTTTTTTAGTGATTTGTATTTACTCTTATTGGCTGTATAGCACTTAGAGAATTCTCTGTAATTTTGTTCTGATGATGAATAAAGAAGTTCTTTTCTTTCTACGTAACTGAGAGTATCTGAAAGATAATTCTGATGTTGATTATTAGAGGTAACTGTTAACTTGATAATTTCGAAATGAATCACAATTTTCTAAGTACCCAAAACTACTATGAATGAAAGAACTTCTTGTTGATAAACTTGATTCGCCAAATGTGTTATTGACTTGGCAAATTTGATGGACAGGGAAATCTGATTCGCCAGAGGTAATTTTTAACTAGGCAAATTTTGATAGAAGGAAAATCTGATTCGCCAGAGATAATTTTTAACTTGGCAAATTTTGGAAAAAGTAAAATCCGATTCACCAGAGGTAATTTTAACTTGGAAAATTTTGGAAAAAGAAAATCTGGTTCGCCAGAGGTAATATTTAACTTGGCAAATTTGGTATGAAGAAAAATCTGATTTACCAGAGGTAATTTTTAACTTGGCAAATTTTGGAAAAAGGAAAATCCGATTTGCCAGAGGTAATTTTTAACTAGGCAAATTTGATATGAAGAAAAATTTGATTCGCCGGAGGTAATTTTTAACTTGGCAAATTTGATATGAAGAAAATTTGATTCTCAAACTAAAGGCTTTTTAGTCCGGAACCAAGAACTTTCACTGATGAAGTTCTGATTACAGAGAAACTATTTGCTCATGATTAGCATAGAACTGCCCAGGCCGTATTTTAACTGGTGTTCTGCAATTTTGCTAAGGATAATACTTCTTCAAGAACTTGCCGTTGATTGGCATTAGGACCTTGTCACCATTAGGCTTTGTCAACCGATACACCCCGTTGGAGTAGACCGTATCAATGACGAAGGGTCCCTCCCACTTTGGCTGGAACTTTCCTCTAGGCTTCTGGCTTGTTATGATTGGTCTTCTAACTGACAGGACCAGATCACCTTTCTTAAAAGTTCTTCGTTTAGCTTTTTTGTTAAAGGTTTTAGAGATCCGCGCTTGGTATAGCTCGATACTCTGTTGAGCTTCTAAGCGTTTGTCATCCAAGGCTTCTAACTCTTGGAGCCTTTACTGATGCTTTTCTTGTTCTGTCATCCTTGTTATTAACGCGACTCGTAATGAAGGGATTTGGATCTCCAAAGGCAAGACCGCTTCTGATTCATATACCAAGGAGAACGGCGTGGCATTGGTGGGAGTTCGGACTGTGGTTCGGTATGCCCACAGACACTCTCTGAGCATTTCGTCCCAATCTCGTTGATTGGATGACACAAACTTCTTAAGAAGTTTACAATGGTCTTATTGAAGGCTTCTGCTAGACCATTGGCTGCAGGGTACTATGACAATGAAGCCACATCTTCGATCCTGTATTTGTTGCAGAATCTGGAATACACTTGGCTTACGAATTGAGGTCCGTTGTCATGAATTATTCTTCTAGGCACCTCGAAGCGATAAAGCACATGGTGCTTGATGAACTTGATAACATCTGACGATTTTACTTCGGTCAGGGAGATGGCCTCAGTCCACTTTGAAAAGAATCAGTTATGGCCAAAATGAACCGATGTCCTCTCGTTGATGGCGGAGAAATTGGCCCTATGATGTCCATACCCCATTGCTCAAACGGCCATGATGTAGCCGTCGGGTGGAGATATTCTAGAGCTTGATGTATAAAGTCTGCATGTATTTGGTAGGCCCTACACTTCTTGGCGTAGTTGACTGCTTCTATTATCATCTTAGGCCAATAATAACCCATCTTTCGGATTCTATTCCAGAGTTTCGGTCCTGGCTGATGTGCTCCGCAGATGCCAGTATGAGCTTCTTCGAGTACCTTTTGAGCTTCACGGTTGGAAAGACAGCGAAGTAAAACTCCGTCGTAGGATTTTCTGTACAACGTCTGGAATTTCGCGTTGTAGTAAAACTGGATGGCCCTTCTCTGAATGGCTTTGGCTTCTTTTGAACTTTCGGGTAATATCCCGTAAAGGACATAGTCTATATAAGGAAAACGCCAATCCCTTGGCTCTAGGCTAGATGCGCAAGCGTCAGCTTTGTTTTCTTGTGCCTTTTTCGCTTCTTCTTTGAGCTCATCCTTTGAACAGAACAACTCCTTGCTGCTTACCATAATTTGCCTTTTAACATGCTTGGACAAGGCTAATGTAGCAGCCAAGAAAGCTAGCGAATCCGCATAACTATTGAGGTGGTGCTTTATGTGGCTGATATAGAAACCAGTGAAACCATTAGCGACCTTGATCACCGCATGATAATACGGCAGGAGGTCTTCATGTTTGACTTCGTACTCCCCTTTTATTTGATTTACAATGAGTTGAGAGTCCCCATATGCCTCCAAATATTTGACCCCCAGTTGTTTGGCTATTCTTAAACCGATTAGGAGGGCGTTGCATTCCGTAACGTTGTTGGAGTACGAGCTTGTTAATGAGTAAGCTTGAGGAATAATGTGGTTGCGAGGAGAGACGAGAACAATTCCCACCCCCACTGTCGTCTTTCCTTTGGATCCCATTCGGGAGGCACCATCAAAAAAAGTTGCCATACACCTTTCGAAACCGTATTTGATTCGGAAGACCTTCTCGAACTATCATTTTCTGGAATTAAATCCTGTTCCTCCAACTCTCCTAGGATTTGTTCATATAACCTCGAGGATGCCGGGACTGGATGTTCGGCCAAGAAGTCGGCCACGGCCTGTCCTTTGATAGACTTCTGTGGGACGAAGTGCATATCATATTGTGATAGCAAAATAGCCCAATTGGATAGTTTTGAAATTAATGACCCGGGTTTAGTCATTAATATTCTCAGAGGGTTAACTCTCGATACAACGTGGATAGTTTGTCCAACTAAGTAGTGTCGCATTTTCTGTATTGTGAACACCAACGCTAGACATTTTTTTTCCGCGAGATTATACCGGTGTTCCACCCCGATCATCATTCTGCTGAGGTAGTAAATAGCTTGCTCATGGCCTGACTCATTCTTCTGCGCTAGCAAAGCGCCCAATGAATGGTCCATAGCCCTTACATATAACTGGAAGGGCTTTTCCGAAACTGGGGACACGAGCACTGGTGGCTTCGTGAGATATTGTTTATCTCTTCAAAAGCCTTTTGGCATGCATCATCCCAGATGAACGACACTCCTTTCCTCATCAATCTGGTGAAAGGTTGACATTTACCAGATAAATTTGATATAAATCTGCGAATGTACGCCAGCCTGCCTTGCAACCCTCTTAATTCTTGGAGGTTACGGGGAGGTGGCATGTCTTAGATAGCTTTGACTTTATCTGGATCAAGATGTATTCCTTTCGAAGTTACGGCAAAGCCGAGGAACTTCCCACTAGAGACCCCCAGGAAAGACTTAGCTGGATTCATCTTGAGCTGGTGCTTCCTCATGAGGTCAAACACTGTCTTCAAATCTTTCAAGTGAGCTTTTTTGTTTCTGCTCTTAATTGCTAGGTCATCTACGTAGCACTCCACTGTTTTCCGGAGTTGCTCTTAGAAAATTGCATTCATGGCGCGTTGATACGTAGCACCTGCGTTCTTTAGGCTAAAGGGCATGACTGTATAGTAGTATACTCCTAGTGGTGTCCTGAAGGACGTAAGCTTCTCATCATCGGGATACATCTTTATTTGATTATATCCCGAGAATCCATCCATGAACGTCATGCGCTTATACCCACAAGTATTATCTATCATAATATCAGTGATGGGTAATGGGAATTCGTCTTTGGGGCAAGCCTCATTCAAATCCCTAAAGTCTATACAGACTCGGATTTTTCTATTTTTCTTGGTCACGGAAACTATATTTGCGACCCAATTAGGGTGTTGTTCCTCGCGAATAAAGCCTGACGCGATCAACTTTTTGATTTCAGCTTCTATAGCTTCCATGATCTCTGGGCGGAATTTTCGTTGTTGCTGCTTTACTGGCTTAGCTTCTGGTCGGATCTTCAATTTTTGAACCGCCACGCTTGGATCCAACCCTGACATCTCCTCATAACTCCAAGCAAAAATATCAATGTATTCGCGGACGAGGGATATCAATTCCTTCCTTTCTTCCGAGGATAGGTTCTCACTTATAAATATGGGTTTAAGATTCTTTTCATCTCCCATAATGATTTGGATCACTTTATCTTCAGTTGGGGGCTCCCACTGTTCAAACTGAATCTCCCACTCCATATTAAGATGCTTGTCCCAAGGGTCGTCTCTTACTGGTGAGGTTTCCTTCAAATCTTCGTCTTCTTGGATCGCGAAAGTCATGTTCGCGGATACCTCGTGGAAAATCACACTTGTGCTGACATCTGAATCCCAACATGATGATTCTGACGAATGATCGTACTGTCTTTCCTCAGCTTTGTCGCTTGAGGAGGCCTCGGAAGTGGTGACGCATCCCAACCCCCTGTCGGTTTTCTGGTAATAGTCTGGCGTCTTCCCTTATGGGACAAAAGGTTGAAGGATTGTCTTCTTTCCTTTTCCAAAATTCAACCCTCTGCCTTCGGCCAGATTATATCCTATTTTCTTTATTATTCCACGGGAATTTTCATCATAATGGAAGAACTCGGGTTTTCCTTGTTCTTTCTCAGAATCTAAACATTTCTCTTTGTTCCTGTGACTTGCTCTTCCAAATATTATGGCCTTTTGGGTTCCGTTTTTGGGAGGGATCTCAAAAATAACTTGGTCAGCACTTTTAATGTCATCACTTAATTCATATAAGGATGATCGGATAGGTGCTTGGAAGGAAGTCAGAGAATATATCTCATTTACACAGTCGTTAAATGCATCTGTGCTAGTGCTTGAGGGCTCAGAATCAACACCAGAAGAATAAGCAAATTCCAGATTTTCATTTATCACCCATTCACCATCAGAGTGAACGGCGTTATTTACATCAAGGCCTTCGAGGCTTATCACAATGGGCTCACCATCCCAAATCACATCCTCGGATTCCGAATCTTCGGATCCTGATTCTGTATCAGCCTCTTCGCCACTATCAGAGTCATCCTGAACGGACCGATTTGCGATGCCAAATGCATCTTCATACGCAACGCGTCAGTAAAGTAGTTTTCAACTCCTTTGAAGGGTTGTTTTTTTGCAATAAGCATCTTCACGTTCGTGTCTTCGTCGACATACTTCATGCATTGGTGTAACGTGGAGGGCACGATTAGATTGCTATGGATCCAGGGTCTCCCCAATAGCAGATTGTATGATGTGTCCGCATCTACTACCATTAGCATTGAACCCGAAGATAGTAGTGTTGGTTGCGGCTAATCTGTTCATCGGCACTCCAAGATATCGTAGCATCCTTCGCGGCATGATGCTCAAGGCCGAGCCTGGATCAACTTGAATACGATCAATCTCCGTAGATCCTATGTATCCGTTGTAATACAAAGGGCGATGATGCTTATTACTCCTGACTTGCATATCTTCCGGAGAGAAGGTGATGCAAGGGATGTTTTTACCAGAGATCTGGTGACATGTCGCGCAAAGAGACTCTCCTTCTTCGATCATCTCTGGTATTTGCGCCAAGAACACTTTTGAATCTTGCAGAGCCTCTCTTAAAGCTTCCCTAGTAGATTTGGAGAGCTTCAGGAGCTCGTACAAGGCTATCCTTGCAGGGATATTGGCCAACTGTGTTAGAATGTCGAACTGGAATGACTTTCGCGAGTCTTCCGCAAGTTCTTTTCCCTTCTTCCTTACAGCTTTGTCAAACTTCAGCTCTTTTTGCTTGGCTTTCTCTGGAGATGGTTGAGAACCTGTTGTTTGGCCGTAATTCTTTAAGTAATCTTTTCCCTAACGGGTCCCAGCGGAGGGAGGGTCTGCATCGGCGACCAAGGAATTTCCGATTTCTTTTTCCGAATCGGTCAGAGCAGGAATGATCTCATCATCTTCGGGAATTATGAAAACAACATTGGAGGTGAAGACTCTCTCTCTTCGCTTCTTCCCAGATGAACTGGAACTCTCTACCCATAGTATCTCCCCCTATCAGTTTCAAAGGGGAATAGTCCTTTATTTTACTGTTGGTGTGGATCAAAATTTACGACTTGCATCGTGCCTTTATGGATGGGCTGCACTCCATCTTGAACTGTTGACTCTATCCAGTGGGGCGCTTTACTGAACTTGACGTTCACCATGTTCGCAGTCACCTTCTTCTGGTGTTCTTGAAGCTTGATGACATTCGCGTCCACTAAGGCGTGAATTTTATCTTTAAAGATGTAGCAGTTTTGGGTGGGGTGGCTAATGATCCTATGGTAGACACAGTAGTTAGGATCATTAACTTTCCCAGCTCCCTCTGGATGTTTAGACTTTGGCAATTTCAGCATCTTCTTACTCATGAGGAGGTTGAAAATAGTCTTCGTGTGCTCATCCTTAAAGGAGTATTGCTTTTGTAGCACTCGTGTCTGAGGAGGAAGTTTCGGGGGAGTCTTCGTGGGTTGTGGTGCATCAGTGACCATTGTTTCCTTTCCCTTATACCCTCGGGGTCGGAACTTATAGCTGTTATCACCACTTCGCTTCGGTTTCTCCTAGTCTCCTTCTTCTTCAAGCCTTTGCACAATTTCTTCAGTTTCTTCAGCTTGTAGGGCGAGATCCTTTCAAGTTGAGGACTTCACCGCCCCCATTCTGGTTAGAACCTTGGTCGATAAATTATGTCGACAGGTTTCTACCAGGGTTTTTTCTGGCATCCCATGCGGATATCTGAGAGAATCGTTCCGGAACCTTTTGATGAAGTCCCGGGCTGACTCTTCTTTCTTTTGTTTAGCGGATAGAAGCACCGGCATTGATACCTCCATATCATCTTCATAGAATCTAGTGAGAAAGGCTTTCTCCATGTCGCTCCAGGAATTGATGGTTCGCGGCTCTAATCTCCGGAACCATTCAAAAGCTAGCCCGGTTAAGGTACTAACAAATATTCTTGTAATAATAGGGTCATTTCCGGATAAATACCCTATATGCGACTTAAAATAGTAGAGGTGTTGGTTTGGCGATCCTCTACCATCAAAAGATTTGAGCTTCAACGGTTTGTAGCTTTCTCGGAACAGCACCGTTTCCCACTCCATGGGATATGGCCTTACTACACCCAGTTCTTGTAGGTCGCCCTTATGCATGAGAGCATTCAGTTGGTTCGGGAAGCTCTCCATCTAGACAGTATTTGTGTTTCCCTCCTGGTGCATGGAGCGGTTGTCATCATCTTTATGATGTTCTTCTTCTTCTCGATTGTTATGAGAACCATGACCTTCTTCTTCGGTTTTCTTTCCTGTATTCTTCAGTTTAGCTTTTTCTAACTCTGTGTAGCATATCTTTAAGCTCGCTGATGGCGTTCTGCTGTTGCTGGACATGCCTATCTTGCTCCTCCATTCTCCGCATGAACTCTTCTGGGATATTGTTCAGCGTCATATATGCAGAGGTGGACTCTTCTAAGAATGAATCAGACGTCTGTGATTCAGCCATAACAGACTTGGCTATATCTTCTTCATCAGATGAGATCCCCGAGATCTGTCTAAAATTCATAGGGATCGTCACCCCACTTTTAAGTCGAGTGTGCCGAAAAACTCCTCGCTCTTCGTTGGATGGGTCTTTCGAACTGGAAGAGAGCTCTGGGTCAGAAGCTTCTTCTTCGGAGACTTTCTTTGCCTTCTTTTTCTTCTTCTTTTCTCCAATGCTTATCATGTTAGAGGTCATCGCGGGATATTCCGGCTCAGAAAACTCGAGCCCGCGTCGTATCCTTTTTGCCAATTGAGATGACGATGTTGACGGAGACGACAATCGACAAAACACCGAGGATCGGGCATGAGTTGAACAATGACAGTGAGACAATACTGTATTGATCAGTCGTTCAAAGTGGCATTGAGATACATGGGATTCTTCTCTTCTTCTGTTTAGAAGTTCCCTAAGATCTCTTGCAGTGGAGTCCCTTGTGATGGGCTCATTTGTGAGAGATAACTTCAGGGACGGTGGAGTTTCAGCCTCGTGGATAGGCATGCACTTTCTGCGAATTTGAGGTTCGCGAGCTTCTTCAGATTTTCCCCTTGAGACGCGAATGTATGCTCCTAGTTGACTATGGACAATTTTGACGGGTTCACTCCGCTTTCTGTAGGAAACGTGAGTGAATCCCTCTACATCTTGACCAATCTCGCCCTTAGGCTTCCATATTTAGATGGTAGGTTTCTGCCGAGATGAGTTGGAGGTTCCCTTTTGTTGCGCGTTCCTGTGAAGGGTACGAGCTTTACTTCTGCTCAGGTTTCTTTTCATTGTACGAGTGGGAGGAACCTCCTTCTCCTCATGACAACTTTGCGGAGCGGGTAGTGGTCGCTTCCCCTTATTGAAGCGGGAACTTTGGTCCACTTTGCTTGAGAGATCAAGAGTTTTTGTCAGAACTGACAGAGAGCCCGTTGTTAAGGAAGGGGATTTCGGACTATCTTGGTCCGTTGATTTCCTTAACTGGGCAATTACCATCTCCTTGGGAATTGACCCTGGAGATTTTATGGTATCCCTTTAGGGAAGTAGGGCTCTTGGAGCCTGAAGAAAGAAATTCTTCATACCTTTCCTGGTCGACGTAGATGGTGAGCGAGTCGACCATACTACCAACTGGAATGTTGTCGGATTGAGCTACCACCAAGTCACCGGAGGTGATGGTAGTCCCCAGCGGAGTCCCCAATCTTCTGTTTGTCATGAAAGTTGCACGCTCTTTATATCGAAGTCTTTTCAATAAAAAGGTTATAATCGAACGGTTTCCCGTTTACAGAAAATGAGGAAGATTGCTCTCCCTCTTTATTTAATACTAGGTTTCTAGATAGTTATGGAGGACGATCCTGCTCTTCGTTGACACTCCGTACAATTTCTCTCAGTTAGCTAAAGGGAAAAGAAAGGTTTTTTTTTTTTTTTGGCTCTTGATCGCAAAGATAGTTTTTCAGAAGAAGCTCCTCTTGCCGTACTCTCCTCTGTCTCTGTCCGTGTGTATTTCACTCCCTGCCTTTTATAGGAGGCTTGGAGTAACGTCCCACCATATTTTGCTCGACCGTTAGTTCCCAATACTCGAGAAGTGCCGCCATATTCGTTAGGTGGTTATTCCCACGATCGAAGTAACGCCGCTGCATTCGTTTGGTAGTTATTCCCACGATCCGAGGTGGCAATTCTTCTGTTCGGGTTGGGTGACTTTGTATTAAACCCTCACCCGAAAGTTATGGGTAGTGTCGCGAATCTCAGCTTTAATTCGCGAACCTGTTCCGTCGTCTGGATCGCGGACCTCAGTTTCTTAGATTCGCGGACCTCAGTTTCTTAGATTCGCGGATTCGATAAGTTGCGGGCTTCTGTCTCTGAATTCGTGGATCTGCTTTGCTTTTCCAGGATTTTTCGCCGACATATTCAAATTAGGGATCTCGCTACGGTGTAAATTTCATCAAATTTTGGAGTTTGTGGTGAGATTATATTTTTCTCAAAAAATTGATATTGTGGATTCAAATTTGCTTGAACTCAAGTTTTGGGCATAAACTTGAGTATTGTAAATCCTATTTTATTATAATGGATTTATCTCGGTGTATTCTCTTATTTGCTATCTTGGTGCTTGATTTTTTTTTTCTCATTGGTTTGCTTGGAGCTATTATTTAATTTGCATATACATAGTACTTTGGCCGAACACAAGATAGGATCACAAGTCATTGCCAAATCAAAGAGATGGGTCAAACGAAGTAACCAAACACAAGCTAACATTTGCGCTTGAATAAAACTATACACTTGCAAAAGTAAATAAATCCTAGAATGAAAATATGACCGTTAATGCCAAAAATTGATGCATCAACATTCCTCATCCCAGATAAGGAACAGGAATCATCCCAGCAGTCAATAGTAGACAAAAAAGTGTGAAAAAAAAAAATACCATTTCTACTTTTTCTTTCAATTTAATGCAATTTTTTTCCCTAACAATATATTGTTAACTATGGAGCATGATATAAATAATACACTTTTTCTCTTTGCATGGGGAACATAACGTGCGAACTTATGAATTCATTAAGTTATTATATGGTTGTCAGCATGTATAAGGGCATTAATTTACGTAAAGTTCATAAAGAAGTTTGTGTATAATATAACTATATACTTAGGCTTCGGGCAGAGAACCATGTACTAAAACTGACATTTAAGTAGTACAGTATGGAGAAGTCCAATGGCCAGTGTATCAACACGGAATTAGACTTTTATGATGTTGTATTCAAAAATATTTTTTATTTAAAAATTATCGATGAACGTTTTAACATATATATAACTGATGGACTAAGTGGCGTTTATCATAGAAATTTTATACCACTATCCTAATGCATTTGTAATTTTATTTGTTACTGAAGCACATTTCAGATGGACGTTTTGTGGAGATTGAACATGCATAAGGGTGAAATTTTCAAAGTAAGACCAGTTTTATTCGTACAGAGCAAGAGGTCTTCCTCTTTTGATTATTTGCTGGGCATCATTAATTTTGCTCTTACTGATGAAAAGTCGTTCATTGGATTGATCCAAAATGATGCTACATGCATCTTTTTATCATGGAGGAAAGAAAAAAAATGGTGAGCAGAGGCTGAGAGAAGGAGAAGATGTCATTGTTCGTCGGTTGATCGGGCAGTCATCGGTGGTTCAATTTTGCTCAAATTTAAGAAGCAAATTCCCGATAACAAGATCTATGTATCCAATAGTTTGGATTATATTTTCGGACTTTGTATAAGATGTGATACATCATTTACTCTCTTATGTTTTTCAAAATACACCTCGAAAGTGATAATTGTTTAGCTAAGAATAGATCTTTTGATATTGTGATTCTCTAGTATTATCTAGTGATGATAAAATTGTATATACCATTATTTTCATATAGTGGAAGAAAGCAAGTGCTATCCGTGGTTTTTTTCTGCAATAGTTTTCCACGTAAATCCGTGTGTTTGCGTTGTTTATTGATCATTATTGCATATTGTGGTTGCTGTTAGCTACCAATCTTACTGGTATTTTATTCAAACTAATCCCATTTTATCACCCCCATCAATTGGAATTAGAGCCTTGGTTACTTGGTTAAACTTTTAAAAAGGATAAAATGGAAAATACGAGAGCCAGTATGATAAAATTGAATTCCTCAAATTATTCAATTTGAAAGCCTAGAAAGAAAAATATTTTATATTGCATAAGATTTGCATGAGCCTATTCAAGGTGGTGATGATAGACCAGCTAACAAAATTGATAAAGAGTGGGGTTTGATATATAGAAAAACTTTTATTTATTTTAGACGGTGGGTTGATCTGAGTGTATTCTACCATATCTCCCAAGAATTTAGAGCCAGTATCTTATAAAAAAAAAATTAGAATCTATGTTGAAAGGTAAACTATATTGATTAAAGCTTCTTTAATTTGAAGGCTGGTAAATATAAAATATAGATGGAAAGAATGTTACAAAATATCTTAGTAATTTCCAGGGCTTGATGAACTAGTTAAATACTGTGAAGATGATTCTTGAGAATAAGTTCCAAGCATTACTATTGCTTTTTCTTTGCCTGACAGCTGGGATACTCTAATTATATCACTAAGTAATTCGGCACTGAATATACAGTTAACCTTAGATATGTTAAAGATAGTCTATTGAATGAAAAAGTCAGAAGAAAAGAATCAATTATAACTTCTTCTGATGGTGATTCACTTGTTTTAGAGAGGAAAGAAGTTAGAGCCGCGATTCCCACCCTAACTTCAATAGAGATCGATCCAGAGAAAAATCACAGTTCAGAAAAGATAAGCAATGTTACCATTGTAAGAAATTGGGCATTTCAAAAGTAAATGCAAACATTTCAAACGGGAGTACAAAAATAATAACAGTGAAGGAAAGAAGCAGGAACAAAAAGAGCCTACTACAGTTGTATATGATATTAATGTAGTCATTGCATCTGATGAAACGTGTTAATATTGCATGCCAAGATAGTAGTTGGATTATTGATTCGGGTGCTTCATATCATGTTGCTTCTTGAGTAGATTTCTTCACATCTTACATTAGCAATGACTTTGGCTATGTAAGGATGGAAAATGATGGTATAACAAAAATTATAGGCATGAGAGATATTTGTTTGGAATGTTAGTTCATATATCCGCCAGACATGTTCTTGATATTCGGTTGAATTTGATCTCCACTAGCAAGCTTGATAAGTAAGATTTCAGTAATCAATTTGGTGATGGTAAATGGAAGCTCACCAAGGGTTCTCTCATGATAGCTAAAGGAAAGATGTTAAACACATTGTATGTGATGCAAGCAATACACAGTAAAGGAGAGGTGAATGCAGTTCAGTCAGTTATTATTGAGCTTTAGCACATGAAGCTCGATCACATGAGCTAGAAGGGGCTCTTAATTCTTACTAGGAAGAATGTTCTTCTAGATATAAATGATATATCTCTATAGCCTTGTTCACATTGTTTACATGGAAAGGCACATAGACATACATTTCATAGTTTCTTCCATCTAGAAAGAAAAGTATTCTTAATTTAATCCATACTAATGTATATAGTATGAGTAACAGAACTTTAGGTAGTCCACTTTATTTTGTTACATTTATTGATGATCATTCCAAACAAAAAAAAATTGATTTTGCTTCGAAATCTAAAGACTAGGTGCTAGATGTGTTTAGGCATTTTCATGTCAAAATGGAAAGAGAAATGGAAAGGCAACTGAAATATGTAAGGTCAGTGAGTACAGAGAGCTATTTAAAAAGTATTGTGGCATCCATGGCATCAGGTTTGAGAAGATAGTTCCAAATACTCCTCAACATAATAGTGTTGCAGAGAGAATGAATAAAACAATTGTAGAAAGGATCATATGTATGTTGTCCCATGCAAAGTTAGACAAAATCATCTTGGGGCGAGGCCATGAGAACTACAGTTGACTTAATCAATTTTTCTCGTTCAGTTCCTTTGGATGGTGACATTCCCGAGTGAGTTTGGACATAGAAAGATGTTTCTTATAAGCATTTAATGTTGTTCGGCTGCAGAGCATTTGTTCATGTTCTTAGATATGAGAGATCCAAGCTTGATAGTAAAGTAAATAGTATATTCTCTTGGGTTATACACATAAAGAGTTTGGATATAGATAATGGGATCTAGAGAACAGAAAGGTTATCCAAAGCAGAGATGTAACCTGCTTCAAAAATCAGACAATTAATCATATTGAGAAAACTGAGAAATCTACATCCTCAGTTGATGTTCCAGTTAATTTGGATCTAGTTTCTCCATCAATATTAGATGATGGTCATCAAGATCTAGAATAGATTAGTATTCCTATAGGTGATATGCAAGCATAAGAACAGGTACAACAGGCCCACCAACACTACCACTAAAGTCTTAGCTAAGAAGATTGGATAGATAGAGAGTACAGAGCTACTATGAGATATCCTTTTAGTGAGTATTTATTGTTTATTGACAGAGAAGAGCCAGAAGATTACATGAGGCCATGTCTCATGAGAATAAGAAAAAATGGCTTTCAACTAAGCAAGATGAAATGAAGTCCTCGCAAGAGAGTCTCACTTATGATTTGGTGAAACTGTCAAAAGGCAAAAAAGTATTGAAAAATAAATGGTTATATAGACTGAAATCTCAGGGGAATACTTCACAACCAAGCTACAAAGCAAGACTGGTTGTAAAGGAATTTGGTCAGAAAAAATGTATAAATTTGATAAGAATTCTCTCATATTGTAAAGATATATTGTATCAGAGTAGTTCTTAGCTTAGCTGTTATTTTGAATTTGGAGATTGAACAACTTGACGTGAAGACACCATTCCTCCACAGTGATTTAGAAGAATAGATATACATAGAACAACCATAAGGTTAAGAGAAAATAGTATAGAAAATATTGTATGCAAATTTATAAGAGCTTGTATGGTCTCAAGAAGGTATTAAGATAGTGATATAAGAAATTTGACTCCTTCATGCTGAATCAGGGTTACAATAGGACCAACTCTGACCATTGTGTGTTCATTAAGAAATTTTCTAGTAAAATTGATACGTTAAAGAGAGAGCTCAACAAGTATTTTGCAATGAAAGACTTAGGACCAGTAAAGTAAATTCTTGACATGAAAATTTTTCATGACAGCCAGAATAGAAGGTTTTGGTTGTTACAAGAAAAGTATATTGAAGAGATTTTGGAATGGTTTGGCATAAGAATGGTAAAAACAGTCAGCTCTTTACTTGCAACTCATTTCAAGCTTAGTTCTAGACAATGTCCTATAAGTAAGAAAGAAAAAGAAGAAATAAAGAATGTGTTATGCATCTGCAGTTGGTAGCTTGATATATGCTATGATATGTACAAGACCAGATATAGATCATGCTGTTGGTATTGTTAGTTGATTTCTCTCCAATCCAGATAAAGAACATTTGGCCACAGTGAACTGGATATTCATATATCCTTGAGGTGCTTCAAGTTTGTATTTATGTTATGGTAATGGTAAACCTAAGTTAGATAACTACACATATATAGATATGGCCAGTGATATTGATTCTAGAACATCTACCTCCGGATATATAATGATTTTTGCAGGGGAAGCACTATCATGCCAGTCCATGGAATAAATGTGTTGCTTTATATACCACACAGGCAGAGTACATCGTAGCAGTTGAAGTTTGCAAGGAAACTTTGTAGTTAAAAAGATTTTTGAAAGATTTGGATTTGAAGCAAGAGAAGTATATTGTCTACTACGACAGAGTGACATCCATCTCAGCTAGAATCCAAGACTTCATTCGAAATCTGAGCACATTGATGTTAGATATCATTGGATTCGTAATGTGTTGAGATGAAGTTATTACATCTAAGATCAATACCGACAAGAATGGATTAGATATGATGACTAAAATGGATCAGATATGATGACTAAAGTATTAATTAGAGAGAAACTAAACATTTGCAGAAAATCAGAGCCCTCTTCATAAGCTTGAAGTGGGAGATTGTTAGGTGGGCGGCCTCATGAAAAGACAACCACGTTTATTATCCAAATCTTTATGGTTTTGATAATATTTTTAAAATAATCTACTCCTATCTTTTCCCTAATTTTTGGAGGGATAGCACCTTATATTGGGGATTGGATTAAAAGTGTAGATGAAAATTCAGTTTAGAGGTACGTAAAGAAAGGAGAAAAAAATTTGAGAGCAAAGATAGAAAGAAGGAGAAGAGGAGCAGTCATCGGTGGTCCGAGTTGGCTTAATTTTTAAGAGAGAATTCGCGACAGTGAGAACTATGCATCCAACGGTTTGGATCATATTTTCGATATCTGTATAAGGTATGATTTATCTTTTGCTCTCTTGTGTTTCTCAAAATCCACCTCGAAAGTGATACTTATTTATCCAAGAATAGATATCTTGATTTTGTGATTTTCTAGTATTACATAGAGATGGTAAAATTGTGTATCCCATTATTTTCATATAGTGGAAGAAGGCAAGTGTCATCCATAGTTTTTTTTTCTCGCAAGAGTTTTCTATATAAATTTCGCATGTTTACATTGTCTATTGATTATTATTGCATCTTGTAATTATTATTAGCTACTAATCTTACTGATAATTTATTAAAGCTAACCCCGTTTTATCACCCTTATCTGGGAGGATGAATTCATTTACATGCTAAATGGTAGGTTCTTATGTTCTTCTTGGTCAGTTGGTGTAGTTGTTATCATCAGATTATTGGCTTTAGAGATATTGGTTGATACCTTACGATTACTCACTGTTTATTTTCTACAGGCAAGATAAATAACTTAAATATTGATTAGGTCAGATTTACTTTAAATGTTGATCAGTGGTTAACCTTGCCCAATTCATTTTTCATATCTGATTTCATCATACTAGAGAACCAGCTCCAAGTATGTTTTTGTGGGGGCAAGGGTTTGTTAGACTGGCTGATTTCTGTCCATCTATAATATAATTTTTTGACACAATTTACTATACTTGAAACTTTCTTAAACAGTATGCAAAATATATTTACTAGATTTTGTGAGCACTTAGAATGCTTACGACGGGCCAAATGTTAGGATGTGGAATGCAACAACTTTTGTGCTTGACATCCAATTTTTTGTTTCAATCTACATTGACTGCACCATATGATCCTTTCAGTTCCAATCTCGTGTGCATATATGGTAGAGAGGCTCAACTGGCTTCTATATTAATACATAACTCTATTGCCATTGTTCAAAGCCGACTTAAAAAAAAAAAAAAAAAAAAAAAAATTGATAGTGACGGGCATTGTTAAACATCCAGAGGTACTTTCGAAAGCACATGATGAAGTGCTTATTCTTCTTCCGACACTCTGAAACTTTAAAATCCTTATCATACATGGAAGGAAAGTACAATCTTCTTTCAAATAAATCAAATTTATTTTTCAGTCATTTTCATAGAATTTAGAATCAACAAATCGACAAAAACTAAATTTATCTTTCTTTACTCCACTAATCAAAGTAGTACTTGTAGATACTTGGACCTTTACTTGTTAACTGATTTGATTCATCCATCATAATTATTTTTATTTATCACCATTTAATATTCACCAAAAATTTTCTTTAGAAGAATGATAATGTCATCGCCTTCTTTTCGTAATTACTTCCCTAACCAAGTGAGTTTTCATAGATAATCAGTGTATACCAATTTTGATCCAGCATCTAAAACAGATACAACAAACAATATTATGTTAGGTTCTTCCAAATATTTATTAAATTTCTTGTATTTATCATACCAAAGTCTTCACAATATTATTAACTTTAATAGTTTCTTCTTGCAATACATGCTGAATAGTCCAAACTTTCCTAAAATATAAATAGATGTAAAATACTTGCGACTTGAAAATGCTTAAGTTGTATCAAAGTTTTAAGGAATTATTACCAATTTGATTTTTTTCCAATCATCAAGAGACTAAGCATCATTCAAATGCAATTGCACAAATCTCATAAATGCATCCATTTATGACGAAACATTCGTGTGTATTTGATAAGTAAAATTCCACCTTATGGGTACATTCAAAACCAAATCTTTTCTAATATGTAACTTAAATAATTATGCAATTCTATTAAAAGTTTACATTCTATATAAACTAATAACTTATATAGCCTAGTAGAATTTCAAATATATTTTAAAGAAGGGGTATTTACAGATTTGTCCCTTAAATCTTTATAAATTATTATTTAGTCCCCCAAATCTTCATATTTAGGATTTAGTCCCCCAAATTCTCTAAATTACTACAATTTAGTCTCTCCGTTAGTTTTTCCGTCCAAATAAACAGCAGAATTTAATTTTTACTTTTTAAATAATGAAATGTCATAAATACCCTTATGAAGAAAAAGAGGGAAAGAATAGAGAGATAGAAGAGAAGAAGAAGGGGGAAGCCAATAAACCCAATGAAGAAAAGGAGAAGAGAGGAGAAAGAGAGAAGGAGAAGAGAGTAGGAAGAGGAAAGGAGAAGAGAGGAGGAAGAGAGAAGGAGAAGAGAGGAGGAAGAATGAAGAAAATGAGAAGAGAGGAGGAAGAGAGAAAAAGGAATTAAGGAGGGGTAAAATGGAAAAATCAGATTAAAAAATAAACTGGGCTAACGGAAGTCAGGGAGGGGGACTAAATTGCAGTAATTTAGAAGATTTTGGGAACTAAATTCTAAATATGAAAATTGGGGGACTAAATTATAACTTATAAAGATTTAAGGGACAAATCTGTAAATACCCCTTTAAAGAATCATCCATCACATTTATCATATATGTCTTGCACTATTATGTTTAAAATATGTGTGCAACATCTTATGTAAATATATTCACCATTAAGACTGATTTGGGTACAAGATTTCATTTATTAGTGAAACCAGATTTTTTGGATAGTTTTAATGTAAAACTCCATTTCTAAAGAAACATCCCAATTGGGTACTTAAAATGGAGTTTTTTAACTCTGGCGTTATAGAGTTTAAGAATATGTAAACTCTATTTAAACTCTAAAATCAAGATCTTACTTAGAGTAGATTTTTTAAAGTTTCATATCTCTTGATTTTGAAACCTTGTACCCGAACTAGACCCAACTTAAGTGGAATCCAACTTCTGAAACTAGAGTTTCTATATATGCATCTCTAGTTTGTAAAACTTATGTAAAAGCAAAGTTCTCATAAACTCTGTATCCAACATTTCACCAAAAATTCTTTTAAGATTTTCTTAAAAAACATATTTGTATAAAAATTATGAAGAGCAAGAACAAGCTCCTTTTCACCTAAATCCTGTATAATAAGTCAGCATCCAAGCACTACTGAGAGCATATCAAGTGTTAACATATTAAAAAACTTTCTTAAACTTCACATCAGTTTGTTTAAAAACAAAATCATTATCAATAGTTGAGCAATTAAAACTAAAAATCTGACATTTTTATAAGAAGGGAATAAGTCTAAAGTAGAACTCACAAAACAATCTAAGTTCTCAAAATATTTGAAGTTTTTCCTTGAACTTCTTGATATAAAGTTATGCAATCATTTTTAATTATGTGACAATCAGCAATTAAACATAATTTTGAATGGATGTGCTGTACAAACAAGTAGTTTCGCCAAGTAATTCATGCATCCAGATCAAAATTAAAAAAACACACTATCATATCTAGGAGATTTATCACACGTGTTTGATGGCTTTATAAGGATTATTTTTTTGCAACTAAATTTATGAATTGGTTCATTGAGTTGTCCCCAAATTTATATAAACAATTGATTTCTCGTAATATTTATATATTACTTTATTTTTCATGCGTTTGTCTTTCAATCACAAAATTAATCCAAGTTTCGGCACTTCAATTTTCCTTGTATAAAGATTTTTGACATTTTCAATTTTAGTTTCAATATTTTCATACATCTATTAGTCCAAGTTTTTTGAAGGTTCCAATTCCAATAAGATCCCCATTTTCCAATCTTTTATTTTTTTTTTTTTTTGCTAGTAAAAGTAAATTCAGGATCCCGTAACGCCATATTCAAATGAGCATCCTCTCCTTGAATGACGTGCTCTTACAAGTGCTCTTAGACATTAGGACGTGCCTTTAGAATTTTCCTCAAACTTTGAGTTCTAGGCCCGATAAGAAAATGCTTTGAACAGGAATATGAATCTTAAAATAATGTTGTTAGTACCTTTCTTTTGTTATAAACAAAATGAATAGAAAAGAAAAATAAATAAACGGGTCAAAATAAATTAGGCAGAATTTTAAATAAATAAAAGCTTACCAAGTTTTCAAATAGGTGACATGAAATATTTTTCACTCTCTTCCCCCTTCCTCCTTTCTTTTTTAATCTAAGATAAATTTCTCTCTTCTCTAGGTTGATGTCAAAGGAAATGTGTTTTGGAGTCTTTTTAAAGCGTGTGTTTCGGAATGTTTTAGTGATATATTTCTTAGAGTAATTAGAGTATTCTGATTATGGATGTTGGGGTACTCAAGTCATTTGAGAGTTTGATTCTTATGGGTTTCATAGGTTCATAAAAATGTAAAGACAAGTACACCTTCAATTTAGTGAAAAAAAAAAAAAGGATCGAAGGGTTGGAATAAGAAAACAAAAAGATAAATTATTATTGAGTAAATTTTAAATGCTTCAAAACATATCGATTTATGGTGTTCTGAAAACACTTTAAAATACCTATCCAAGTGTTTTTGGTGATTTAAAGTGTACATCAAATTACTTATGCAAAAACTCACAAGCAAATTTCTCTATTAATACGTCATAACACATCACTCCTTAACACATTAAACCACTTCAAAACAAATCTCCCACTCCTTAACACATTAAACCACTTCAAAACAAATCTCCCACATTCTTATTTAGTAACATGTTAAATCTGTGACGGTCCTAATTACACTGGCGAACCCGAATATGTGTCTAAATAATGGGTAGGATATCACTGCAGACACTCTCAAGTACTCTCAATACTGGAGTGCACGAGCCCATTTTTTTCTTTTTTAAATAATTACATGCAAGAGATATGGAAGGTGGATACAGGATATAAACCAAAGGTCTGAATTTATCTGTCACAACATCACAGGTATATATATAGCAATATCCATATATATATATATATATATGGAAATGATAAGTAATATGTACACCAAAGATTACTTATATAGAGTCAAGTACATTATCTGAATAGAGTAACATAAATACTGAATATATATAAGAGTATCTGAATACTAAGGACAGAACTAGGAAGTAGGATACATATGCACTCGGCCTACTCCTGAAATATATAAAATAATGAAAATCCTACAAGGAGCTATGTACTAGCACTCGGCCTACTCTTGAAAATGTAGATTTTCAATGAGTGAGTCCTCCTCCTGTGCTATCGCTGTCTCAGCTGGTTGACCTGAGATATGAATTCCAGGAGTGAGAATCCAAATAAGAATACAAATCCAAGTTCATGCTATACTATGTAGACCATATAAAAGGGTAGTATGTGGCATGCTAGCAGGAGACAATAAAAGAGGTGTATGCGCATCGCTCATGAAGTATATGGTAAGTTTAATATAATATGAATCATAAAGTATATGATATGTATGATATAACATGTTCATACATATGAATCATAAAGAATAAAGTATGCAGAACATGATTTGAATCATGAAATATATGATGCATTCAATCCAATTAATTTGGAACTGAATGTTGGAAGTATTAACGTGTTCTATAAGTGTACAATGCATGTACCATACCACGGTCCCAAGGCCGATCAAATGTGAATCGGATTCCAAACTACTAGAACAGTAGATATAAGGTTATAAAACTCTCACAATACGTATTTCATTCCACCATTCACTTTTCTCATATTCACAATGTAGTATATGTTATGAGTCAATATATCAATGTGACATGTGTGATAGGATGCATTTATCAATAGCCATATTAATGTAAAATAACATGCACAGTAGTACGGGCAAGTACAAGAGTTATAGAACATGTTCAGTGTATGCGGTATCATTTCCAAGCAAAAAAACTATGTACAAGAAATAAAATGCACAAATAAACATGCATGCATGTATAGCATATCTTAAATCAAGTGGTATATGCACGATCATGATATGTATGTCTAAATATATGGTATGATATATTTAAATTCATTATGTACAGGTAATAAAAATAGAGATTAAACATATATATATGGATATCATATCATAAATCAAGGATATATGTACTGACATAGTACATGTGCCTATATTGCTGCAATTCAGTGAACATATTAGATTTCCAAATCTTGTTTGACTAACACAAAATAGAAATAGAGGCTAATATTTTATATAGTTGTAGAATTCAATTAATTTTAAATGGGCTTAATTAGAGTTCCAGAACAAAAGTTCTGGTTTTTTTACTATGGACATGCTATATTTGCTATGGACCTGATATAACTAGAAATTTTATATTATTTTTAACCAAGATAGAATTAAATTTAGAGCCTAAGATCTTTATCAATCCTACATAATTCAATTATCTATCCAATAAAACTCAAATGAGCTCAACTGGAGTTTTAGAACAAAAGTTATGCCTATTTTACTATGAACTTGCTATTGCAGGGCTGCTAATCTAGGACAACAATAATAATGCAAGTTCCAGTTTTTTTTGGATAGAAAAATGACTAAATTAGAGTTCACTATAGTTGAAAGAATTATAGTTTAATAAATCATCTTTCTAATGGTATTGGAATAAAATCATTCGGAGTTTAGATGTAAAAGTTATGACAATTCTAAATTGGGCTATTGCATATGTCTATACAACAATATGCTATGTGCATATGTAACATGCACGGTATGATACATGCCATTAAACTAACGATAAATACAAGTTAGAGCATATATAATCTAAAAATTGGCTTAATACCAGTTCTTATAGCATGTATAAGAAGATTATATTATGAAAACACATGTTTAAAATATTTGAGAGTGTATTCGTGATTCTTGTTAAACCTAAATCAAAAATGAACCGATATTGATGTGATTGCTCCTCAAAAGTAGAGAAATTTCTCAAGAATCACCCTAGAAAACAAGATCAGTTGCTAGAGAAAGCTTTCCCACATTTGCGGAGAAATTTATAGTTGATTTGAAGAAATTAAACTCAAGAACAAGCTCATAGACAATTTTGTGAATTTTTAGCCCACCCTCAGGCTGAATATTTAGCGATTTATTTGAGAAAAACGGAGAGGGAATTAGAGTTCAAGGTTTGAAGAGAAAATGAAGACGAAAAAAGAGGAAGAACCTGGATTTTTTCAGATTTTTCTGAATTTATTTCAGGCAAACAACCAGTGGAATGTGTTTACTCTACCTTGTTAAAAGCCTTTTAACTTCACCTAAATTATTAGCTTGCCATTGTATCAACTTCTATTCAAATTGGTCAAGGATAGCAGTTGGGTTTCTGGAGACAAATTTAAAGTTGGTAAGAGAGTAAAATTGAAATTATTGATTTAATTTGGTTATTTTAATTGCTTATTTACTCAAAAATTGGCCAATCCGAAATAATTCAAGAAAAATATAAAAATTCAAAATAGTAAGATAAGAGATTCTCGCTCTATAGAATTTAAAATTTGCTAGTATCAGTATTCGAGCTCTTAAACTAATATGGATACTGAATAAACCGATATAAGGGCTTAAGGACTGGGTCATTGCAAAATCTAAGATTAAAAACCTCAAACCCACGTTCATGTTACCTAACAGTTTTTTACTAAATAGATTAAAATAAGTTAAGAATTTAGAGTTAATTCTGGTGAAATAAGGGCTTTCTAACCCATCTATATAGTTGAGTTAACTAAATAGATTAAAATAAGTTAAGAATTTAGAGTTAATCCTGGTGAAATAAGGGCTTTCTAACCCATCTATATAGTTAAGTTAAGAGATTATCCAAATTATCTCCCAAAAAGCTTCCTAACTAATTTCTAGAAAATTACTATCCAAATGTTTTGAAATGTATATAGTTAGTTTAACTCGGATTGCATCCTTAAGTTCTTTTCTATTGAATTGAATTTGTAAGTGGATTTGATCCCGTGTCAGACCAGGTTTGAAAGAAATATCTCTCCTCCCTCTATAAAACATTTCCCTTCTATCTCCCTCTATCTTTCTCTCTCTTTTCTCTCTTAAATAAACTCAATCATTTATCTCTTTCCCTCCCTAAAATTAATATTCCACCCCCTCTTTCTCCTATTTCTCCACTCTCTTCCTTTTTTCTCTCTACAATAAACATCTCTCTCTTCTTTCTCTCCCTTCCTAAAAAATACCTCTTCTCCATTTTCAATTCACACAAAAACTGAATTTGTTTAACAATGAACCAAACATTTTGTAGAAATATTTTAAATCTCTGATACAATATAAATATTTAAATTACTTTATAATTAACCATTGATTTCTCTCTCAAAAGACTGATAAGGTTACTTTTTGAGATTACGAGAATCATTATAAATTACACTATTCTTGTCTCATATCCAATTTGGAACTATTTGAGCTAGGATATTAAATTTTCTCTCTCACGCCTTCTTTAGGATCGAAGGTACTCATCAGATAGGCACTTTACCAAGGGATGCAGGAATATAGGGACAATCCTCATGAATTCTAGATGACTTCCATAGAATAAAAAAGGTGGACTCCCATCATAGACCCTGACAACATATTCATAGGAACATACTAAGCCTCCATTATATTATCAATAGCTAAAACAATTTAAAATTAACTATAAATTCCTCTCTCAAAAAGGTAGCTATAGTTACACTCTGATTACATGAGAATCGGTATAAACTATACTAAATACTGTCTCATATCTGATGTATGACTGTTCGAGTTAGGGTGTTACAAGATGAATTTAGATAATTTGATTAATCATGAACTTAACATAGTTGATCACTTAGAAAACTTTGTTAACAAAAAAATATATTTTATGTTATGTTCAGTACAAGAGTTGTTGTATTACTATTAACTATGCAACCTATAACAAGAGAAAGAAAAAAGAGAGAGCAGAAAGAACATGCTGATAGAAGAGAGAGTGAGAGGGAGAAGAGAGATGTGGATAGTTGAGATTCGAAAGACAGAAGAAAGAGACAAAGAACAGAGGGAAAGAGAGAGAAAAATAGAATGCTTATTTTAACTATTTTAGAGAGAAGAAAGAGAAGAGAGAGAGAGAGAAGATAGAACAAAAAAGAGACGGAAGAGAAAGAGAGAAGCAAGAGATATGTTCTTCGGCGAGACGATGCAATGTTGATATTTTCAAAGAAAGAATATGGAAATTAGGGTTATCACATGCCATAAGCGGGAGAAACGAAAAAAAATAGAGACAAGAGTTAATAACTATATACGTTGTTGTTTGGGGTTGAGTGATTGAAAAAATTTCAAGTCACTTATTAAAAAATGCATATACTTAAGATTATTTATTTAAAACTTTCCTAGATAATTTAATATGGGCATGGCATCATTATAACTCTTCTCATGTGGTATCATCTTTGGAAAAGAATGATGTTTTTTAAGGTTAAGTTTTGAGTCTTGATAACTCCATATTAGATTTTTGATTGGTAATGACAAAACCTTTTATTTCATTATAATACGAGATTTGGCTTTCTTTATGAGTTTCCTTGCGACCATGCAAATATGGAGGATTCAGCGAGACTATGCAAGGAGGAATGCCTGAGAAAATGGTTCTGTATATCTATTGTATCTGAGTTCGAATATGAAATTTTATGAATAGGTAGAAGTTTTGCTACTGAAATTAATATGAATATGAATATGATTTTTCTTATTTACTTTTTCCTTGATTTGGATGCAAATCTGGATTATTGAATAATATCCAAACAAAATCCTAAATTCTTATATTTATAATAGGTTTTTATACATAAATGTGGAGTGTAATATTTTGCAAATTTATGTCATGTAATTTATCTATTTTCTGTATATAAAAAATGTTATTTGGATATTTTTAGTTAGTTTTCAAGATAAATACGACTGCAGCAATGACTGCATTAATTTTGTAAAATAACCGCAAGAATCAAGTTCGAAAAGAGATATATTGAGAATACATTTAGTAGCTAGTGAGTCTAGAGTAGCTAGTGAAACATCATATTATGGACAGAGGAAGACCAGAGCCCATGGTTCTCCTTCCAAAAAGATCAGAGCTTGAAGCTATGCTTTTAGCAGTACCTAGCGACAAAAAGAGAGTTAAACCAAGTCAAACTTTATGAACATAATCCTATGCGGAATTGGAGTCAAAATATTTGCACTAACCATTGCTACTTAGATGTCAATGCTACTACTTGGCAGCACAATAGATAAGTCAATAGTTGGTATTTTTCTGAAAACTTTGTATAGTTTTAGAACTCTTCTAAGTTGACTGTATTTAGGGGTGGCAAGTGGGTCGTGCCCGGCCCGGCCCAGGCACAGCCCGTGCCTGGCACGACACGGCCGCCCTGGGCTTGGCCCAGGATCGGCCCGCCAGGCACATGTCGTGCCTAGGCTGGGTCGTGCTGGCTCGTTTTTTTTAATTTTTTTATTAAGTATTAATTTTATTATTAAGTTAGTTTAGGAGAATAATTAACTTAATATAATTAGGTTTAATAAGAAGAAATGATAGTAAAAATAAAATTTTATTATATTCAATCTCATTACATTGATATAATTGCTCTATAAATCTCTTTAGAAATCATATAAAACCCGAAGAGAAGGGAGAGGACCCTAGCTATTGCCCTCAACTTATTCTTAGTATTTTTTCCAAGAGATTTATGAGATAAAAATTATATAAAAAATTTTAAAAAATACATAAAAATCCCAACAAATGTAGAAATTACAATTTGGAAAGTAAAAAAAAATAAAAGTCTATTTTTATTCATCTTTTGCTGAGGTCTCTAATTTTATTTTATTGGACGATCCTTATTTCTTTTCTTCTGTGTCTAGCCAGTTCTTTAAGCAAACACATATTTCCAGTGTATCTGCTGCCATTGAGATTCTCCACTCCGTGAGCATTCTACTACCTGAACTAAAAATAGACTCTGATGCTACAGTAGACACCGGAAGAGTTAACAGATCACGGATCATGTTGGAAAGTACATGATATATTTTTTTCCTGTGATTTCTACCAGGCCAAAATATCAAAGACTTCATAATTTTCTGGGGATACATCATCTTCATAATTAGCCCTTTCTAAATAGTAATTTAGTTCATTAAAATATGTACTAGATTGTCTAGCCTTTTTTTGGTAAAATACAGATGATATTATTGGATTACGGATTTCTCTAATAGTTGGTTCCTTTGTAAATTGTGTTTTATCACCATACATAACATCATATATTTTGTACATAATATCTAAATAAATTTTAATATTATTAACTAAATTCCTAATATTATCTCCATAATACATATTTTTATAAAATAAATCTATTAAAATTTTAAGTCCATCTGACTTACTACGTGGATGCACAACAGTTGCAAAATATAATAAGTATGAAAAATTTCTAAAATATTTATTAATTTAGTTTCCATAGGTTGAACAATATGTTCAAGTATTGAGTGATTCCTACACTCATTAAAAACTGAACTAATTTCGGTTAGATAATATACTACAATATGTGTAGTTGGGTAATAAGTGTATGACAGTGTTCTAGTTGTAATTTTAAAGTTGCTTAAAAACTTAGTAATGCAATGCAATGCAATGCAAATGGTGTCATTCACTAAAATCTAAAATACATGTTGGTAACTCCATTTCATTAAACATATTTATTACATCTTTATATTAAATTATCGTGTTTAACATTTTATATGTAGAATTCTATCTTGTTTTTATATTTAGAGGTAAAATTTTAGGTGAGATTTTAAAATTCCTACATATTTATTTAAATGATTGTCTTCTTAGCCCACTATTTTTAATAAATAGTATTGTGTTTCTAAATTTAGTTATTGAATCACTTATTATTCTTAATCCATCTTGTACACATAAATTAAGTATATGACAAATACACCTAATGTGAAATAATTTTCCATCTAAAATTAGTTTTGTAATATTTTTTAGAATTTCTATTGTGGCCGTTTTTTCAGAAGTATTATCGAAAGAAATAGAAAATATTTTTCTTTCTATTCCAATTGCCGAAAAAATACTAAGTAGGGATTGTGATAAATTATGTGCATTATGAGGGAATTCAAATCTCCTAAATCTAATTAATTATTTTGTATATGCCAATCTTGATCTATATAATAATTCGTTACACATAAATTATGACAACTATTTAGAGCCTCCCAACAATCTGCGGTTATGCCAATTCTAAAAATTAAAGATGTTAAAATAATAATTAAAGTTTTTCTCCTTTTTTTTATATTATTTAACTATGTTGGATTTACATGTAGAACGTGGGATTTTTTAAATTTGTCAGTAAATGTTATTTTTAAAAAATTATTCAAACTTTCGATTTTCCGAAAAAGAAAAAGGTAGTTCGTCGTGTACTATAAATGTTGCTAAATTTTCTCTTGTGCTTATAGGATTATATTTATAAATTCCTAAAGATACTCTATAGATGTTTATTTGTATTTGATATGGTTCATTTGGTGAGTGTGTTATATCTAGGTATCTTTTAAGATGACCCATTATACTACCTAAAAGGAATGAATAAATTTTTTGACAATATTTACACCTAGTTTTTCTAACACTATTTTCCATAGTTTTTTCAAAATATTTCCATATGTCCGATCTAGAAGTCCTAGCGGGGTAGTTGTTTAGGTTTCGGGTATGGTTGCTTCGGTTGGTTCTTCTTGAGGCAAGAAAATGGTACTTGAGGAGGGTGTTCTAAGGGTTAGTAAATGTTTTGATATTTTTCACTTGTTAAAAAAGGAGAAAAAGAACCTGCGATTTGAGAGAAAGAAGCGCCGGATGAGTATTGATCCATTTCAAAAATTCTCGAAAAAAACCGAATAAAAAATCTCAAAAAAACCGAATAAAAAGCTTCAAATTATATATACCTCGAGGGGTGAACCACTTAAGAGATAGAGTAGAGAGAGGAGTATTAGAGGAAGGAAATCGAAAAACCGAAGAGAAACTTGCTTGAGAGATGAGACTTGAGGCCAATGAGGCGTGCTTGAATCTTGATGTTGAGGCTTGCTTGATTGAGACTTCTTTATTACTTGATACTTACTTGAAATTTGATCGAATATGGTAGAATTTATTTAGAAGAATTTTATTTTTAGAAATTTTTGTGAGAGTTGAGAATTGAGAAGAGTTTTGAGAGAATGAGTTTATTTGTGTGAAGAATAGAAATTGAGGAGATGGGAGTTATTTATAGGGAAAGAAAGGTTTTTTTTTTTTTTTTGCAAACAAAAATTGCAAACCTCCCCAACAGCCATTTTGATCGGTGGGAAAAAAAATTGCAAAACAAATTGCAAGAATCATCCCAACGACTATAAATATAGCCGTTGGGGGGCTCTATGCCAAAAAAAATTGCAAAAAGCCCCCATAACAGTTAAAAACGGCTTTTATTTAGAAAAAAAAACAGGCTGACCCGTGCATGACACATGCCAGGCACGGCTCGGCCCAGGCGGGCCACACCATGCTCATGGCACAGGGCATGGCCTGGCTCATCCGCGCCGTGCCTGACACGTGCCAGGCCGAGCGTGCCCAACGGGCCGCCCGGCCCATTTGCCAACTCTAACTATATTAGGGTTTTATTCTTCGAATTTATAAATATGTTATAATCCTCCTCCTCAAAGTAGATGTGCTTTTGTATTCTTCTACTTATTATATAAACGAAGGAGATCATTGCTCATTGGAGTGATGGCCGCCACGGCCTCGCTGTGGTGCTTCATTTCATTTTCTTCAATCTTTTTTGTGTTAGATAATTATTTTAATCACTTCAGATAGTTTTAAATCCTTGTTTAATAGTAGTAATTTCTTCTTGTTTTAATTAATGAAAATTGGTTTTTTACATGTTAATTGAATAACTAATTTTAATAAGTTCTAAGATGTAGATGAAACTAGGCAAAACACTATTAACATGAGAATTTGATCTTCTTATATGTTACTTCATTGATTATTTACTAAATTAAAGTTAAAAAAATTGACTTATAAATCAAGGATTTTGATAGGTTATTATTAAATTTATTTTGATTGCCTATGCTTAACAAAGATTTGAAGTTAATAAGTTTTCTTAATATAACTAGTAATCTACGTGATATAATTTGAATCAATGGTTATTGTTATTTTTGATGATTTATGCTTGAATGTCACTTGATATTTCATACTTATAAATAAAGAAGTTAATTTTAAATTAAAAAGATTAATTTCTTAATATGATAGTGATTGTTTATAATAAAAAGTAAGAAGAAGAAAGATGATCATTGATATATCGCTAGTGTAATAAATTTTAACATTTTAGGCTTGCTTTTTAGAGATAGCTAATTAAAATTTTCAACTAATCGATGTTTTCTTGTTAACTCGTTAGATTAATAGATTAAATAAAATCACAAAACATCTTAAATCCATGTAGGATGGCTTGTTAGTGCTAGGTGTACTTGTAGTAGAATATAAATTCACATCAAAATGCCCCCAAATCTCTCTAATTTACAATTTTCCATCCACATCATTGAAAATGAGTAAGTTTTCCACTCAAGTTATATTACTAACATCCTTAGTAGGAGATTACTAATCTTACCTTCTGCTTCATCTTCATCCATCTTCGCTTTCTGTCCTTCAACTACTGTTTACCCAATGAATAAGGCTAAGAAAAAAGTCTCAAATCCATCAATAAAAACCTTAAGAAATCTTTTCTCTGTATTGTGGGATTAGAACTTTTTTAATATGGAGGTATTAATCTAATAATATCTATTAGTTTGGCACAAATTAACTAAGTTAGTCAACATAACCAATATTCTATTTTTAATTCTTGACAATAACCAAGTGCAGCAAACTTATTAGTTTTTAATGATTTGGTAGAAAAATATGTAAATCTGATGATTTGTAGGGTAATTATGAAAATATGAAGGATTTAGGGTATATATGTAGAAAGTCCTTTAAAATATGTATAAATTTATGGTGCATGTCTAGAGTCATGACTCCAATATTAAAATAACTGTTTGAGAAGGCCTCATTGAAGCTTATGTTTATCGCATATTTTAGCATTAATTATAATAAATCCATAACTACAAATTAGAGCATCACCTATTGTTGGATATGAATATGCGACAATTGACAATCTTGGCTTATGTCTAGAATAAAGTCATGTACACCAACAATTTTGTAGAGTATATTGTGATTGCTACTCCAAGCTATCCCAAACTGTAACGCCCCGCATCCCAAGATACGGGTAATATTCGGCAACGTATCATAAATGAATACATCAAGCTTAAAACACATGAATACATATATACAACTATCAAAAATACATAATCATATACCATAAGATAACAACATAGATTTAAAACAATAAATTTCTTCCATAAATAAGGATCAATAAGTTTATAGGAGAGCCAAACGATTTTTGTTACATCATCAAAAAGTTTAAGTAAACAAAAGAAAGATTAATAATGAAGTTTCTAAAAGAAACAGAAAACAAACTATAAAAATCTCTATCGAGTTTCTCAAGCAGCAAATACACTTATTGAAAATCTACTAACTCTTCAAAATATGATTCTAGCTATGGTGGGTCTTCCTCCTCATTCAACTATAAATCAGTATCTGGGCATGCCAAACCAGAGTCATTAAAACGATCTAGCAAGTACTACAAGAGGAGAAATAATAATACACAAGCACACTATGTGTATATATAAATAAAATATAAAATTGAATAAAATTATAAAATCATGATAGTATCAGAATTTTAAACTAACTATTGAAAAGAATGTGAAACATGGATTTAGATTATATTTGTCTAAAAATAATAATAAATCAACCAGTAATAGTGAAACATATCTTGAGTGGTGTTGGAATTTAATGTGACGGTAAAATTTATATGAAACTGTAAAATTATAAATGCATACAAAATATAAATCAATAAGAAGAAGTGAACATAAGTTAATTTGTAGTTTCTTGAGAATGATACTAGTCAGGTGTACATCTGTATACATATATCATGGATAACCTTGTAGTAGAGATATATATAACAAAATGAATATGCATGTGAAAATATGACATCATATTATATTTTTTTGTTAATTCATTTGGAACTGTCAGAAATAGTGTGCCACATGTTTTACGAGTATCCCGTGCATACCTGACACCACTTTCATGATTCCTGGTACTGCCCCAGGATGTACCGCTAAGTACTAACGAACATGAACTCTGATGAGCCTAACATTTAGGCGCGCAGCCCTATATACTGATGGTGATCTAGTAATCACCCAGAACCCCCATGGTTAGGTTCCTAAATTCTGTTGTGAAACCTCAAAAATGTAAAACTCCTAAAATATGTGTACAGTTCCTTCTTCGAGTTCCCTCATAACCCCACAATTTTATTTCTTATAACTTAAAATGAATTCGGAAATATAGATTGTAATAAGTCTTAACACTTAGGTTACAGGTTATTTGAGTTGAAATGAATCTTTTACAATAAATATAAACCATAGGCATACGTGGTATAAAAAAATTGAAACAAACGTCAATATATTTGAACATGTGAAGACAAATAAAAATCAATTTGAATAAGTCGTTTCTTTTCTTTTGGAAATCTACGATAGTAATCTCTACACAATCCAAAATAAAATAAATTATTCTATCTACAACAATAATAAACATATACTTTTCAAACTTTCTTTCTAAATAATATAATATAGGAAATGTATTTTATTAATGATGATTTTAATCGAAATTTATTCGTTTGAAATTACCCTAGCGACAAAATTTAGACTATAGAAGAACACAAAGTAAAAGCTAATGAACGTCGACTTATTTTTTTAATCTAATATTCATTTATAACACATAGGCATAAAGCTTTTCAAAACGAAAAGAAATATGATATTTCATTATAACAAGTATATAAAATATAAAATAAAATATAAAAAATGTAAATATTTGAAAACAAGTATTAAATATGAAACAAAAAGTGTAATATTTGGACACTATATAAATATCTTTTATTTTTGTCAATAACAATATAAATTAATATCGCTATTGTTCTGTCCTCGTAGAAATATATGAATATATTGAGTACTTAAACATTAACCTTAGAGATATGAGAAAAGTGTGCTTAAATATCCAAAGTATTTTATCTTTTTGCTATTTTTTTTAAAAGTTATTACTTTGTGTGTGTGTGTGTAATCCATTCACTGTGTTGCAACAATACAGGAGAAAGGGGAGGATTTTGTATTTCTTTTGGTTTTTTTATTATTTTATTTCTTTATGTTTTTATTTCTCTTCCTCCTCTCTATTCAACTGCTGAACAGAGAGGAAAGAAATATTTTTTTTAACAAATCCCCTTGTAAAAATATAAATTAGAATGATAGAAAACTCAAAGTATCCGTTCAATAATTGGTCAAAAGCCAATATTAATGTCACAACAGTATAGATTTTAATTACTCTGTTAGTTGTTGAAGCAGGAAAAAGTCATCATCGTACAAAAATAATTAATGGAGAAACTTGTTAGTTTATAAACATAAATTGGTCTAATCCTAAAACCATGGAGCCTAAAATAAAAATAAAATTTTTATTTGTAAACTAACATAATTAAATAAGGATAAAATTTTAGAACTACTCTTTTATACATGAGGAGTTAAAAGCAGCTAAACAACCAAAATAAATTTATATTTAATCATCTTCAAAAAAAAAATTTAATTTTCACTTAATTTTCATGAAAGAAAAATATTAGAAATAAAAGTAGGGATAAAAATCAAATAATTATTAAGGAGGGAAAAACAAAAGAAGCACTACATCAATTCATATATTCAGGAAAAAAATTGTTAAGTTGTTGATTAAGAAAGATTATAGAAGATTCATATAATAATAGTTAAACACTTGCCTTTTGTAGAAAACTCAAAAAATTGAACGATCACTATTACCAACAAATTTGGATCCCCTTCTTCTCTCAAT
>JAYEPQ010000004.1:39684352-39716852 GCA_036321105.1 Dracaena cambodiana
CAACAAATTTGGATCCACTTCTTCTCTCACTCTCTACTTCTTTCTTTTTTTTTCTTTTATTCTTCTTCTTTTCGTTTCCATTTTTTTCTTTCCTCTCTATTTTTTTTCTCACTGTTTTTCTTTTGTTCTCTTCTAGCCAGTGATGGAAGAGGAAAAAAACGTGTTTCAGTTCCTGTTTCTTGTATTTATTTTTTAAAAATATTTTTAAATTTAGGTTAGTTTAGAATAAATTTAGATATATGATGGATCTTTCTAATCCAATCTAGATTCAGTTATATTTGTTATAATCAAACTAACTAGTGTTTTAGATAAATTCAAATCATAAAGTAGGTAATAAATAACATAAAAATATGTAAATTATCACTTTAATATTTATGATAATAAATTTAAAAATAAATAAACACAAAAATATTATATAGGGAAACAGGGTGTTACACAAACTGGGAGAAAGTTATAGGTTAGTGCTATTGGAAAATTGACATTCACCCCTTGCTTAGTTTCATTATTTTTTATCCCACAAACTTTGCAACAAGAAATAAAAATAAGCACAAAATAGAACGGGTTATAATAATAAGTATATAGTAACTCTAACTAGAAAATAAAACACAAAATTAAAGATTGCACTTAGAAATCCTTACCGCCAGAGATTATGACTTGGAGAATCAGAACCCTAACACAAAATTTGTGTTTATAAATCAATTATTTGATATCTAAAAATGGTTCAAACTGATTATGAGAAGAAACATGTTTTTATAGAGAAAATATTAAAATTGAGAAAACTGACTTTTCTAGACTAAATCTGAATTAAATATGTTTTTATTGAGTTAGAAATGCTTTCTGGTGGTGGAAAGAGAGTTGAAAGATATATAAGCAGAGTTGGAATCATCAAAGAAGCCCAAAATCCTAGTAAAAAGCTATTGAAAATATTATTTGGTTATCCTTTAATCACCAGATTTAACATAAAAAGCTCTAGAATGATAGCAGTGCATAGAGAATTTATAGAATTTTTTATGTGCTAAAGAATGGAGGGGGTGAATAAGTATTTGAGGGACAACATCGGATAAAATCTTCTTAGACAATATCTTGGTAATTTCATGGAGTAAAATGGAATCTCTTATCTTGAATAAGTAGAAGTTAGATAGATCAATAAAAAGAAGGAAAATTAGCATATTCAAATCAAAATCAAAACTTTAACAGTGCTGGATACTAGAATCAATACAAAAGAAAAATAAGTGCTCTTAAGTTCGAATAGAGTCTTGGCTACTTAAATCGATAACCTTGTAACAAACAATTGTTACATGACTAGTTGTTTAGTCATGATCTAGTTGCTGACAAAAAAAAACTCAAAATTATCATAGATGAACACCAATTAAAATGGGAGTTACATCCCATTAATGAGTGGTTCAAAATGGAGGTTCCACCTCATTCAGTTAAAAATTAAAATGGAGATTATACCTTTGAAATGGGGATTACACCTCCATTATTTCTAAATTAATGAGGGTTTAAATCTCCAAAACTCCTATAAAAACCAAGAAGGCTAAAAAAGATGGGAACTTCAGGAGATGATCCACACACCTCTATGAGAGGATTCACCTCTTGTACAAGAAAAATAAAGATTCTCATCTTATGAAGAGTTCTACTCTTTCTTAATTTAGAGATTTTTATCTTCTAAACAGTTCTACTCTGTCATTTCCAAAATCATGCAAAACTATTTCAACTCCAAGAGTTCGGTGTTAAAATTATCAATAGAAAATATAATCATCTCCTACCACTACATTGGAAAACCTTAACCTAACATGAATAATATGTGGATCATCAACTAAAAAGAGATCCATATTTCAAAGCCTAAAATGGCTAACACGTGGATCATCAGTCATAGAGAGATCCGCGTCTCAAAAGCAAAGAAAGACTAAAAAGCGATACTCACAGAATTATGTTTTATCTCCTAAGATAGCCAAAATGTGAATCTTCAGTTGGAGAGATCCGCGAATTGGGCTAATAAGGATAGGCCCCACAAAGTCACGTTTTAAAAGAATTATCGGTGCAAACCCTTAAAGTAGCATTAAAATACGGATCTAATCCGTGACTCAAGTGCAAGATCATGGTAAGGCCCACGAAAGCACATAAAAGCCAAAGATGATTCTTTTTCAATAAAAAGGCAAGCCCAACTAATAAACTAAAATGCGGATCATCAATCAAAAAGTGATCCGCGATTTTAGTTAACTTCTTAGCTCATGACTAGAGCTAAATATAACTTAAGTGAACTTCAGAGGGTGCCGATTCTACTTTAAAGTCTCAAGGACCAGAAACCATCTCCAACAGCACTCAAATGTAGGTCCAAGCATACGATGCAAGCTACTAAACACCAAAATGCAAATCTAAAGGTTGAGATCTGTGTTTCAGTTACGATTCAGAGAATTAAAAATGTCAGTTACAAATTCTAGAGATTTATTACAAATTCTCCAGACAAAAAGGCAGGAAATTAATTCTCAGATCGTGGAGGCCAATAGTTGGACAGTTACAACAACTCAAGAGTCTCTAAATCTTTATAAATAGAAGAAGTTTAGATGGAAAAAGGGACCGGAGATCAAAATTATAGTAAGAGTTCTTTGACATCCAAGTGCTGGTGCCATCAAAAATCTGAAACTCTTGCTACCTAAAATTTTATACGGAGTGTCAAAGGAGAACAAGATCGTCCTCCGCAGCTACTCTAGAGCCTATTTTTAAACAAAGAGAATTAGATTTTTTTTTCCATCTTCTGTAAATGGGAAACCATTGAAATTGTAATCTTTTATTTAGAAAATCCAATAAAAAGAATCATTTACGATTTTATGGCGAGCAAAAGATTGGCGACTCAACTGGAAAAGCCTATCATCTCTGATGATAAGGTTGTAGCTCAATCTAACAAGATTCTAGCTAGCAGCATGGTCAAATCATTCGTCATTAAGTTCGACTAGGAAAAATATGAAGAATTTCTTTCCTCTGGCTCCAGAAGCCCTAACTCCTTATGAAAATACCGTAAAGTTTCTAACAACTCAGACTCTAAGGAGGTTCCTAAGATGATGGTCCCATCAAAGAACTCTTCAGACCAATCTGGTCTCAAAGAAGAATCGTCTCCTTCACCAGTATAATCAGCACAAGACTTAGGGCTTGTTCCACTCAAAACCCACATTGATCTCAAGAGGATGGATCAGGATCTCCATACTAACAAGGGGAAACGACTATTCTCTGACTATCAAAAAGACGAACCAGAAACAAGGTTCCTCTCAGCCACACAATGAGAAGGAACCTAAAAGGAAGCAAGTTTCGTGCTCTTCGCAGAGCCATGAACCAAAGAGAATCTGTCAAACCACAAGCGCAAAGACCTCCAGTTCAAATATGGAGGCCAAAAAGCAAAATAGTGGTTCCAAACAAAAAAAAAGATCAAGATGCAGATGGGTTTGCTCGTGTTTCTTACAAGAAACATCGAACACCTATCAAGTTCATCTATGACTTCAAATGCGGAGTTTACATCCGCGTTTTGCAAACAAAACAAGGGTCCTATTCTTATCTCCAGAGAGTAAGATGCAACTTTCATGATCGCGTTTCCACAGTTAGATGCGGATCTCAAAATCGCGTACCAACAGAAAATGTGGTTTCCAAAATCACGTTTCTAAAAACGAGTCAACCTCTAAGGTCCATGTTCCAACTTTGGCAGAAACTCATCCATCTGCCACCGCAACTAAAGTGAAATTCGCTCCTAGAATCTTTAAGGGAATAGAAAATCCTATTCCAAAGATATCATTTGGAGGCGATACCGTATCCATTAACATGACAATGAGTTCCAATACAAAAAACCTCAGGGAACTTCTCAACAAAAAGAGAGAAGAATCCTGAGTGTCTCAATATCATTGTGAACGATTAATTAATGTGGTGCTATCGCATTATTGTTGTATAGTGGCTCTTGCTAAACAGTCAGTTTTTAGTCGACTTATAACAACTTCACTTCAACCATATACAAGGAGGAGACACAACAAATAAAAATTTTCTAAACCTGAATACCCCGAAGTATTATCTAATATGATAAACTTCTAGGGAAAGAAGAAGAAGAAGACAAAGAGTTCTCATAGAACAGATTCTTCTGACTCAGAATGCTCTTTAAGTTTAAGGAGTGTATTTAATGAGATGTGGGGTATTTTTTAGAATACCCAACTTAAGAAAGGAGTAACAATGCTTGTGGATTACAGACAAATAGCTAGAATCTCTTCTGATTATAAAGAAAAAATAGTAAATTTAGCCGTGGCCGAATCACAAACATCAGACTCGTTCGTCGAAGATTCAGCATTCGCTCATATGATACAAGGAACTCTAGAAGAGTTCATGAAATGAATGGATGAGCAAGACAAAATCATCCAACAACAATAAAATACTATTAATAAAATCAAAGATATGATGTACGTCTTGCTGGAGCTAGAAAAAGAAAGAAGGAAAGAGAAAGACGAATCTTCTTCTAAAACTCCTCATGATTTGAGGAACGATAGAACGAAGAATACAAAAAATGAATCTCACGTTCCTCCTAGAAATGATAATGAAAATAATAAAGACCGATACGAAGAAGAAGCTAATCGTTCTGTGCTTTCCCATCACCAAGAAGGAAATCTGAATCAGGAAGGAAATACAAATACTGCTTGGGTGGAGAGTTTTCAAAATCAACTGAATGCTCTCATGCATAAGAATAATTTGTAAGAGCTGCGGGTTGTGAGGTCATATCCGGTAGAATAGGAAAATATATCATTCATGGAGAATTACAAACCACTGAATTCAAATCATTTGATGGTAAGGGATTGCCAAATCAGCACCTTTACTATTTCAAATCTCAAACGGGACATTTGGTTGGAATGATCCAATCATTACGCTAATCATTATTAATACCTTAACAGGTCTAGCATTTGAATGGTTCCAGATATTAGAAACGACAACCGTCAATTCATGGAATGATTTGGAAAAAGACTTCTTGACAAGGTTTTATGAAGATGACATAGAAATCTCAATGCCAGCACTCCTTGCTACAAAACAAAAGAAGGGAGAATCCGCTCGAGATTTCATTAAAAGGTTTAGAAATGATTCTTTAATATGTCTGCATGGAGTGCCAGAGAAAATATTGGTAAAAACTTACAGATACAGTCTCTCCACTAAAGTTCTTGCTAGGATGGGACTGTAAAATCTTCTACTTGGAAAGATCTTTCATTACAAATTGAGAAAGCCGAAGAAATTACACAGAGGCTCAAAGCTGAAGAAGGAAAGAAACAAAGACAAAATAATTCTAAACAACATCAGTTTTCTTGACCTAAGGGGAAAGAAACAATGGCGATTGATACTCCAAATCCCGAAAAATCTTCTCCAAAGCTCCTCCCCAATTGTGTATTCCTCTGAAACAATATTCTTTCAAAGATGAGCATACCATTACTATCTTTATTTTGCTTATGACAAAGAATATGCTCAAATTGCCAGAATCAAAACAACCTGAAGAGGTAGGAAAGGTTAATGATCCTAATTACTGTGTGTACCATAGGATTATTAATCATCCTACCAAAAATTATTATATACTCAAAGATAAGATTTAGGCTCTACTGGATGCTAAAGTTATCAAGCTGCGGGAAGATCAGAAAAAAAGTAATCACAAATATGGTGACTTTTAGATTTGGAAAAGCTCCCAACTGGATAAAATCAACTGTTCAAGATGGAGTTCAACCCATTCCTAAGGTACGAAGAGGGTTGTGAATTATGATCCTCATCAATAATAAAAGAAAGTGTTATGTCCTTTTGAAACTTCTTAAAAACAAAAGAAGTTAAAAATAAAAGTTTTTACTTTTAATGTTGTTACTGCAATTACCGAAGATGATACAGAGTTCCTCCTCTCTCGGATTCAGAAGACAAAATTAAAGATTCTTTGGCAGTTAATGCAGATCAGCCAAAACCCTTTGGGGCGCATTTAGGGAAAGATTACTTGAAGAATTATGATCAAGTAGTAGAACCTCAGGCGCCTCCAAAAACAAGCTAAAATGGCTTAAATTTGACAAAACTCTTAAAAACAAAAATAAAGAACCTGCAAAAAGTTCTAAGAAGCCATTTCAATTTGATGTATTGGCGCAATTGGCTAATATTCCAGCAAGAATTACTTTGTATGAGTGCCTAAAACCCTCTAAACAAACAAAGAAGCTTTAAGAGAAGCTCTGCAAGATTCTGAAGTGTTTCTGAAATAAATGTCAGAAACAGTCGAATGTGAAGAAGTCTGTGCAGTATGTCATCAGACTTCCAAAAAGATTCTTTATATAACTTTCTGTCTAGAAAATATGAAAATCAAGAATAACAAGCATCATCGTCCTTTGTATTACAAAGGATATATAGGGTCATCAGAGATCGACCGAATCCTAGTTGGTCCTGAATCTGCTCTAAGTATAATGTCGAGATGGATATTATGATATCTTGGGGTCCCTATGAATAGATTAGAAACAATGAATACTACCATTTTTGGATTCAATGCTAATGGTAGTAGACCACTGGGTAAAATAAAGTTGAAATGTCAAATCGGTGATTTAAAGACAGAGGTGACATGCTATGTAATAGATGCTGACACGTCTTATAATCTTCTGCTTGGAAGGCCATAGATTCATATCAATCTCATTGTTCCATCTACACTTCATCAATGTATGAAATATATAGATAAAGATAGAAATGTGAAGACCTTGATCGCAGAGAAGCAACCCTTCAAAGGAGTTGAAAACTAATTTATAGATACGTTGTTATATCAAGACACATTTGAAATAGCTAAACAACCTGCTTCAGAGGTATCTAATAGTGGCAACAAAGCTGACACTGAATCAGGATCCGAAAATTCAAAATCCGATGATGTAAATTGGGATGGAGAACCCATTGTAATAAGCCTTGAAGGCCTTGATGTAAATAACACCACCAATTTTGATGGTGAGTGGATAATCAATGATAATATAGAGTTTGCTTATTCTTCTTATATTGATTCTGAACCCTCAAGTACTAGTACTGACGTGGTTAGTGATTATCTAGATGAAATATACTCTGTAGCTTCATTTCAAGCATACATTCGATTATTCTTTTTCATACAAAGTGATGACGATGGAGATGCAAATGAAACTATTTTTGAAGTTCCTCTAAAAAATAAAGATCAAAAACCTATAATATTTGGAAAAGTAAATAATAAGAATAAAGGAGAATATTTAGATTCTGAGGAAGAACAGAAAAATTCTGAGTTCTTCCATTATGATAAAATTCCCATAAGTTAATGAGAAAAATAAGGTACAACCAAACCAAAGGCAAGGGTTAAATTTTGAAAAAGGGAGGAAAGCAATCCTTCAACTTTTTATTCCAAAAGGAAAGATGTCAAATTACTACAATAAAACATGTAGGGGGTTGGGATATATTACCACTTCTGAAGATTTTTCAGATATGAAATCTAAAAAAGAGCAGCAAACTCATTCATCATAATCATCATGTTGGGATTCAGATTAAGTGTTGGTGCTATTTTTCACGATGTTTCTATTAATATAGTTTCCACGGACTAAGAAAAAAAAAATTGACAAAATATCACTAATAAAGGATGATCCTTGGGCGAAACACCTCAGTGTGAAGTAGAAAATTCAGTTTGAACAACGAGAACCTCTGACTGAAGATAAAGTGATCCAAATAAATATGGGTGACAAAGTTAATCCTAAACCTATATTTATAAGGAAAAATTTATCTTTAGAGGAAAAAGAAAAAATGATATCTCTCGTTCGAGAATATATTGATGTTTTTGCTTGGAATTATGAAGATATGTCAGGACTTGACCCAAAAGTCATAGTTCATAAATTAAATATTAGACCAAATGTAAAGCCAGTAAAACAACAACAACGAAGATTTCGTCCTTAAATTATGGAGGCAATCGAAGTTGAAATCAAAAAATTAATTGAGTCTGACTTTCTTTGTGAAAAACAACGTCTAGATTGGATCGCGAATATAGTCCCTATAACTAAAAAAAGGGAAAAATCAGGGTCTGCATTGATTTTAGAGATTTAAATGAAGTATGCCCGAATGACGAATTTCCTTTACCTATTACAGATATCATGATAGACAACACTTGCGGCTACGAAAGGATGTCATTTGTGGATGGATTCTCAGGATATAATCAAATTAAAATATACCCTGATGATGAAAAGCATATATCTTTCAGAATGCCACTTGGAGTATACTGTTATACAGTCATACCATTTGGTTTAAATAACGCTGGCACTAAGTACCAACGCACTATGAACATGATATTCCAAGAATATCTACGAAAGACAGTTGAATGTTATGTAGATGATCTGGCAATTAAAAGTAAAAATAAGGATGATCATCTTCATGATCTAAGAACAATGTTTGACCTTATGCGGAAACACCAGGCTAAGATGAATATTACTAACTCTTTTCTGGGAGTCTCCAATGGAAAATTTCTTGTTTTTGTAGTCACTTCCAGAGGAATTCATCTTGGTCCAGACAAAATTAAAGCAATTTAAGATATGTCACCTCCTAAGAATCTCAAAGAATTGAGAGGACTACAGGATAGCTTGGTATACATTCGTAGATTCATATCAAATTTATCTGCGAAGTGTCAACCTTTTACAAGATTGATGAAGAATGGGTATCATTTATTTGGGATGATGCATGTTAGAAGAAATCAAAGAGTATCCACCAAACCACTTGTTCTTATAGCTCCAGCCTTAAGAATAGCTTTTCTGCTATACGTCAGAGTTATGGATCATTCCTTGGGAGCTTTACTAGCGCAAAATGGGGGCATGAACAAGCCATTTATTATCTCAGCAGAATCATGATTGGGGTTGAATATCGATATAACACAGTGGAAAAAGAATGCTTAGTTTTGGTATTTACAATACAGAAAATGCGATACTATTTAGTTGGACAAACAATTTATATTATATCGAGAGTTAATCGCTTAAAAATATTAATGACTAAACTAGGGTCATTAAATGTAAAGCTATCCAATTGGGCTATTTTGTTATCACAATATCATGCATTTTATCCCACAAAAATCAATTTAAGGACAAGCTATAACTGATTTCCTAGCTGAACACCCGATTGCAGCATCTTCGAAGTTATATGAGGATATCCCTAGCGAGATAATCGAAGGAAATACAATTTTAAAGAAAAATGTTTCACAAGAAATAACTGAAGTAAATACTATTGCAGAAAATGTGTGGCAACTTTTCTTCGATGGTGCCTTTAGAATGAGACTCAAAGGAAAGATGGTAGCGGGAGTGGGAGTATTTAGACTCATGTTCTAATAATATTGTTGAATACAATGCCTAATGATTGGTTTGAAAATAGCCAAAAGTTAGGGGTGAGTATTTAGAAACATATGGAGATTTTCAACTTGTCGTAAATCAAGTTAGAGGGGAATATGAAGTCAAAAATAAGGACCTTTTACCATATTACGAAGCAGTCATAAAAATGGCTGATAGTTTTAAAGTTTCTATATCAGTCATGTGACGCGCCATCAGAATGGTTATGCAGATTCATTAGCTTCCTTAGCTGCTACTTTAGCGTTACCCAAAAATGCTAGTAAGCAAATAATAGTGGGAAATAAAGAATTGTTTTGCCCGAAAAATGAGCTTGAAGCATAATTAAATTCAAAAAAGAAACAAGAAGTAGATGAAGCATATGCTCTTGAGTCTAATCTCGAGCCAAGAGATTGGTGATTTTTTTACATAGATTATGTTCTTTATGGAATATTGCCAGAAGATGCTAAAGCAGTGATTCGAAGAAAAATTGTTCGATTCTATTATAATACCGAGCTTTAGACATTATATAAAAAATCTTATGATGGGATTTTACTTCGATGTCTTTCTAACAAAGAAGCTCAAGAAGCATGTGACAAAACTCAGCGAAATCTGTGGAGCACATTAACTAGGACCAAAACTCTGGGATAGACTCCAAAGAATGGGTTATTATTAATACTTATATCATCTATTCAATTACTAATAGTAAGTGGTTAAGTCCAACCAAAGTTGTTTTGAAGAAGAGTGGGGTAACAGTAATTAAAAACGAGAATGGAGAGATTATGCATATTCTTACTACTATGAGTTGGTATATGCGCATCGATTATCAAAAATTGAATAAAGTATAAAGATCACTTTCCGTTACTATTTCTTAATCAAATACTTGAAAGAGTTACTGTGCATGAATTTTATTATTTTTTTGATGGTTATTCTGACTATTATTAGATTGAAATTGCTTTAGAGGACCAGGAAAAGACAACTTTGACTTGTCTAATTGGTACAATTGCTTTTTAAAGAATTTCATTTAGATTATGCAATGCACACACAACATTTCAAAAGTGTATGATAAATATTTTTAGTGACATGGTTGAAGATTATTTAGATGTATTCATGGATGATTTCTCTATTTTGGAAGCAATTTCGAATCTTATTTAACTAATTTAAGATATGTGCTTGAAAGATATTAACAAAAAAGCTACGCCTAAATTAGAAAAATGTCACTTCATGATTACAAAAAGTATTATGTTAGGCCATATATTTTCATCTAACAGGATAGAAGTAGATAAATGTAAGGTTGAGTCTATTTTCAAATTACCAATACACAAAATCGTGAAAAACATATGTTCATTCTTAGGACACGCAAGTTTTTATATAACGTTCATAATGGATTTTAGTACAATTGGCAGACTCCTTTCTCACATTCTTGCGCAATATGTGCAGTTTGAATGAATGCAGGCATGTCACAACTTACGAAACTCTCAAAGAGATGATCATTACAGTGCCATTAATGCAACCTCTAAATTGGTTACTTCTATTCGAGATCATATGCGATGCAAGCAATTATGCAATAAGAGTAGTACTGGGGCAACGAAGAGATTAAAAGCCCTACATGGTCTACTACATTAGCAAGACTCTCAATGATACTTAGATAAATAATACTATCACAAAGAAGGAGCTTCTTTTTGCTCTAAATAAATTTTGTTTATATATTTTAGGCTCACATGTGGTTGTTTTTACAGATCATTCAATGATCAAATATCTTTTGTCAAATAAAGATGCAAAACTACGACTAATCTGATGGATATTGCTACTCCAATAATTTGATCTTGAAATTAAAGATAAATAGGGTGTAGAGAATGTAGTTGCGGACCACCTCTATCGATTAACTTTTGAAAATGACAAGCTACCAATTAGGAGCTCATTTCTTGATGAGCAACTTTTTTCAATCCTTGGTACACTAACATTATTAATTTTCCTATTACAGGTGAAATGCCACATCACTAGAATGTGCAAGATAAATGACGATTCTTATACAAGGTACGTCATTTCTTTTTTGATGACCCTTGTTTAAATATTGCTCAGATCAAATCATTAGGCGTTGTGTACCTGATAATGAGATTCAAAACATAATTGCATTATGTCATACAGAGGCATGTGGGGGCCACTTTTCATCTAAAAAAATAGTAGCCAAAATGCTCTAATGTAGTTTTCATTAACCTACTATGTTTAAAGACATATGAATTTTGTAAATGATGTGAGTCATGTTAAAAATTAGGAACGTTGACTAAGAAGAGTGATATGCCTATAACACCCATACTTATAATTGAGATATTTGATTCTTGGGTTAATGACTTAATGGGACCACTTTCTATTTCTAACAGATATGTTTATATCCTCATAGCGGTCGATTACATCTCTAAATGGTAGAAGCTACAACATGTAGAAACAATGATCAATAAATCGTTATCAAAATTTTCAATGAACATATATTTGTCTAAATTTTGAGTTCCTAAAACCATAATATGCCATGGGATTTCCATTTTTGCAATAAAGTCCTTGAAAATTTGATGAAGAAGAATCACATTACGCACAAGATTTCTATGTCTTATCACCCATAGTCAAATTGGCAAGTCGAGCTGGCCAATGGGGAAATCAGACAAATTTTAGAGAAAATGGTTAATCCATCTTGCAAAGATTGATCGTTTAGATTAATCAATAATTTATGGGCTTATGGTATAGCATATAAAACACCCTTAAGCATGTTTATGTACAGAATCATCTATGGAAATGCTAGTCATTTGCCTATAGAGATGGAGCACAAGGCGTACTAGGTAATCAAATCAGTTAATCTAGATCTTAATTTAGCTGGCTTACAAATAAATGAATTGGAAGAGATAAGACGTAATGCACATGATAATTTATGCTTTTCAGAGGAAATATGAAAATATGGCATGATAATCATATCACACTGTGTTTTTTTACCCTTCCGACAAAGTGCTACTATACGATTCACGCCTTCATTTATTTCTGAAAAAATTGCATTCGCAGTGAACTGGACCATTCATAATTAAAACTGTATATCTACATGGCGCAGTCGATATCAACAATCCAAAAAATGGTCATACATTTAAAGTAAACAGAAAAGGATTTAAACACTAATTGAAATTTTAGAAGCACTCTTAGGAATCTCACGATCTAGTGGATCCTCCGACATCTCATTGATATGAGATAAATAGAGACACGATATAAATTATTGTATATTATGTACTAACAATTTTATTTTGCAGTTGTTACATCATGAGTACCGAACCGGGGTAATTTCTAAGCACTCTTTCTTAAATTTTACTTATTTTTGATTAATTAAATAGAAATATCAATTTATTGAGGATAATGAGCATTTTAAGTTTGGGAGGATTGCTTTTAAAAATAACTTAGTTTTGATACTCATGATAATTTCAACGATTTTGTTTTAAAATTTTCTTTTTTCAAAATTTTCAAATTTTTAGAACAAAAAATTTATCGTAGTTCTAACTTTCGAATTAGGAACTAACTTTTAGCTTAGAATTAGTTTGACAACTAAAAATTAATAACTAGATATTAAGAATAATATTAGTCTAGTAACTAACAATTAGAAAAATAAAAATATAAATTTTGGTTTGAAGCAGTTTTCAACAAAGAGTGATTGTCAAACTGTTTTCGAAGCAGTTGTCAATAGCTAGCTCTGTAGAGCAAAATTTTGCTCTACTCGAGTGCAGCTGTTGAAACTGTTGTCAAAATGGCTGTCGACAACCGTCGACTGAGAGTCCAATTATAAATAAATATTTGAGTTTCTTTTTCTCTACAAACAAACCTAGCCTCCTTTCTACAGCGCCCTAGAGCCAAAGTTCCTCCTTTCGAAAGTTAAAACCATCCCCACATAATTTCTTTCAAATTTTCAGCGATCTTGAAGTAAGTAAGTCTTCCTCTCTTTGGTTTCTCTTTGAATTGTTCTTCGTAAAAAGTAGATTTTTGTCTCAAAAATTTAGATCTATAATTTATATAAACAAATTTGAATAAATTGAAGTTAGATCCTTACATCTTAGTAGATTTGGAGTGGTTTAGCAAATTTTTAAGGATTTTGATGAATTTCATGGAATAATTGAAAATACATGCTAAAATCATGAGTAAAAGAAATAAAAATATCTACTTTTTAGCAGTACTTCATGGGTTGCTTGAATAATTAACGTATATCAAATTCATGCAATAATGCAAAATAAAAGTAGAGTTTGATTAACTTTTAGAAGAAGAGTTGGGAAATATGGAATTATGTAAAAAGAGGGAAAAAGAAAAGAAATCAAACAAAATTAAAAAATAAAAAAATGATAGGCATATAATATCTGTGCTAAATTCATGATTTTGGGAAATAATAGTAGAAAATTAAGATGTATTTTTTGTGATTAATTTTGCAGAGTGAGACCAAAGAAGTAAAAAGTTTTCAAGAGGATAAGAGTGAAATCTTCAAGCCCATCTTCTCCACAGAGACACAGAGCTGCAAAAACAAACCAAAAACTCTTGAAGAAATATGATAATTTTAAGTTGGCCCAAACGTGCAGTTGATTACTCAAAACTATACAAGAACATTACCTTCAGATCATAGATGCAGGGTACAGAATTAGAAGCATATACGATGTATGCACACCGGCATGCAATCGTGAGTTATACTCTGCAACCGGCACTTGAGGTTCAACATGGATATTATATAGGAAGGGGCAAAGCAGTGCCATTCACTAGACAAGAAATCTTAAGGGCAATACTTGTACTTGATATGTCTGAGGAGCACCCAACTTTTGTGGATATTGTGAATGAGATACCAAGGGGCTCCGGCTGGTTCAAAAAGCTCTATGAAATCTTCAGTGGTGTTGCTTTCAATGAGAACTTCTTGAAAGTATGTTATGTTAGAAGGGAGTACATATTGATAAGCCTATTTATAAATCTAACATCCTACCATCCTCTGCAACAACGGAATTATATTTAAGAAATGTGATATTATTGAATATGATTTGGAAAGGCACTCGTTCGATGTCACATTACTTTGCTATAGTTCAATGCAAGGGTCAAGCTCATGAATGTATCTAGCATTCGAGATTAGCAAAACCACACTTAGTTTTGTCATTTCTGATAACAAAAATTTGCATGAATAATGGAATCAATCCATCACAGGATGACACATTTGAGAATCCCATGTAGCCATTTACATATACAATCATTAAAAGAAGCATGAGTGCTCGACACACCCAGTAGGAACAGCAGGTGCAACAAGAGCAAAATCAAGCTGCTGCCCCGCCGGCCAGTCACGGAGAACAAGATCAGAAACGTGTCAAGTAATAGAGAGAATAAGGAGATGCAACAGTTACGGCATGCCAACTAATAGAGATTACACTCCAATTTTTGAATGAGTCGATTATAAAGATGATAGACACGTTCAATGAAATATTGCAAGTCATCGAAGAATGGCAAGCCCGAGCCAAGTATCGTCAACAACATCAATATCAGCTTCTCACCAAAGTATTCAGACAAATGGTTGCAAGACACGTTTCTCCTGATGAAGATGAAAGGACGAGCTGGGGGACCACAGGGTTTCACTGGTGTCAAATATGCAAGCGACAAAAAAGTTTTCATAAGATGCATCATTGATAATGACTACTAGAGTGAGTGAAAAATTTTAAAGAACCAATAAAGCCAAGTGTTTTCTAACGTTAACCTCTTACATTACTTCTTAGTGTCTTATTCGCATAGTTACATTCTTTATGCACTAAGGACGTTGCATATTTTATATTAGGGGTGGAATAGATATGCTATACGTTGCTGTATCATAACTGCTAACATTTGAAACAAATTTTTTTTTCTAAATTTTTCATTTCTTTAAAGTAAATAATAAGATTAGAGGTACTTTATATTGCATATTTATGAAATTGATATCTTAATATTTATACTTATATGATAGTAGTTTTATGTGATCTTAATTAAGATTTTAAATTTGACAATAAGATATATGGATACTTAAGATTTGAATAAAGTATACACTCTAAACACTTACACAACATAGGAGGTTGATAACAAAGAGAAAAATTAAAAGAAGGCTTATCATATATGAATTAAAAAAAAAAAAAAGAAGTAAGCCTGATATTAAGACAATATATATTGAGAAAAAAATTATATATATATATATATATATATATATATATATATATATATATATATATAATAAATTTGAGAAAGTAAGTGTTAAGTTGTTGGGTTCGTGTACCTCGGTAAGCGTTCATATTAACACGAATGATACTTATAAACTTTTATTATAAACATGAGCTAAGTAACTAGGCATTTGTGCCTCGATACTCGGTAAGTATAAATATTCACATGAAAGACAAGTGTTTATGAAAAAAAAATTATATATATATATATATATATATATATATATATATATATATATATATATATATATATATATATATATATATATATATATATATATATATATATATATATATATATATATATAAAGGGTTCTTATAAGTTTGATTGGAGTTTGAAACTTGATAAAACTTATATACATGATCACAAGAGTGCATAGAAGAGGATAATTGAAAGTACAAGTATATTTACAATACGATTTAAATGATCATGATAGATATATAAAGGCATTAGATTATAAGCGATTTGTTAAAATTGACATTTTCATAAATATCTGTGTATGTATCTCTAGTTGAGTTTGAAATGGAAAAAAAATGAAAACAAAATAATAATAATAAATATATAGTAATAATATAAGTAGTTAATAATAGGATACAAACATTTTTCTTTTTATTATTTTACACTTATCCTTATTTTTGCATTTATTTATTTCTTAAACTCAAGCATTTCTTGATATTTGTGGGTAATATCATTGGAAATAAGAAAACACTCATCCACTATGGTAACCTACGGATTTAATGGTTTGTTACACGTGATAAGTGCAATCGTGATTCCTATGAAAGTGACTTAAAATTTATTTTTCATTTTATTAAATCTTTAATTTATTTTCTTAATTTATAAATTTGCTAAGGACTAAGAAACTCAAGTTGGAAGGTGTGATTATGCTTGAAATGTGTAGTTATTTTATTTTATATAAGCGTAATCTAATTTTATTGATTAATACAAGAAATTAATGAAAAACTATTTTTATTAATCAAATTCCTCAGTGTTTTCTAATGATTTTGCATGTTTTATATGCAAGAAAATCGAAATATCAAAATGTATCTCAAATATCAGTTCAAAACAGTGAATTTATAGGTCTGGCTGCCGACAACTGCCAGGTAGCTGTCAACAGCCGTCGACCATAAGATGAACCCGAGAGTAGTTGTCATGTTGTCAAAGGAGGAGGCCACAGTTTGTTTTTCTTGATTAATTTTTGAGATAATATAAAGTTTTATTGTAAATAGAATTCCTATTAGGCTATAAATAGCTGATGTAACTTAGATTTTGTAAGAGATATATGAATACTTTTGAGTAGAAAATAATTATTAGAGATTCAAGATTTAGTTTTGTACTCCTTCATAGAAATCAATAAAAGAATTCTCTTTTTCTTTATTCATAACTATGATGAATATGAGTGGTTAAATTCTTAAGTTGGATCAGATGGAATAACGAATCCTACGTGATTTACTGGTACGTGATTTCTATACTTATTGATTTTAATTTATTTATGTAAAATTGATATTTTTTATTCTCCATTATCTTTAAAATATTAAAATATGATTTTGAATTTTTGATGTTTTATTATTTGACGATATATTCATTATTTAGTTTTTGATATATCGTAGGATATAGACATGGTGTATGTTTAGTCTAAACGTTTATTTTTATTATCCATATTGCATGCTTAAACTCAAAATTCATATAGTATTAATTGGGAGAAGTTACTCAAAATATCAAATTTACAACTTTATTTGATTTTGTACTTCAATGATTTATTTTCTGATTATAGGAAGATTACGTGATCTATACAACTGAGATATAAAAAGAATAAACACTTCCAGCAAATTATTCTATGGGGGAATTACATCAATCTGACCAACAATTTTAATTAAAGTAAATTTATATCCTCTTTAGTTTAATTTTAATTTTAGTTAATAGTTATCCAATCTTTATTTCTTTTTATTCCATAATGTATTCTTAGTATCACACAATAATCAAATAATACTCAAGAGAACGATATTGGGTTATTACCTTTGTACTATCTGTTAATCTCTTTTACTTGGAAGTATATGATTTAGATCACAGTCGCTAGGTCCTTTTGAGGCAACTTGGAAACAAACAAAAATGGGTGAATATATCACTACAAGAAAATAAGGAATTCGTGACAACTCTACAAATTGTCACTAAAGAATGGTATTTTGTGACAATAAATAAAACTTGTCACAAAAAATGAACTTTTTGTGACGATGATAAATATTCGTTACATAATCCTAGTTTTTAGTGACAACGTATTAAATCTCGTCGCTAAATATTTGTCGTCACCAAAAAAAATCTTTAATGACGATTTTTTTCTTACGAAAATAAATATTGTCACTAAACTAGAGTATTTTGTGACGACAAATAAATTATGTCACTAAAATTTAGGATTTTTTGTGACGAAGATAATTATTCGTCACTAAACTAGAGTATTTTGTGATAACAAATAAATTATATCACTAAAATTTATAATTTTTTGTGACGAATATAATTATTCGTCACTAAACTAGAGTATTTTGTGATAACAAATAAATTATGTCACTAAAATTTAGGATTTTTTGTGACGAAGATAATTATTAGTCACGTAATCCTAATTTTTTAGTGACCACGTACTAAAAATTGTAACTAAATATTTGTTTATAGTGACGTTAGATTTTAATTGTCACAAATTTGGACTTCATTTGTGAATTTTTTGTGAGAAATGTAAAAATTGTCACTAAAAGATAGTATTTTGCAACAACAAATAAATTTTGTCACTAAAAAATTCTAATTTTTTAGCTACGAAAATAAATAGTTGTCACAAAATTCAATTTACATTTTAATATTTGTGATAATTATCTATATAATTGTCATTAAAGGGTTTTTGTTATGATAAGAATGTAATATAATTTGGTTTATTTTTAAATTAAATATTGGATATCCCCTTTTGAGGGAAATTCTAAATGCGCACCACATTTTACTAGTGAGCACCACATATACTATATAGTAAAGAGATTTACAATAGGGGAAAACCGTGCTCAATATTAAATCATGGTGCGCATTTAGAAATTCCCCCTTTTGATTTTTTTCCAAACTAAACACGCGAGCTCGGGAAACTCTAAATGCACACCATATATTACTAGTGAGCAATTTCCCCTTTGTTGTAAATCACTTTACTATATAATATGTAGTGCTCACTAGTTAAATGTGGTGCGCATTTAGAATTTCCCCACGATCTAAGAGAGATTAAAATCGTTCGACTTCATCTTCCTAATTTTCCCATACAAACGATCTCTTCAACTCCTCCCAAACCCGAACTCCTTTTCTCCCACCGCCGCGAAATCACCCCAACCGCACACAACCTCGATTGTCATCCCCCGCCACCACATTCGGCTGCCCCACGACACCGGCGCGCCCTCGCAAGCAGATCAAAGCGATCTGCTCGATCGGCCTCGCAATCCGCCAGCGATCGAGACCACCCTAACTCCGGCAGTGAGCCCAAGTGAGATCCGCCCCTCGCATAAGCCACCAAGAGAGATCCGGCACCCTCGGAAGCTGCCGGCGAGACCGCCCTAACTCCGACAGGAAAACGGCAAGATCGATTGGATCATCGGTTCGTAGACAGCAGCTAGACCCTCGCCGTCTTTGCCCGAGTTCGAATTGAAGCCCCGATCGAGCCGATAACAACCCTGCCGCCGCCCTCGACGACTCCGCAAACAAAAGACTCAAGGCTCCTTTCTAGCGTTCTCGACCAACACCGACGAAGCCCACGTCCGAAACGAAAAAGATTTTTTCAAGCTGCCAGGAAAGTCGGTATGAACTTATCTAACTCAAAAATTTAGTTTTGTTGCAGTTTAGTCGATATGGTGTTTCCAATCATAATCAACGAACTTCCCACTAATAAAATCAGCTACGAACTCATATCAAAGTCACGAAAAGCTCCACGGGATGTTGAATGATTTCACATGACAATCAGTCAACCTAGCAAAATGAATTAATAAACCTTGTGAACAATAGAATGTTCAAAATTTTCCTAAATCGAGAATTGCTTAAGATTGCAAGGCGAGCACAAAGAAATGTACAAAATTAATAATTCAGTCATACGTTAGACAACATATTAAAATGACCAAAAATGGAGATTTACAATGGTCGGATCCAAAATCTAAAGAATCCATGTAAATTTTTTTTAACATTTTATATACACGGCATATAGAAAACCATGAACTTGGACAATACATTTTCAGTGAACAACACTTTTATAACATGGTTTAGTTTGTAATTTATTTTAGAAAATTGGTTTGTGTTACCTTATGAATTCGCATGTTATCAAAATTCATTTCTTCACTATAACAGGTATGGTATTCTGCACAATGTTGCTCATGTACTCTATATTTAATAATGATAACCCCATTTCCACTATACATATTGTCGCCATGGCTTAATAATTGTTGACAAGTTACTGTGATATTACTGTGACATCTATTGGCACAAAAGAGTTGAACACTTTTCCATGATTGTGAAAGTTTTAAACTTTTATCAATGACAAATGATAAACCATTTATGTTCGATTGACATGTTGCTTCATAAAACTTCAAGTGAGCAAGATGAATGAAAAGAAAAATAATGTTGTGAATAATGAAAAATACAACCTGTAAGAAGGGAACTTTGTTATTGGATTAACTAGGGATGATAGTGTTACTAAAAAGATATAATGGTAGATATGCATCATTCTCTCAATGTATATCATAATATTCATACGGTGTGGCCAGAGAAGGGAACGCTTTATTGGATTGACTAGGGATGATAGTGTAACCAAAACATGCATACCTTGTTGTCTAGTTTGTGCAATCCTCTATCGGCTTCTTTTTCTCTCGATTCCCTAATAGGGCCAAAAGCCATTGTTTATTTCTCTAACGATGGTTATAGAATAGGCAAACTATACCCACCAAACCTAAAAATACAATTTGGGAAAATTCTAATATTTAACAGCAATGGAGTCAAATTACTAACTATAAGACTTTAAGAATAAAAATTGAAGCACAATAACCATGGGTATCAGAATAATAGCACAAAATTATTACTAACACTAAATCCAAATATCTCTTTACCTTTGCCTTGTTAATCCATTTCTTAATGAATGGATTCTAGACATCCCTAACACAAGTATGTCTCCAAAACTGAAAACAAGACCAAATTAATTCATATTATACAAATGCAAGAATAATGCGAGTTCATAGTAACTAGAAATTTATGGTAGCAGTAACTTTTGGTGTTTTCTTATTATGTATTGGTTATAAACTGGTCCAAAATAGTGTGAAAAAAACACTGAGATTCAATTTTTCTACCCACACTATTGCATTGCTTGTGTGTGCGTGCAAGAACTAAGATTCAATCCTCCCCAACACTATTGCATTGCTTTTGTGGATGTGCGTGGGATGTGCCTGCAAGCACGCACATCCACACAGACCCACTCACTCAAAAAAAAAAAAATAGTAAGTCGATTCAAGTTATGAATGTCTTCATAAGAACACATCACAAAATTCTTCAAATAGAGAGTTATAAAGAATTGGATGAATATACCTAGTTTGAAAGGTAAAGCCATCAAAATTGTCTCCTAATCTGTTAGGCCTTACTGTCAAGTCCTAAAAATTTCATACATAAGCACAAATCATAAAGAAAGAATATTATAGGAGTTTAAGAAAGCAATATGCACATGTTGTGCATTTCGTAGGCATGTTGGATATATTCATGTTGTGCATGTTATAGGCATTATGGATATTGTGCATGTTGTGCTTTTTATTGTTTTGCTAGTTGTTGTACTTGTGTGTATTATGTTGTGTTTGTTATTTTTGTTGTTTGTTGTATATGTTGTGATGAGAGGAAAAAAAATCTAAAAATCTAAAGTTGTGTCAGTGTTTCACTTTTTAAGTACCTCTAGTGACCTGCTGTGGGTTTGTTGTATATAAGAAACCCAAATTGAAGAGAGTTTTAATTATGTTCATGGCATGTACTTTAATTATTAAAAAATTAGACATGCACTTTTTAACTACCTCTAGACTTTTATGTTCATGGCATGTATTTTAATTATTATAAAATGACTGGTATGCAATATTACACTCCAAATGATAAGAGTTTTTTTTTTATGATGGGAGTTTTTTTTTTAGCGTATGATATTGTCTACATAGTTGTTGCATTCATTAAAACGGACATTATTTGATGAGCAAAATTTCATTATTTGAAAGTTAGTGCAATAAATATTGTTGATTTGTTTTTCCATTATAGAAACTATAATTGGTTTTATCTTAATTCAGGACAAACTACAACAGCTTATTGTGCAGCAAATACAGGAGGATCAACCACAAGTGATTAATGATGAAATTTTGATTCGTGTTTTGGAAGAGAAATCAGGGTGCAGGGAAAAAAGCTCCAACTAAAAGGACAAGACAAGACGTGGAAGAGTAAGTACAGAGGGCTATTACTGAAGTCAAAGATTCGATGAGGGAAGAATTTGAAGAAGTTAAGAATGTAATGAGAATGGAGTTTGAAGAAAAAATTAGAGAGGTACAAACAAAGGTTCGAGTTCAAACACAAGAAGAAATAAAGTCACAGATTCGAGCTGAAATACAAACTGAGTTCGATTCAATGTTTTAAGAACGTATGGCTGTTTTATTCAATTCTATGCAACTATCAAAATCTTAATTGTTTAGTGGTTAATTAGTATTATTTAGTATTTGGATATAAACTGTTTATTTTTTGCAATGGTGAACTTATTTAACATTAGGACAAAACTTTTGAATATTTGTAATGTACTTAAACATATTATTTTATATGCATATTTCTATTATTATTGGACTTGTTGATTCAAATATTTTTTTGATAACATGTTGTTAAATTATATGTGATTGTTATTAGTTAGCTTTGATTATATTTAATGGACTGTGATTACTGTAAATATGATGATATTTGTATTTGTGATATATATGTTGTCACAGAAGATGTATATTTATGACATATGTCATGTGTTGTTACTGAAAAAAAAAGTTTGTGACAAAATTATTGTCACTAAGTCAGATTTTAAGTGACAAAATCTTTTGTGAGTAAATTTTTTCTTTAATGACAATTTTCTTTTATTGTCACTAAAAAAATATATCTTGACGACAAAAATTGTCACTAAAAGGGATATTTATTTAGTCACTAGAAGGGGTATTTAGTGACAACAATGATTGTCACAAAATATGTTTTTAGTGACAACATATATCATGTCACTATTCATCTTTCTCACAAAAGAGGGTATCACGTAACAACATGTATATTTTTGTGACAATAGTATATCGTCACGTAATGTATATAGTGACCACTACTATTGTCACGAAAAGAAGCACTTTGTGACAATGAATAATGTCATAGTAGACACTATATAGTGACGATATTTACTTGTCACGTATTGTTTATAGTGACAATTATCGTTGTCACCAAAGGCAGACATTTAGTGACAATAAATATCATCACGGTAGAACCTTTTGGTGACAATTAAATATTGTCACTAAAGAATGATTTTTCGTGATGAGATCATAAAGTCGTTATGGATGGCATTCGTAACGGAGCTATACGTTACAATTAAAAGTCGTCACGAAATTCGACACTAAAGAGTTTTAGTAAAGAGTTTTAGTAACAACAATTTTGTATTTAGTGACGACTTTTCTTGTCACGAATTTCCTATTTTCTGGTACTGATGATCTATGAAGATTGAGAGAGGGAAGGCGATTTGGCTAGTGAACCAACATGGATTTAATAAGGTTCGGCTAAAGGGATCTCAAACCTACGTCCTTGGTGAGAAGATGTCGTCTATGTTTTATTGAGGTAAAAATATATTACAATTTCTCTATAACTCTCTTCTAGCTCATAAACTGATGATTCTTTTGAAGTTTCATGAATCAACCCTTTTCTCCAAGATGGAATGTTACTTATGGTAGTCCTGCATTTGTTTAAGGATCAAAGTCATTTAATGAGATTGGTTGTTGTGGAGACACCGATTCCTTTCTTGGTGAGTAAGTGATTTGAGCAGTTGTAACTGGTTCCTAGTAGTTAGATAAGAAAGGAGCTTCAACCATATTCTTGTTCCTGTAGACATAATCATATAACCGTTGGTGGTCCACAATTCTTCCTTCAGACTTGATTAATTAATTTGGCTCACATCTTTGGGCCGATTGTAGTTGAGCCTGTGTGTTTTCGTTTAATTTTTGTGTTTTGAGCCTCGCATCCACGCGAGGCTGCCTCGCGTGGTGCGAGGCTCGCAATTCTATTTTTTTTTTTTTTTTTTGTTTTATTGCATAGTAGCCGCTACATCTACGCGAGGCTTCATGTTAATTATTATTTTAATTAATTAATCTTTTTTATTTTTTAAAAATTTTTGGATGGGAGCCTCGCGATGGGTGCGAGGCTCCCTTTTATTTAATTAATTTTAATTTTTTAATTAATTAATTATTTATTATTATTATTATTATTATTATTATTATTATTATTATTATTATTATTTGAATTCAGATTCGGATTTGTACTCGGATTTTGGATTCGGACTCGGATTCAAACTCGGATTTTGGATTCGAGCTCGGATTTTGGATTCGAGCTCAGACTTTGAATTCGGGTTATTTTTATCATTCTATAAGACCCTTTCCAAAATTTTCAAAATTTTATCTCTTCTGAAAATTTTGAAATAGTTTGAATTTTTCTTTTTGAAATTGGTGGATGGGTTCATGGAGACAGAACTTGCTAAGAGTGCCGAAATAGTTTAACAAGTTGAGGTTTTGACTGTGATGGGACTCGTTTGGGTTGCCAAACAGAGCCGATAACTCGCCTGACTGACAAACAGAGCCGATAACTCGCCTGACTGACAGACAAAGCCGGTGATTACTTTTCAAATTGAGCTTGAAGAATTATGGACAAAAGTGTACTGTTAAACGTATCCATGGGGTTTGGCGGAGGCGCTTAATTGCACATGCCAAGATGATCAGGTCATGATCATCGGTTTTGGCAGAGGCGCCTAATTGCACATGCTTGGATGACTCGTCTGGGTGATAGACAGAGCCAGTGATTATTAAGATCACGAAAGAAACTATTTGTCATAGTATGTGTTGATTCAAATTTAATTGTCAGAGATAAGAGGTTAACGTGACAGGTTCAAGAGATTTTTAGCAAATCCCTATCTATTAACGGATTTGATATGCCTTTACCAATTGCCATTTGCGTTGGGCTAGCTATGCTATTCCCCTTAGCATGATGAATTCTCGAATGTCTTGTTTGGGTTTAGATGCTAAACGTTCCTTCTTCCCTTTGCTTTTGAAGTATTGGGTGGTTCATGTTTTTACCCAGCATAAAGAGTTGTCCAGAATTTGAATTCCCCTTCCCTTTGTTTTTGGAGAACCGGGTTATAACTTATCCTTATAAGATAGTATTGCGACAGATTTGTCACGGGATTTTTAGCAAACCCCAAGTTATGAACGGATTTGATGTGCCTATACTAATCGTCATTTGCGTTGGGCTAGCCATACTATTCTTCTCAGCATGATGAATTGTCGAGAGTTTTGTTTAGGTTTAAATGTTAAACGTTATCTCTTTCCTTTATTTTTTTGGTATTGAGCGATCGGTTTCATACTCTTACCTCCAGTATGATAAGGTTGACGAGAAATTTTTGATTTCTCTTTCTGTTGCTCTTAACAGTATTGAGTAGTTGATTCATTAGGCTTCCTTTCCCTTTTTTTAAGGTGGCTAGATGTAGTGTTTCTTCAAGAGTTTGCCATTAATCGGTATCATCATCTTGTTGCCGTCTTGATTGATCAGACGATAGGCTCCATTTGAGTAGACGATTTCTACTACAGAAGGTCCTTCCCACTTGGGTTCGAATTTCTCCTTAGTCTTGTAGGTCAGGATCATTGGTTTTTTGACAGCTAAAACCAAGTCTCCTTTGTTTTTGTTTTTTTTTTGAAAGTTCTTCGTTCAACTTTCTTATTAAATGCCCTCGAGATTCGCAGTTGATACACATCGATCTGTTGTTACGTGTTCATGACGCAAGCTTAGTCCTATATCTTTGGGCTTAGCCTCGCATTTTAAGCTGACATAGCCTTGCAACTTGGCGAGTATATATTCACGTTATACACAAGGTTCGACTTGTGTACTGATTTAGCCTCGCACGCTGAGTTAGATTCATGTGCTGACTTAGCCTTGCACACTGATTCAGATTCACATTTAGTTGCGAGCATAACTTCGCACTCCACGCAGACATAGCATTGCGCTTGAGTTACTCTACACGAGTTTAAACTCGCGTCTTTATCTCTTTACGCTGGCTTAACCGCAAGATTTACTAGATGCGGGTCCCACCTCTTGTGCGGGCCTCATTTGATTGGTTACGGCTCATTGTAAGTCAATGGACCACTTTCTTCTTTATCAGATATTATGCAGGACTGCTGGTTGGCCTGGCTTCTTGAGTCTCTAACGCAAACCTTGGCCTTTCATTCTTGAAGTTATGCGGGGCTAAATTAGCCTAACATCTCAGCCGTGAGCATAGTCTTACGTTTAGATGACTTTACATCGGCTTGACAGCGCATTGTATGTGGAGTTTGCTTTGCATTGCATACAATGTCGATTGGTGTGGGTCCCACCCCTGTGTGGGCCTCATTTGAGTAGTCATTGTAATTCAATTGACCGTCTTCTTCTTCTTCGAAGTTCGCGTGAGGTTGAAAATTAACTTTGCATTTTGGATTTCTTCGTGCGTTGATCTACCTCACGTGCTATGTCTGTTGCACGCTGGCTTATCATTGCGTATTGAGATTTTTATGCATGGCTGCAATGTTGCCTTGTATTCTGCATCTCTTCCAGTAATGAAGCTATCATGACCGAGGCTAGGCTCATCGTGCAAGGCAGATGTTGGGCTCGCCGTGGGAGGTGAAGACTGGGCTCGCCGTGCGAGGCAGATGCTGGGCTTGCCGCGCGAGCCATAGGCTAGGCTTGTCGCGCAAAGCGGAGGCTAGGCTCGCCTCATGTATATGTTATCCTCGCGTTTCAACTGTTTTACGCAGGATTACAAATTAGCCTCGCGTTTTGGAGCTTTTGCACTTTTGAATAAGTCCTACATGTTGGCTTTGCTTTGCATAATCTTGCATTTCTCCCAGGTATTAGCCTTGTGTTCTTCGTGCTGGCATCATAAATATCTTTGTTTGGTTGGATATGGGTCTCATCCCCTACATGGGACTTGTTTGGCTATCCATGAGTTTCGTCATGTGGTAATAGACTGATTTCTCTTCTTTGCAACAGACTTTGTGGGGCTAAAGCTTATCCTCGTATTTCTGTTTACTTTTATACTCTAGTGAATTATGTGCGCTGGCTTAGCCTCGCACACTTGTATAACTATGCATGCTAGTTTAATCTCGAGTTTGCCTCGCATCTGGATGACTTTATGCTGGCTTAGTCCCGAGTTAGTATCATGCCTTGGACGATTTTACGCTGGCTTAGCCTCACGTTGTACGCGGGCATAGCTTGATGTTCTTACTTTAGGCTTTTTGATTTCATACTATTACCTCCAGTATGATAGGGTTAGCGAGAGTTCTACTCTCTTCCTGTTTGCCTTGGCGGCATTGGGCAATAAAAACTCATATAATTCTCTTTTTTTTTTTTGAATATTTACCTTTTTTTATTTTTTTTCTTCTGTTTTTTTTTTTGAATTTTTTTCTCTTTTTTTTTTACAGGCATTTTGCCATCAAATTTGTAGATTGCATTCACGAATACCTTCTTCTATTTAGGTCTCAACTGGATCATATTTGTATCGATGAGTGCCTGAATTTTATCTTTCAAATCATAGCAATCCTTAGTTGGGTGCCCGATATTTTGATAGAAGAGACAATACTTGGGATCATCTGTTCTTCTAGCTTCCTCTGACCTCTGATTTTCGGGTAATTTGAGTATCTCCTTTTTGTTGAGTAAATTAAATAAGGTCACTATTTGCTCATCCTTGAAAGTGTATGTCCATTGCGATCCAGAAAAATCTCAATTATTTTGTAATTTTTTATTGGCAGCAGATTTGGTGATTATTACCTCATTTTCCTTAGGATAGGATGATTGTGGCTGCGGCCGATTCGTGGTCATCCTTCTCTGAGCATGGTATTTATTAATACGGCGGATTATGTCCTCCGCCTGCTGCCTTTGTTTGACTAGATCATTCCAGGTTTTTGACTCTACTATTCCCATTGTGACCAATATCCTGGTCTGGAGATTGTGTTTGCAAGTCTCCATCAATATTTCCTGCGACATGCCATGTTTGCATCGCACTGACATTTCACGAAAACGCTCAATGAAGTTTTTAACCATCTCGTCTTCTTTTTGCTTGTTTGTCAAAAGAGAGTGAACAGATACTTCGATATCATCATCGAAGAAGCGAGCTAGGAACTCCCTCTCCACATCAGACCATACATTAATAGTTCTAGGGGGCAACTGTATAAACCAAGTAAATGCAGGCCCTTGCAAAATACTTGCAAAAATTTTTGTCATTACTGGTTCATCGCCCATGAGATGACCGGTCTGCAGAAGGAAGTAGTACATATGTTGGCTCGGGGATCCCTTTCCATTACATGACTCTAACTCGAGAGGCTTGTATTTTGCTGAAAATGGTACGGACTCCCACTCTATTGGGTAGGGTCTCATAATCCCCGCCTCCTACAATCCTTGTCGGCACATTAAGACTTCTATCTAGTTTTGAAGTTTCTCCATTCTTTCGGCATGAGGATCAACATAATATTTGTCCTCATTACCTTTTACCTCGGTATCTGGGTTGGATTCGGTCTCCTCCTTCTTGGCCTCATCAGAAGAGGAAGAACCTCCTGTTTCTTTTTCTATACTCTTTTGAGTGTTCTCCAAGACCTTCGCAATCATTATTTTGAGGTCCTCGATGCTCCTTTACTGCTCTTGGATGGGACATTCTTGCGTCTCAATCTTTTGACTCATCTCGGTCGACCATTCAACCATGTGGACTGTCGTCCTGCCGAACCAAGAGGAAGTGTGCGATCGCGGCATTGCTATGACCGAATGCTCGCTAAACTCTTCATATTCCTCTTCAGAACCCCCTGCCAATCTTTCGTAACCGCGGGGAACCGTCACGCCTGACCTGATGCGGGTATGATGATAGGTTTCCTCTGTTTTCGTATCAGAGGCATACCTTTTGACGACTGGTTTCTTGCCCTTATTCACCACATTCGACGTGAAAATGGGTAAGTCTTGATCTGAGTCGGAGTTTTGTTTTTTCAGCAATTTTCTTTTTTTGAATATTAGATTCCGGTGCTGACAACTAGTTAAATACACATGGTCTTGGGGTTTGATAGCGAGAGTGAGTCAAAAACCGCCGCGATGAACTCCTCATAGTAGCAGGACTGATGGGGGCAGTGCCACTCTTCTTTTATTTGAGAGATATCTCCGTAAATATGGAGTTTCTTCATGTTGTACTGACATCACCACCTTTTTCGAGTGAGGCTCGCTTCTTGTGCGAGGTTTATTTGTCTTGACAGGTGTCTCTAAGAAGTCATGGAAATTATATTTGTCAACCTCCAGTTTGGTTCGATGTTCATCATTAGTTTTTATATGTCTTGTACAAATTTGCTGGGTAGCCTAGCGTGCTGATATAGCCTCGCACGCTGGCTTAATTGAACTAGCCTCGCGTGCTGGCTTAGATTTACTTTGCTGTTTAAGTTTACTCGTGCCAAATTGGCATCTGGGAAATTCTATTTGCACACTGCATTTTACTCTTGACACCCTGAATACTCTTTACACCATACTCCTATTTTGAAATACTATCATTTTACTCTCTGCACCCAATTTTTTTTCCAAAATACCCCTCCTCAAATATTTTGGTCGGGTATTAATACCCGACCAAGAAACGTGTTGGTCGGGTATTAAAACCCGACCAGCAAGCGAAGTCTCCCCCATAAAAAAAACTAATTAACGATAAATTTCAAACAAATATGCATAAAACCTAAAAAAATTCAAATCGTATCTTAAATTTATTCTCTGACACCAATTACATATTGAAATTTTCCATTTGCATAAGAAAACTCAAACTCAAATTCCAAATCCAAATTTCACTTGTCACTGTGAAATCAAAGAATTTAAAATTCTTTTAATCTTTTTAGGAACGTTAATGTAAACAATTTTAAGCAGTCAAGAAATCAAATTGATGATTTTGTAGGAGATGTATTTTTATTAAATACCAAAAAAAAGATGTATTTTTATTAAATACCAAAAAAAATTATTTAGGCTTTTAGAGAGAAAATAGAGGAGGAAAACGATGAGTCGTAGTTCCAAATTTTAAAAAGTTTTAGTTTTAAATTTATAAGGGTAATTTAGTCCAAAAAATAATGGCAAACTTATAATTATTTATAAGTTTTAAAACCGTGCTTCAAGAGTAAAATGCCGGGTGCAAATAGAATTTCCTTTGGCATCTAGTCTTATTCATGCCAGGCTGATATGTACTAGGCCGAGTTTTGTTAGGTTGAGAAGTGTTGGGCTGAGCTTTGTTAGGCTGAGTTTTGCCAGGCTGAGAGGTGCTAGGCTGAGTTCTGCCAGGATGAGAGGTGCTAGGCTGACCTCTATCAGTATAAGAGGTGCTAGGCTGAGTTTTGCCAAGCTGAGAGGTGCTAGGCTGATCCTTGCCAGTACGAGAGGTGCTAAGCTGGCCTTTGCCAAGCTGATGAGTGCAATGTTGGCCTTCACCAAGCTGATGAGTGTAAGGTTGGGCTTTGCCAAGCTGATGGGTGCAATACTGGCATTCGCCAAGTTGATTGGTGTAAGGCTGGTCTTCGCCAAACTGATAGGTGTAAGGCTGTTTTTGAGTCTGGCATCCTTCTTCATACTAAATTGATTTTGAGTCTGGCATCTTTCTCGCTTTATGCTAGACTGATTTTGAATCTGGCATCCTTCTTGACTTATGCCACGCTGATTTTGAGCCTAGCATACAAAACGAGGTTTGAGTGCTCTGCGGCGCGCCCTTCGATTCTGGTTGCGGATTTGAGTCCGTTTTCGTGCCACAATAGGTTTTCCTTTAACGTCATATGCAGCTAGTTCTGATGGACCAGAGTTTGAAAATCCAAGTGGCTGTTGATGGATCAACACCTCCTTATCATCCAAAACTATCAGGTCATCTTTTTGTGATTTTGAATATTTTGGACTGACCTCGACCTCAATCACCAATTTCTCCATCGTCTCTCCAATTCTGTTGACGTTAAATTGGACCGCCATCTTTTCTTCAGTACAGGAGATTTCTCCCACGGTGGTCGCCAGTCTATTTTCGTTTAATTTTTGTGTTTTGAGCCTCGCATCCACACGAGACTGCCTCGCGTGGTGCGAGGCTCGCAATTCTTTTTTTTTTTTTTGGTTTCGTTTTATTGCATGGGAGCCTCGCATCTATGCGAGGTTGAGCCTCGCGTAGGTGCAAGGCTCCCCTTTATTATTATTATTATTATTTTAAATTAATTTTAATTAATTAATCTTTTTATTAATTATTTGTTTTTAATTTTTGCATGGGAGCCTTGCGTGGGTGCGAGGCTCCCCTTTTTTTAATTAATTTTAATTTTTTAATTATTATTATTATTATTATTATTTGAATTCGGACTCGGATTCAAATTCGGATTTTGGATTCGAACTCGGATTTTGAATCTGGATTCGGTCTCGAACTCGAATTTCCGATTCGAACTTAGACTTTGAATGCGGATTATTTTTATCGTTCTACACTGTGTTGCGGGCTTTAATTACATGGGGCTAGTTATTTTATACATCAACTCAAATAGATATCAGAAAATCTACTTAGTAGTGGAATGAGAGAAAGACAAGACTCCATATACAGCTAATATGGTTATATATGGTAGGTCAGGTTTTGCAAGTTTTGTTTGGTAGTCTGTTATTGTCTAAGATTGGTTTCTTTACTGTTTTGGTTGCTTTCATATCTTCAAGAAGTCTAGAGAAGCAGACGTTAAAACATTGGTGGGCTACACATTTTTAGAGAACCTTCTTTGCTGAATTCTAATACCAGTTTAAATTTAAATCTAGAGCTGTTAGGTTTAAGGATTTGAAAAATAGATATTTAACGCTAAACAGTGCTCACTAAATGCTTTTACTTTTCTTTTTTTTTGTTTATTTTGTACAAAAAGATAAAGGATTCGATGATATAAGAATTTCTCCATACTTTTCGTCCTTTGTTTTATGGATTTGGAGGAATGAATAAGGGGTACAGATTTGGAATAATGATTGAGTTATCATTTAATAAGGAAAAAATATTATTAGAAATAATTAAATTCTTTCTCCTTCCTAAAAATCAATTAAAGATTAAAAGAAACTCAAAAACCAGTAGGGTTTTCCCCCTACAAATCCGGGGACCAACCAAATAAACTTTTTCCCATCATTTAATAAGGGGTATGGATTTGGAATAATGATTGTGAGATATCATTTAATAGGAAAAAATATTATCAAAAATAATTAAACTCTTTCTCCTTCTTAAAAATCAATTAAATTTTTTTTAAAAAAAAAGTCAATAACCTGTGGGGTTTTCTCCTTACAAATCCGGAGACCAACCAAATCACTTTCTCCCATCACAATAGCAATTTTTTCCTCATTGAAATTTGTGAATCAAATAATAGATTTGGTGGAAAGAATAGATCTTTGTTAATGAATAATAAAGCTTGCTCTAAATCCACCCAAAACTATGAAATAGGTTTGAGTACCAAATAGGCAGATTATGTCCAGATTGCTTTGCGTCAGGAGGTTGTGCGTCCAATTATAACCGGGAATTGGGGTCTTGCCAGCATGCACCTAGATCACATAATTTTTTTTTTTTTTACAAAACAGCAGGTGGAAGTCCTCTACGTTTCATTAGCAAGCAGATAATACAACACCTAGATCACATAATTGTGTGG
>JAYEPQ010000004.1:39721852-39794352 GCA_036321105.1 Dracaena cambodiana
ATGGATTTTTATCTTTGGTTGTTCAAATTTAGATCTTAGTGTATAGTATCCACATCTAAATACTATTAATAGTAAATCAGCCTAACACACATACACATATATGAGAAAAATGAAAATGAACTCACAACTCATTCAAGTTATCTAAACTGCAGTTTGTTTCCTCTATCTCCAATAAAATTTTTTAAGGATTATGATCTCAACCCTTTAGAATTCACTCATACCCAATTTCTTGGGTTTTAGTTTTGATTTGATCCTCCATCAAGTTGACATAAATTTTAAGGGAGTTGGTGTGAAATCAAGTGTATATATGTCAATTCATAATTAGTCAGGATAGATGAGAACCGAGGAGATCAAATGGAAACGTTTTACTTTAAACTTATATAAGACTATTATGAAATAATCAGAATCAATTAATTTATTTATTATGAGTTAAGAGATACATATATTTATAGGTGTCTCAATACCATACAAACAATCTAATGAGCAATGTTAGACTAAATCTAAACTAAATCCAAATACAAGTTAGTTTTCTAATCTAACGCTCCCTCTCAAATTGGAATATAAGTATCAATTATACCTAATTTGTTACAAAAATTAGAAAACATTGTCTCTCTCTTTAATAGTACAGATTAATTTAAAGTGGATGAGCAGCAGTAGTAAACGGTGGTAGTGGTGGTGATAGTAGTAGCAGATGAATCACTTGAATCATCAGAGCATACCCGAATCTGAATAACAAATGAATTTCTTTTTTAAAAGAAATAGTAATAGTATATAAGCTTTTTTTTTCTTAGAAACAGCAATAAGGAACAAATAAACTTCTTTCTTAGCAGTAGTAGTAAAAGCAGATAAACTTTTTTATTAGAACAGTAGTAGGTAACAGATTAAATTATTTCTTAGAAGTAATAATAGATAGCAGATAAACAATCTTCTTAGAAACAATAGTAGATAGTAAATAAACTTCTTTCTTAAATGAAGTAATAGGCAAAGGAAGGAGTAAAAAGTTATATCATAACTGAATTACACCCTTATAGTTGAGGAGAGACCTGCCACAGTCCCTGCAGTCATGAAAGAGAGACAAAAGCAAAAACTAAAGGAAACACGTAATCAAACTGGCGACGCGACTGTGAAGCCGGAGTAGGAATCGAAATCAGAATCAATATCAAAATCAGATTCGACCATCGATTAGAATGGTTGAGATTGACGGCTGAGATGTATTTCATAACGTGCTCTGTTATCATGTTATGAAACAATCATAATCAATCAATCAATTTATTATTAGTCAAGAGATATATATATTTATAAGTGTCTTAACATTATACGGTCAATCCAACAGACGATGTTGAACTAAAACTAAACTAAATTCAAAATACAAGATAGTTTTCTAATTTAACAAAAACAATTTATAATTACATCTTCATTTATCCTTTATTTTTCTTTTTCTTCTTCTTTATTTTTTTTTTTTTGGTTTGTCTTTATTTTCTGTTTTTCGTCATTTAGATGTCTAAATGATTTAGAGCATTTGATAACCAGAAACCAAGTGCGAATCATAAATTTGAACCTTGCTTGACATATAGAAGCCAACTAAGGTTCAAATATCAAATTATTGATAATAAAAACTTTCTTAAATTAGTTTTCATATGTTATGAAAATCAAAATGTTTGAAAGTTTTCGCAGCCGAAGTCAATCCTTGATATACACCCACATGAGCTCCGTAACATAAAAGAATTAGGCACTTTCCTTCCCTAGCCTAGATAGTGAATTTCGTGCCAAACAGTAGACTATTCTTTGTCTTTTCTGACATTTATTTAAATGTACATTGGAAAAATTAAATCTCCCCCAAAAAAAGCAATTCAATGCAACGAGCCTCCTGGATCCATAGGTGGTAAGATGTCTGCAGATTCAACTCCACAAACTCATTTTTATTTAAATTTATACTGGGAAAATCAAATCGTGAGAAAAAAAGAGTAGGGGTTTTTACATATAAGTCCCTTAAATATTTAAAAATTAGATTTTAATTACTGAAATCTTCATATTTTAATTTTTGTCCCACAAATTCTTTAAATTACTTCTCTTTAATTTTCGTTAGGCCAATTAAATTTTTGGACTGAATTTTCCATTATATCCTTAGAAGTCCTTGATCCTCCTCTCTTATTCTTTTTATTGAATTTCTCTCTCCATTCTTTTCATGTCTCTTTTTCCTCCGAGTTAATATATCTCTTTCTCTCTCTCTTTCTTCTTTCTTTTCTTTTCCTAAGCTTATATCCCTCATCTTCCTTCTTTATTTTTGGAATTTTTTTCTTTTTTTTCTAAGAATTCAGTTGTTCAAAACATGTTAAATTGATCAATATATTTTCTAGTAGTTATTTTCTCGCTGGTTAAAAGAAAGAAAAATGGAGATTAACTGAGAGGAAAGAAAGAGAAGAGAAGAATGGAGAAGGGAGTCGAATAAGAAAAAGTCAGAGGAGGTAGAGAGACTTCCAGGGGTAAAATAGAAAATTCGGACTAAAAATTTAACGGGTCTAACTGAAGTTACTCGAGAGACTAAAGTGAAGTAAGTTAAAAGATTTGAGAGACTAAAATCAAAATATGAAGATTTCATAGGCTAAAGTCTAATTTTTAAACATTTAAGGGACCGATATGTAAAAATCCCAAAAGGGTAACTCAGTGTAAGAACCTCCCACGTTCCAGGATCCAATGAGGTTCTGATGTACACATACCTACACTCGTATTTAAATGTACACCGAAAAAAAATCAAATCACAACGAAGAATAGATAACATACTAGTCTCATGTCTAACTCGCATTGGAAAATCAAAATGCACTAGATGAAGGGTAACCCAGTGCGTACAGGCTTTGACATTGCAGTGCCCACAGAGAATCTAATGCGTGCAGACTTAGATCGCTAGGGAATAATTTCACCGTTGCACCATAGCCACTCTTATAAATCAAATCATAACAAAAACACAAAAGGATAAAAAAGTAAAGGAATAAACAAAAGAGAATGAGGAGATGAGCAGAGGCTTGAAAGCAACCCTTGTAGACAACTCTTTTATTAACTTGCCTGCGTTGTAGTTGTTAATCCTGAGAGTTCAATTCTGTCCAAATCTCTGTCTCCTCTCTCTCTCTCTCTCTCACACACACACACACACGGGCGTGGCTCTTGAATCTTGTTCCCCTCGAAGCCCATCCCTCTGGTTTTGCTTAGCTGCTCATTTTGCCAGCCACAGGAAGGGATTTTGATTTCTTTTTTTTTTTTAATTATTATTTTTGTTGATTCCATTTTCTCAACGTTCTTTCATTCTACCCAAAAAGGCTGGTGGGTCTGTTGTTTTTGTTTCTAAATATAGTTAAAGAAGAGTCTCCATAAATTTTGTGTTAAAAATATCTTTCTGTTCGACTATGTGAAAGATAATAATAATAATAATAAAAGTAGAAAATTTTCTTTGTTCTCTTCCATTTGGAGTTGAAGTCTCACGTGGACCTGCATCAAAATCTCATCTTTTTTCTTAATTTTGCATCTCTCTCTCCCTCTCTCTCTCTGGGTCAAGCAATATATATTTTGCAATAAATTCCTCTCTGGGCTCCCTTCAAAATCCTTCCTTGAAGAAATAGAATCTTGTTAATCTGGTTTTATTTTTTTCCCCCAATTTGGGATCTTGATATATATAATCATGGGCAATTTGGCATGTGTCCCAAAGAAGGAACCCAGGAGTAATGGTGTTTTTGGGTCAAGAAGCAGCAGGAGGAGCTCAAGAAAGATGGCTGCAGCTGAGAAGGAGCTGTTGCATCGGCAAGCTCTGGCAATGGTGATTCAGCAGCATCAGCTGTCGCAGAGGTTCGAGGGCTCCATGTCTGGCAGGATCGGGTCCACCAGCTCTCGGAGGCATAATCTCTCTGACAGGTTCCCTCCAAAGCAGGTTAGTTAATTTGGGTTCACAATTCTTTTTAGCTGCTTTTGATTTGATGACTGCTTTAACTCAAAGTTTTTGTATATCTTGTTTGTTACTAGAGCTAGTCTATACTGTGATTGCCTAATCATCATCAGCTTCACTTTTTGTTTGTATAGTATTTATAATTGTTGAAGTAGAACTATATGTTCCTGAATTGTATAAGTAAAGGCTAAGACATAATGGTTTCTTTTGTTAGGCTCTTTCTTTATAGCTCACTAGACTTGCAGGGTCATGCGATTACAAAGTGAACGGATATTAGGTACCTTTTACAATGACAAGGGTGAAGATTAAGATAACACCTCTGTCGGTCAATCTCGTAGCTGAAGCTTTATTTAGAGCTGCCAAGTGTGCTCGGGGCTTGCAAACTGATCGTGTTTGGCTTGGTTTTTTTCAGCTCAATTTGGCTTGTTTGATAAATAAATGAGCTGAACTTGAGGTAGATTTTGGTCGTTCATGTTTGGTTTACTAAGCTCGATATAGATAAATGCGTATGCATATTTCTTAAATTATGTGATATTTTATATATGACATATAATTTGAGACACTTATATAATAAAACAGATAAACAGTTAACTTAGTAAATTCTCTCTTCAAGGAATCCGTTAAAACTGGTTGATACTAATTCTGAGAAACCACTGTCTCTGAACAGTTTGTTTTAGCCTTGGCTCACTCCATTGTTAAATGTGTTGAACTCAAGCAAGAGTTAACTTGCTCAAATTTGGCTTGTTTACCCTCCTAGCCATAGTATGTGAGAGTAAAATTTTAAAATTGCCATTTGCTCGGCCCTTCTTTTCTTCTTGTTCTTTAAATTTGTTTTTAGCCTTCTTTTTTTTTTTTTTATCCCATTTGTGTCTAGCCTTTTGTGACTATTGACTGTCCTCAGATTACTACTGTTGAGGCTAAACCGTCATTTTATCACGTGTAAGAGTTTGGTGTTCTTCGGTTGTTTTTTCTTCTTTTCTTCATGCAGACAGTGGGAGCAGGTAAATCTGATTTGTTTTGTTTGCACCCTAGTTAAACACAAGAAGTCCGAAAGAATTAATATATCTCATTTGTCCTATCACAAGCACATATAACTGGAACAGCAGGCCTTCACTTTATTTGTCATGCTAAAGAATTGGAGTATATTCAAAGGGTTTGATAAGACCTTTAAGCTGATTCAAATATTTTTCTCAAACTAAATGCATTTTTGAATATCTTTTGTCATTGGTTTTGTGTCTCGCATCCGTTGAGTATTCAGATGTGATCAAGAATCACAAAGAGTCCCAGTTGGACTTGAGCTAGAAGATCAGAGTTCTAATTGGATTGGAACACCAACTAGTTGGTAATAGTGCTATTCTAATAGGATTATGATAGAAACACTATATATATATATATATATATATATATATATATATATATATATATATATATATATATATATATATATATGATACGAGAAAGGAGAGCAATTGCTGAGAGAGATACTTCTATTATTATGAGAGATACGAGAGGTAGAGAGATATTTGGATCTCTTCTTGTAATATATTTTTCTCATAGTGGATATTTCTCTCGTTGCTCCCGTGGATGCAGCTCGAATTTGGTCGGCCGAACCATATTAATTCCTATGTTTTTCTTATGATTGTATTGTTTCCTTTGTCTATGCAATCTCGATGGGAGATTCGATCCCCAACAAATGGTATCAGAGTCGGAGTTATGGATCTAGAATCGAGATTGCAAGATGGTAGATCTGATGTCGAGTCGACAAGGAGGTTGGCAGTGGTATCAAGACAAAATACAATAAGAAAAAGAGAAAAAAAAATATCTGGATATAACCAGTGTTGTGCACAACTGGAGGCTTCAGCAATATGTATCAAAAGGAGTGGCTGATAACTGAGATGGATTATGAGTACAGATCAACGGTTATAGTTGATCAGAGCGTGGATCGAAAAATCAATGTCTGATTAAGGTGATTTAGGAGTCGAATCCTATATTTTTCTGCATTGCAGATATAGTGGTGGATGTGGTCGAGCAAAATCTACTATCTGGAGCAGATTTTGTACAAACCAACAACGATCAATGATGATCGAGGGATCGATATTGATCGAGATAATCAATAGTCGATGGTTGGTTGATTGTATGATGATGAGGTACATCATGGTACTTCATGTTGAACGATATGGTTACTTCGTGACATGATAAAACACATGATAATATATAATTATCTGTTTTTAAGAGTTGGTAATAGTTTTTAGATTAAGATGGAGTACAGTATATCGATCACTTTTATGTGATGCATAAGATGATAAGTGATTGTGAGTACTCAAGAGATCCAGGTGTTTTGACCGAGGTAGAGCACAGTGTAGCAATTATGAGCGCTTGGTGAAGAGCGTGGTGTAGTAATCATAAGTGTTCAAGAGAGTACGGTTTGGTGATTATGAGTGCTCGGAGGAGAGTATGGTTTAGTGATCATGAATTCTAAAGTATAGAGACAGTAATGATTATATAGGTTGTTTCCGATCAATGGAGTATGGTGATCATGTGGTGGATATCTGCGAAGTGGATGACGAGAACAACGGAGTTTCTCCAAGATGTATGGCTCATCGAATACGTGCCAAGGTGGAGATTGTTGGGTTTGTGTCTCGCATCCGTTGAGTATTCAGATTTGATCAAGAAACACAAGAAGTTGCAATTGGATTTGGGTTAGAAAGCAGAGTTCTAATTGGATTGGAGCACCAATTAGTTGGTGATAGTGCTATTCTAATAGGATTATGAAAGAAACACTATATATATCTTTTGTATGTGATACGAGAGAGGAGAGCAATTGGCTGAGAGAGATGTTTTTGTTATTATGAGAGATGTGAGAGGCAGAGAGATACTTGAATCTCTTCTTGTAATATATTTTTCTCATAGTGGATATTTCTCTCGTTGCTTCCATGGATGCATGTCGAATTTGGTCGGCCGAACCATATTAATTCTTGTATTCTTCTTGTGATTGTATTGTTTCCTTCATTTATTCAATCTCGATGGGGGATTCGATCCCAACAACATCCACTCTTCGTATCTCAGACTTGGAAGTTGAAATGGAATAATCACATAATTTATGTGGAGATTTGTTGTTTCATGGCCTCTCTTTGGTTTGTATCTATACGTGCCTCTTTAATTTGCTGATGTGATTTTATTCTTATCCTGGACATTGTCCTCGTCGTTTGAGTTTAGTTAAGCAATTAATTTAATAACAATATAGATATTGCCCAACTTCTCATCTGTCTGTAGATGGGTTAACCGAGAAAAGGGTAAAAGATAGAAAAAAGAAATAAAATAATTACCTGACTGCAACGAAATGCCACTGCAATGTTCATATTTGAATCCAATTGTTAAGATTGATATATGAATGAACTTTATAACTTGAACAAAATCAAAAGCCTGTGGATGTTATTTGAATGTAGATATCAAAAACCTGATCTCCGTATGTATTCGATGAAAGCCAGATATTCACTATCCGGATATTTGTGAATTTGCAGCCATTATCCAAATATCATAATAATTATGCCAAGTTTTTTGTTTTGCTATAATTATGATTTTAAGTTAAATTTAGGAACCATTTGACATTGTGACGTGTCTGGTATGTTGACGCAGCGAGTTAGCGTAGAAAAGGATCGAAAATAATCAACGATTATTCTCAGAAAAGATAGACAAAGTTTCACCTCTGAAACTCACAGTTGAAGAGAAATATATAAATTTTATAAAATTTGCTGATATCTCAACAATGAAAAACAACCATATTTATAGACCCAAATATGAAACCCTAATCCAACTTAAAGACGGAAACCCTAATCCAACTTAAAGACGGAAACCCTAATCCAACTTAAAAAAAAACAGAAATAAAAATAATAAAATTTGCCTACAACTAGTTTGTTTCTAAACTGGGCCGCATCATTAGTTTCTAAACTGGGCCGTCATCACTTTCCTTTATTTTGTTTTTATTTTTCGAATCGGCTCATAAACGCATCCGCGACCCGTTCTACATCATTATCTCCCACCTGAGAAAAACTCGACCTCGAGTTTTCCGATATAGCGGTTCATCATCTGGATAGAATGGATAAATATCCGCCACATTAAATGTCTTGGATATTCCCATACTATTAGGCAACCCAACAACATAGGCATTATCATTAATTTTCTTCTTAATTGGATATGGCCCATATTTTTTAGACTGCAACTTGCTATACTTGCCAACTGGAAATCTTTCTCTGCGGAGGAACACCATCACTTGATCCCCTACTACAAAAATCTGACCTCATAAATTCGGCAGTATACTCATGGACAGTTTTCTGGCCCTGGTGACATCTTTGGTACTGCTGAAACAAAATCTGCTCATAATCTGGTGGCAGAAAATCTCTCTGCAGAAGCTGTTTCATTCTGTACCAGGTTCTGACAGACAGTCCAGTTTAGAAACTAATGATGACGGCCCAGTTTAGAAACAAACTAGTTGTAGGCAAATTTTATTATTTTTTATTTCTGTTTTTTTTTAGTTGGATTAGGATTTCCGTTTGTAAGTTGGATTAGGGTTTCCGTCTTTAAGTTGGATTAGGGTTTCACGTTTGGGTCTATAAATATGGTTGTTTTTCATTGTTGAGAGATCAGCAAATTTTATAAAATTTATATATTTCTCTTCAACTGTGAGTTTCAGAGGTGAAATTTTGTCTATCTTTTCTGAGAATAATCGTTGATTATTTTCGATCTTTTTCTACGCTAACTCGCTGCGTCAGGTGGTATCAGAGCGGTTACAGTTCAAACTACAATGGCCAGTTTAGGAAGCAGTCATGTCCAGAACGTTGTTCAGGATGTGGAAGCCTTGCGAACCAGAATAGAGGCTCAAGAAGCGGCAGTCAGAACCTTGGAGCAGAATTTTGATCAGAGATTCCGGCGTATGGAACGACGCTTTGAAGATTTGATCGACAAATTTGATGCCCTGGGAAACGATGACAACAGAAACGACAATGGTGGTAGGTTGCGACCAAGAGAAAGGAATGCTCAAGGCGAGCCTGTTAACAATCGTGGGCAACCAGCCTATGATGAATCAGATGACGAAGAAGATTTGGTGTTGAATGAAGATCGAAACAGACATACCAGACAAGGAAGAGGTGGCGGCAATGGTAGGTTTAATAATTATGATTTTCGGTTATGGTGATAATGGTGATTTTAAATTAAAAGTGGATATTCCTAGTTTTAAGGGGAACTTGAATATTGAAGATTTTATTGATTAGATTGCTAAAATTGATCGATTCTTTGAGTATATGGAAATTCCACAGGAGAAAAGGGTGAAACTGGTAGCCTGCAAATTGAAGGGAGGAGGTTCTGCATGGTGGGAGAGGTTGCAGAATAGGAGGTATCGGGAAGGAAAACAACCATATTTATAGACCCAAACATGAAACTCTAATCCAACTTAAAGACGGAAACCCTAATCCAACTTAAAGACGGAAATCCTAATCCAACTAAAAAAAAACAGAAATAAAAATAATAAAATTTGCCTACAACTAGTTTGTTTCTAAACTGGACCGTCATCATTAGTTTCTAAACTGGGCCGTCATCACTTTCCTTTATTTTGTTTTTGTTTTTCGAATCGGCTCATAAATGCATCCGCGACCCGTTCTACATCATATGTATCCTGTACATATATACATAATGAATAAAATAAGCAACATTTTTATGGAGCAGACAGTTTGAAAACCCCTCTAATTAGAGTTGAACCTCTTTTCAGATATCCCATCTGATTAGTATAATCCTCATATACATTCTGGTATGAATCTGTCCAAGTGGATACAAACACGGTGCGTGCTTGGATATTTTAGGTATCTGTTTATGCCCTCCATATAATTATATTGCAGTGTATCGTCCATTTGTCTTGCGTGCGCTCATAGTCATTGTGGCTTCTGATTCGCATATCCATAGTCTGCTGGCTGTGGTCATTTACAAATATGTACCCAGTTCTAAAATGTTTCTCGTCAATCCAGATAAAGCTTCTATTTGCCAAGTTCTTTATCTTATAGTGTGGAAAAGAAGACACTTATATTTAAACTATTTGAGTTATTTAACGTTACGAGAAGTTTAGCTATATATTTACCTTTTGTTCAAGGATGAAAATTCGCTTGAATTTATTGTAATTTGGTATATAACTCCATTTAATTTCACAAAGATGAGATCCTAATCTTGGAAACTAAGTTTCAGTAAAATGGACGACGTCTTTATTCTATTATTATTGTACAATTTTTTTTTTTAGCTATTTGTGTTACTCCATGCCGAATCGTTAGTCCTATGTACATGATCAAGAAAGACAGCGTGAAGTGGCTTTGCTTTATTATCTAGCTAATTGCTAATTTATAAGCTTTGTGATTTATTCAATGAAATTAACTATAACTAATTAACTATTGTTACTTTTGAAATCTGACTTACAGGTTTCGCTGGTTCTTGACAATCTTGAAACAAATAAGATTGTTCTTGTCCATGGAGAGGGGTTTGGAGCATGGTCTTGGTATAAGATTATCCCACTACTGGAGGAAGCGGGGTTACATCCTGTCGCACTGGATCTCGCTGGGTCTGGAATGGACCATATAGATACAAATAGCATTACAACCCTAGCGGAATATTCAAAACCTCTTATTGATTTCTTTGAGGGTCTTCCTGAGGATGAAAAGGTGAAAAAGAGATTCCAAAAGATCAGCTAAAGCTTTCATGAACTTGGTTTTCATACATGCATTGCTATCTTGACCAATGGTTTCACAGGTTATTTTGGTTGGCCATAGCTGTGGAGGTGCGAGCATATCTTATGCGCTCGAGCATTGCCCAAAGAAAGTATCAAAAGCAGTATTTGTCAGTGCTACTATGGTATTGGATGGACAGAGACCTCTCGATGTGTTTTTCGAGGAAGTAAGTACTTAATAGTATTTACCTTTGATTCATGAAATCCTATAATTTCTAGATGACGATTGCATTTATAAATTCAATGTTTCAAGGGGAGTAAATAAGTGAAGATTATAAGGTTTTCTGCTGGAGAGATCATGTTAGGGAGCCGCTATGCATGACTTCATGCCTGAGCAGATAGGAGTTTAGTAACTATTCAAGGATTGCGTTATGTTAAATTAAATTTGGTGGTGAACCATCTACAAACATTTTCATACGGAACGAGCTATATTCATATTCTTGAAGCTTGTTCATTCTATGAACTTGAAGCTTCATCTTGCTTCAGTAGTTCTTATATTGATAAGATTTGTGCAGCTAGGATCTAGTGAAGCATTCTTGACGCAATCTGAGTTTCTAGTATATGGTAACGGTAAAGACAAGATGCCTACTGCCATCATGTTCGACAAGGCACAGATCAAGGGCCTTTATTTCAACCAGACTACTCCCAAGGTTTGTGACCTGTTATTTCTTTAACTCTTCAGGTATGATAGTTGTTCACTATGATAGTTGTTCACTGAAATCTTTGCTCACTTGCCATTTGCATAGGTACCTTCAAATCTTCTCTTTCTTGCCATTTTGTACACATTTCTTGAGACCTAAAAATCAACTTGAAATTTCAATTGCAAACTCCATTAAGAGTTTCCTGTGAGCAGGTCTGTTAAATTGGCTAAGCCTATGTATTCGACTGCTTTTGGGAACTATTTAATTTTTTGTTTAAGCAAAGTTCATTTAGGTTATCAAACTAGCTCTAGTGAGCTCTAAATGAGCCCGAGCAAGACATTCATGCTTCTTGAGCCCTTTTTCAATCCTTGGAAGCCAGTAGCATTTCTTTTTTAATCGGAGTAATCACATATTATTAAATGTTTGAAAATTATGTAAAGCATTAAATAGGGATGTTATAAGCTATGATTATGCATCGGCTAATATTGCAACCTTACCATTGCAGTCTTAGCCATTGCTGGTCTTGATCTTATACATCTAATCCTAAAATTGTTTTATTTGATATGTCAATAATTTGTGAACGTGTTATTTTTTATTAACATCTGTAAATGACAGTCAAAAGTTGAGAATGCTTTCTGTTTTAGGGATTAGGTTGGATAAGAGCTTGGTTCAAATATTATTATTATTATTATTATTATTATTATTATTATTATTATTATTTCGGAGTTCAGATCTTGATTCAAAGTTTTAATTTGACATCTTTGTTACTAGTAACTGTTGCGAAAGACAGATAAGAACTAATGCAAAAATAAGAGAAGATACAAAATTTAACGAGATTCGGTAAATATTACCTACGTTCTCGGGCGCCAACAATCAATCTACTATCACCAAAGTTTCAAATTTACAAAGATCTCTGGTAAATTGGAAAGTTCCCCAAGAATTAGAGAATTCTCCCAAAATCCAAAAATCCAAAATTACAACTTGGAATTTTTCAGATTTGAAAACTTCCCAAAATAAAAACTGTTTTCTCAGAACAGTTTTATATAATAACTAATTATTTTGGATACTCAAAACCAAAAACACAAGGAGCTATTTATAAGACTCATGGATGGTGTCTCTTTAGTACCCAGCCGATGTGGGACTAAAAGAGCCACCCAAATTTAACAATCTCCACCTTGACGAATATGACCCACATTATAAGCGCCTCTAAATGAAAATCTTCAAACTGCCAAAATATTGAGCAAATCCAAACAATACTTGAATTTGGTCAAAATCACTACCTTGATCATTATATCAGCGGGATTCTTTGCAGTTCCAATCTTATGAAGTAGTATCTTCTCATCTTCAATAATTTCCTGCACAAAATGATACCTGACGTCGATATGTTTTGTCCGTGCATGATAGACTTGGTTCTTTGCCAAGTGAATTGCACTATGGTTGTCACAATACATAATAATCTGTTTCTGAATAATCCCCAAATCTTCAAGCAACCCCTGTAACCAAATTCCCTTCTTTACAGTCTCTGTAACTACCATATATTCTGCTTCTGTAGTAGACAGAGCAACCATGGACTGCAAAGTAGACCTCCAACTTACTGGTGCTTTAGCGAGAGTAAACACATAACCAGTAGTTGATCGACGTTTATCCAAATCACACGCGTAGTCAGAATCAACATTTCCAACCACATACTGACCAAGAGTATCATCACACTCAAATACCAAACTAACATTTACGGTATTCAAAAGATATCGTAAAATCCATTTCACAGCCTGCCAATATTCTTTTCCAGGATCATGCATATACTTGCTCACAACGCCAACTGCCTGTGAAATGTCAGGTCTCGTACACACCATAGCGTACATTAAGCTACCAACTGCATTTGAATAAGGAACCTTCGACATATACTTACATTCCTCATCTGTACTAGGAGATAAACCTGCACTTAACTTGAAATGAGAAGCAAGTGGGATACTCACAGGTTTTGATTGCTCTGTCATGCCAAAAGCTATAGCATTTTCTTCAGATATTGTTTCTGAGACAACCAAACATTTCCTCTCTTTCGATCTCTACTTATCTCCATGCCGAGAATCCTTTTAGTTTCACCCAAATCTTTCATTTCAAACTCTTGATTCAACTGAGCTTTTAATATTTCAATCTCTTCTTTGCTCTTTGAAGCTATTAACATATCATCCACATACAAGAGTAGATAAATGAATGACTTATCATGTAGCTTGCGAAAATACATACAGTGATCAAATTTACTTCCAGTATACTTTAAACTTATCATAAATTGATTAAATCGCTTGTACCACTGTCTCGGAGATTGCTTCAATCCATACAATGATTTATTTAATTTGCAAAACCCAATTTTCTTTTTCAGCAACCTTGAATCCATCTGGCTGAGTCATATAGATTTCCTCTTCCAAATCACCGTGTAAAAACGCGGTTTTCACATCAAGTTGAACTAGTTCCAAATCAAACTGTGCTACTAAGGCTAACATAATCCGAATAGAAGAATGTTTAACGACTGGGGAAAATACCTCATTATAATCAACTCCTTTCTTCTGAGCGTAGCCTTTCGCCACTAATGTTGCCTTGTAGCGAACATCATTTTTGTCAGGAAATCCTTCTTTCTTTGTAAATACCTATTTGCACCCTATTACCTTCTTATCTTTAGGTAGTTGAGCTAACTCCCAAGTTTGATTCTTCTGAAGAGATTGCATCTTTTCATCCATTGCTCTCTTCCACTTTTTACCTTCTGAACTTCTAATTGCTTCTCTATAGGTGGAAGGAATATCATCTATAACAGGAAGTGCATAGGCCACCACTGTATCAAGGAAACGAGCAGGTTTCTTAATTTCTCGACGTGGCCTGTCATGTGCAATTGAGCTTAGTTGCTGTAGAAGTTCTTGGGTTAAAACCTCTTCTTCTTTTTCTTCGACATCCTTCTCTGCCATTGGACTGTCGATATAAACTGAGTCAAATCTAGCTATTTCAAACTCCACCTGTTGTGGAGCACTCTCTACCTGCTGCTGAATATTAGTGGTCTTCTTTTCTTTTCCAGAATTACTAAGTGTCACTTTTTCAATATGGCAGATTCATCAAAGGTAACATCCCTGCTAAAAATAATTTTCTTTGAACTTGGACACCAAAGGCGATATCCTTTCACTCCCGAGCTTATTCCCATGAACAATGTTTTCTTGGCTCTTGGATCCAACTTAGACTCCTCTACATGATAATAAGTAGTGGAACCAAACACATGTAAGAAATCATAATCATAAGCATAAGCAGGTTTTCCAGACCATATCTCAATCGGTGTCTTGCTTTCAATCGCAGCTGATGGTAATCGATTAATGAGATGACATGTATAAGTCACTGCCTCAGCCCAAAATCCCTTACTTAACCCAGTATTAAGCAACATACATCGAACTTTCTCCAGCAAAGTCCTGTTCATGCGTTCTGCCACCCCATTTTGCTGTGGTGAATCTGTATTGGTGAAGTGTCAAACAATACTTTCGTCTTGGCAAACTTTCAGAAACGGATCACTTTTATACTCACCACCGTTATCTGATCTAAGCTTTTTTATCTTTCTGCCTGTCTGAGTCTCAATCATTTTTTTCCATTTTAGAAAAATTCCCAGCACTTCATCTTTTGTTTTCATCAGATACACCCAAACTCTTCTAGAGTAATCATCAACAAAAGTAACAAAGTAATGCATACCTCCCAAAAAAGGTGTTCTAGTAGGACCCCAAACATCAGAGTGAATATAGTCCAAAATTCCTTCAGTATTATGGATAGCAGTGCCAAACTTTACTCTTGTCTTTTTTCCCATGACACAATACTCATAAAAATCTAATTTACCGATTTTTGCACCTTTTAATAAGCCTTTTTTTACTAAATTTTGCAAAACTCACATACCTACATGACCAAGTCGCATGTGCCACAATATGGATGTTTCTGCATCTGTATCCTCTTCAGAGGCTGTAGCTACTGATCCAATAACTGTACTACTCTAAAAGTAGTATAAATTATTCTTCCTCATACTTTTCATCACTACAAGTGCGCCTGAAGTGACTCTGAGAACTCCAACTCGGATAGATATAGCGAAACCTTTTGTTTCTAATTCTCCCAAAGAGATGAGATTCTTCTTTAAATTTGGTACATATCGAACATCTGTCAAAACTCTGGTTGATCCATCATGATTTTTTAAACGGATTGAACCTATCCCAGTTGTCTTGCAAGAGCTGTCGTTGCCCATAAAAATAGCTCATCCATCAAACTCTTCAAAATTGAAGAACCACTCCTTGTGAGGACACATATGGTAGGTGCATTCATAATTCAAAATCCACTCATCAGAATGAGAAACTGAAGGTAGACCAACCAGTGCAAAATCTGAGACATCATCTTCATACTTGGCTACATATGCATCAGAATCAGCCTTGCCCTTATCTTTCTTTTTCAATTTTGGACAATCTTTCTTCCAATGTCCTTTTTTTATGACAAAACGCACATTCATCTTTATCAGGTTTGCCTCTTGATTGGGATCTGCCTCTCTGATTGGATTTACGACTTTGAGATCGGCCTCTGGCAGCATACACATCAGCTGTATTATACCCATGCTCTTTCTGATCTTTCTTTCTGATCTCAGAATTGTACAATGTATTGTATACCTCATCAAAAGTCACTTTATCGTTACCACGAAGGAGAGTAGTGACAAGGTGATCATACTCATCAGGAAGAGAAGCCAACAATAATAAAGCCTGATCTTCATGTTCAACAGTCACATCCAAATTTAACAAATCTGCTATTAATTTATTAAAAACAGCAATGTGATTGTTGATAGATGTACCTGGTTGATACTGGAAGCGGAACAATTTCTTTTTCAAATAGAGCTGATTCTCACTGCTCTTCTTCATAAATTTGTTCTCCAGCTCATTCCACATTTTACTTGCAGATGTCTCTTTCATGAAAGGATATTTTTGTTCCCTTGTGAGATAAGATCGGATAGTACCACATGCTTGGCGATTAATTTTTTTCCCATTCTTTATTGGTCATCTTCTCTAGCTTCTTATCTTCCAGAGCAACATCCAACTCTTACTGATAAAGAATATCCAAGACTTCGCACTGCCACATACCGAAGTTGTTGCGGCCATCAAACTTCTCAACTTCAAACTTTGCATTAGTCAGAGTAAGCTTAGCCGGTGTAGACGAAAAATCTTCTGCCATTTTCCAATAATTTGCCAAGGTCGAACCTTCGGCTCTAATACCACTTGTTGCCAAAGACAGATAAGAACTAATGCAAAAATAAGAGAAGATAAAAAATTTAACGAGATTCGATAAATGTTACCTACGTTCTCGGGTGCCAACAATCAATTCACTATCACCAAAGTTTCAAATTTACAAAGACCTCTGGTAAATTGGAAAGTTCCCCAAGAATTAGAGAATTTTTCCAAAATCCAAAAACCCAAAATTACAACTTGGAATTTTTCAGATTTGAAAACTTCCCAAAATAAAAACTGTTCTCTCAGAACAGTTTTATATAATAACTAATTATTTTGGATACTCAAAACCAAAGATATAAGACCCTATTTATAGGACTCATGAATGGTGTCTCTTTAGCACCCAGCCGATGTGGGACTAAAAGAGCCACCCAAATTCAACAGTAACAACATAGAATCCTACAGAAAAATTTCTTGTAAGCCTATGGATCTCAAGTATTTCTCATCTACTACGTTAGACTATAAGCCAAGCTGAAGTATTTTTTTTTTTTGACCTTAAATGGTAGGATGTAGCCCTCCGCGTTCCATTAAAGAGAAAATAACAAAACAAAAGTATTCAGGGTCCACCGATGGAGTGGCCCACAAATAAGTTTACAATGCAAAGATTAAAAAGTACTAATAAGAAAAGAAGCAAAACAAAATAAAACTACAGAGCTCTAGCCAACGAGATATTCTATGATCAGTCCATCCGCTCTCACATCTCTGGAATAGGTTCTTACTTCTCATCTGGCGAAGTGTCATCAGCATCATTTCCGGAAGAGTCACTTGATAAGTAAAGTCTCTCCTCATCCGAGAGAACACCTGTCCAAATAATGAAATCATGAACGGTGAGTCTCACGCAATACTCAATAGGATGATAATTATCATTAAATAATCTATTATTTCGCTCTCTCCATATATTCCGGCAAAATACCGCAATAACACTTCTAAGCCTATGGCTATCATTATCCCTCCTACCAAGTTTCCTCCAGATATTTTCATCTAAGGCAATACCGATGTACAATCCTAATGTCCTAGTGCACGCCTCCCATGTACTTTTAGAGAACGAACAATTACATATGATGTGTTCGTCTGACTCCGCATCCCTTTTGCATAATACACATATATTGGTGCCACACCAGCCTCTTTTCTGTAATTTTGGCCAGACCAGGAAAGCATCTTTACAAGTTAGCCAAAGAAACAGTCTGACCTTCTGAGGGCATTTAACTTTCCAAATGCATGCAGTATTTGCAGAGATGATTCCACCGTTTATGAAGTGTCGATATGTGGCTCTTACCGTGAAATTACCATTCGTCTCCCGTCTCCAAATTGGTCTATCATCTTTTGATGGAGAGGGGGCTAATTCGCTCAAGACTGTTTAAGCAATCTTATTCTAAGAAAATCCTGTCCAGATAATACCATTGAATTCCATCTCCATCTTGAGTGACCCTAATAATCACAAACCCTAACACTTTTATCATTGACTTTTTGATAGAGATCTGGATATAATGTCTTTAGAGAGAGTTGCGAACACTATCTGTCATGCCAAAAGGCTATCTTATTCCCCTTTCCCAGTTTGTATTCCAGACTGTGACAAATTAAATGTCTTACGCTTAACATCCCCTTCCAAAAGGCCGATGTATTATGCTTTTTCTTTGCTTCCCTATACAACGTGCCTCCCTTCGGGTCATACTTATTGAGTAATAACTTCTGAAGCGAGCCCTGATTCCTCGTAATTAAATGCCATCACCATTTGGTCATCAGGGACATGTTAAAGGTCCTGAAATCAACGACCCCTAAACCTCCCGCCTCTTTTGGCCTACACACCTTTCCCCATGGGATTAGGTGATATTTGTTAGATGAGGCATCAACTCTATTCCAAAGAAATCTTTTCCTTATCCGGTTAATTTTCTCTCGCACCCATCTTGGCATTATGAAAAAGGACATTAAATATAACAGGAGTGAGGAGAGTACTGCGTTGAGCATCACAATCTTCCCACCCAATGACAGGTATTTTCCTTTCCACCCTTCCAAATTTTTCTCAAAGCAATCCAAGAGGGAGAGCCAGTCCTTTATCGAAGGTTTTCCATATTTCACCGGTATTCCTAAGTATGTGATCGGGAGATGCTCCTCTTTACAGCGAAATACCTCCCTAATTAGTTGCATGGACAAGTTTCTTGTTCCCAAACAAATCAACGAACTCTTAGCAAAGTTTATTTTTAGTCCCGACCATGCCTCATAACAGCAAAGGGTCCATTTTAAGGTTATAGCCTCTCGTATGTTACCCCTTCTATAAATCAGCGTATCATCTGCATATTGTAAATTAACAAAGAATATGTTGGGAGCTCCCGGGAGACCTGCTATCTCCTCCTTCTTCTTCAACTTCTGAAGCATAGAGTTTAAACCATCTGCTATCAAAACAAATAGTATTATATTGTAGAACTTTAAGCAGAGCTCTTGATTAGTCAAAATCAAACCCTAGTCGACTCGAGTCGAGACTATATGAGTCATCAATGAGATGAACTAGAAAATATCAAAAGCTTTACATTCTTACAAGTGTTTTGTTCCTATGTAGAATCCCTACCAAGTATTTCCTTTTCGTTGGTAAAATCTCACTGCTCCCTGACTATCTACAATGGTAGGATATGGCTCTGGCTGCAGTATCCATGAGGCCGATCCCTCTCGCACCAATGATGGAGAAATTGTCCCTCACTCCCGAAAATTATGGGACAGTGCCCAGGTTCTTCGTTCAGACACTAGACGACCACATGCTCTCTTCAGACAACCAGGAAAAGTTAGTGCGGGAGAACCCCCCGCAAGGAGTACACAAGATAAAGGGCAGTGATCACTGCCCATTCTTCTCCAAGCCACAGGCTCTAAACAGGATCTTGCTGGAGATTGCAGGTTCTACAACCCCTCCACTGGACAACAAGAGGACCGACAACACCACGGAGGATGTACAGAAAGCTCTTGCTAGTAGGAATTAGTTACGCTGTAATTTAAATTTTGCAGGCATTGTGCGTTCTGTAGTCTACGTAACGAAGTGTGATGGAGTTGTATTTCCATCAGAAGCTTCATGAGGAAAAGTTGATCCAATCAAAATGTATTCCCAAAAAGAAAGCAGTTCTGCAGTTTACCTCAGCAGTTGTATAGGCCCAGCTAAGTTCCTAAGGAAACTTTTGGCTTGCTTGGTCTCAGGAACTTTGGTTTGTAACCTTCAGAAAAAATTTATTAGCCACGGAATGTCATTGGAAACAACAAGTACCTTCAAATTTGCTTAGATTTGGCTTATTTTGTTACCTGAACTAGGGTTTTCTTCTTCTTCTTCTTCTTCTTCATTTCCCCCTTGTGTTTACTGCTCTGAAGGGATCTTCCTCAGATTCCATCATCTTTTTCTTTGGCTGCACCGAGCCCTTCTCATGTTGTAGAGTATACTCTGCACTAAACCAAGGGAACCTCCCCTTGCCATGAAGCCGGCAGTGCCATTCCCTTTGGGACCTTATTTGCCGCTTCAAGCTAATCGACCCATACATACCCAGAGGTTCGGAACCAGGCTCTTGGCTTGCCTTTTTCCATTCTGGCATTTCCTCTGACTCTGCAAGACTCCGTTTTCCCACCTAAACCTTGATCCTAGTATCGGAACACTAATTAGATGAGAAGATTAGATCCATTCCTTCTATGGTACAAAATTCAAGTTTGCACAGAAAGTCAGATAGGATAGTTAGTCATGTTCTTTGGAATCGCACCTAATTTAGTAACTGATTCTGATCACACCAAGTTCAAAACTGATTCTAATTCTGATGGCGCCTAGTTCAAAACTGATTCCATATAAACGGGATTTTGCATCTTTTATCTCTAGGGATAAGAATTGACATGTACAAACACCAAGAATTGGTGTGTTTTTATTCAAAATTTTAAATTAAAACTAAAAATTTTATTCTTATTAAATTTAAAAATTGGAATAGAATAGGCCAACGATTGGCTCTTGGACCCTTTTATTTTCATCTTTACCTATATAATATTTTTATTTATTCTTTTCTCAAGATATTTTTTTTGCCCCGGTTTTCTTCTTTTTGGTCCAATCTACTTGTTATCACCATTAGCACCATCACCACTTCCACTTCTCTTGGATCCTTTAAGCATTTTTTTTTTTAATTCCACTTCTCTCCTTTTAATAGCATCAACATCTCCACACCTCTAAAAATGAATTGAATACTCCTCTTCCCCGCGCTGGCCTTAACCATTTCAATAGCAAATTGAACCAAACTTCTCTCTCTCTCCTCTGTAACACCTTCATCACAAATTGAACATTTTTTTTCTCTCTATCTCAGTTGGTAGTTTCATCACCGCTATTACCTCATTGTCACAATCACTTTCTTCCATTGGCAACCACTAACAATCTAATCAATGCCCTTATCCTTCCCTTTGAAATTAGATTGTTTGCAATTTAGCAAGAAATTTAAATAGAGGGAATTTTTAGAGATTTTAATTTTTCTTAGGTAGCTTGCTGAAAAATCGTAAAAATAAGATTTACTATTTGGGAATTTCTAAATGCATTCACTAATTTGTAATTACTTTTACTTTCTAAGTACGCTCCCATAAAATATTTTCTAATAACAAAATTTGTGTCACTAATAACAAAAACTAAACCCAACATAATAAAACAACCAAAACCTTTCTGATCATCTAAATTCTACCCTAGGAATGAATACCAACTCAAGGTTAAATATTGTCTCAAGATTAAAATCCGAATATGATTTATCTCCCCAATGCATGAATCTTGTAGTTTAAAAAAAAAGAACAAATTTAATTAACCTATAAGGTCTTTACCCAGAAATTCAATTTATTTGTTTCTTTCTTTCTTTCCATGTATTATTACTATATTGGAATTTATATTTCATACACAATAAATTAATAGGTGGATCCAATTACCTATAGACCCAAAAGTCAAAATAATTAAAATTAACTTGATATGATTTGAAAATCAAAACCTACTTTAAAAATTTTTTCAATCTAAAAAATCTCTGTCTAACTACTTGAACCCTTCCAAAACTATTGTCCTTAAAAGAGAAGGAAAGTTAGAAAAGAAAGAAGATAAAAATAAAGTACAAGAAGAGGAGGAACGAGGGAATAAGATCCTAGATCTACCATTCAAGTTTGGAGGAATTTAGGTTGTTCTAAGGCAAGTGCTTTGTTTTTTATGTATAAAATTTCCACATTCTTTTTTCCTTACCTTCTAATCTTTTTTAAGAAAGAAACTCAACATGATTCTTTTCTAGTTATATGTATTGCAATAGCACAAGTACAACTCAAATTTCCCTCTTCTCTATCTCATTGTCCAAAACAAAAGAATATTTTATGTTATGAATAATTTATGCAAATCTTGTTCATACCCAATGCAGGAGTTTTATTTATTTATTTAGTGTTGGTTTTAATGCCACATTTGATACTCTACAGAATGTAGTACATTTTTACGCTATGTGTTTAACTATGTGTTTAACTAGTTACATGGTGCAAATCTCTTTAAGGTCCCATATAAAAATATAATAATATTTTTTTCCTCTCATGCCATCTATGATGAAGTATTGCTTGTAAAGCATGTATATATGAATATCTAATAAGCTTTCTATTTTTTTCTTTTTTTTCTAATTTCTAATAATGCCAAGGAATTTGATTTTGCTACCATGGAAGTTTGAATATAGTTGGGTAACAAGTTTATAAGCATCCCACAGTAAGGACCAGGTCTTCATAGGTTTCCAATAAAATAAAAAGTATACGTCAAAATACAATTTGGATCACCTAGATTATACCTCCATGTACTTTACTCATATAATAGTAACATGAGACTCTCTCGGTAGTAGTTGAAAAGTAAAATTGATGAAAGCAAGTATGAAATTCCATAACTAAGAAAAGAATGACCAGATGGATAACCTAATGAGTATAAATTGAATGGGATCTTATATGGAAGCAGTCAAGACTCATTCTTACACGAATATAAGTTGAACGAAGCATTGCATTGAAGCGATCAACTACTCCTACCTGTACGAGTATAAACTGCATACTGTATTGTTTTCTCACATCCACTCATCGAAATAATTCCAAGTAGTGAAAGACGGGTCTAGAACCTATGTTGTATCTACCAAATCGAATCCATCTCGAGTACTAAATTGAAGCAGCTAGTTTGGAGTTGGGAATTGCTATGTCGATAGCCATTTTTTTTTAATCTTATTCTTAATATCAATTCTAAGAAAAGATATAAAATAATTTAAACATATATCCTAAAGTAGTTGTTGTTGCTCCGGCACCTCATCAGAGTTGTTGGATTCCCAATATTCAGCTGGTTAGGGGTTGTTTTTATAGGCCCTTATTTTCTTGCAGTGGATAAATAGAGTAAAATAGTTTTTGTCTTTCTTAGCATAAGACGTTGTAAATGCGATCATTTGCTACCTGAATTTGTTTTTGGAAAGATACCCAACTTCTCATTACCGGATTACAAATACTCTTCAACCACTATTTTGCCTAGTAGTATCTACAAATTCACTATAAAGACGAGCTTATATGCTGTTTTGAGATTATACCAGTTAGGTACAAATATGAAAAATTCTCCATAACTGAGATTACTATCACTCCTAGCAAATGGCTATCAAATTTCATCCCTTCCATGAGAAGTGGTAACTAGCAGATAAAGGAATCACTGAGAAATAGATTCTACTATTTGGACAGGATAAAGGAATGGCTATGAAGACCTTCCTCGAGTCACTCTAATCAGAAATATGATAACATCTTGTTGATCGAGTCAATCAGGACTTACTTCCCGCTGTTTTCTCACTAAAGCAATCCTCTTTTCTTGTTCTGTAGTTTATATTATTGGTTTTCAATCTTTCAAAGTCGATGGAGTATAGTAAACTAGCAATCAAGGGAATGCATGTTAGTAAGGTAAATGTAGAGGGCTAGAAAGGGAAGTTAAGGTTGGTAGGCAAAACAGAGGGTTTGAGATATATACTACAAAATCATCCATCTTTCTACTTTCTCTTGCTTTCTGGATTCTTCTGAGCCTTGAATTGTAGACATTAGAGTAATATTATAGCTTTAACGTGGGATGCCTGCTTTATTGAACATTGAAAACTAGCCTTTTAGTGTGAATTAGCAGGCGACCTCTATTCATGAGGTGAGCCTCTATGTCAAGCGATGACTAAGAGAAAGAATGCAAGCCAACTCGAAAGACTACAAGAAAACTTTGACATATCCAAAGAATTGACTCTTATGACAGAACCTATTTTGATGACTTTTTGCTTTTCTTCCTGTCATTCTTTCTTTTAGTCTGACAAGAGAGCTCCCCTATTGAACTCGGTGGAAGATCTCTCCTTGGATTGACTACTGGAAACAATATGTTGAAAGATCTAAAATCACCAATTGTTTACTTAAGATATTTATTAGAACAAATTGAAACTACGTGGATAGCAGTTTCTACAAAAGATGATAGTTAAAGATACAATCAGGCACCAACCCTTGATGCACGCACATCAAGGTTAAGCGCTTGAGCTCTCACTCAGTTTTTTTTTGAAACTGATGAAAGGTCGGTAACTGCTAGAAGCATGTTTCCATTCCTTCGTAGGAAACTAGCTTCTAAAATTGGGACATTTTCCTGTTGTTCTGTATTTTGTCAAAAGTTCCTACATCCGATATTTAGAATAACAAAATTATTCTATCGAGAATCCGATTGCTGAAATATTCACTTGAATCCTCGAGGGTTGTAAGGGAAGATGGGGTTAGAGTAGTGCGAGCTCCAGTTTCGTGTATTGTATCGAATTGAACCATAAGGTCAGAGATTCAGACCCGCAACCAGCTTTCCCTTCATGTAATAACTCGTACTTGTATGATGTATTTTTATAACATAATACTATTATACTGTTATGTGAGCCTTCATGTAATAACTCGTACTCGTATGATGTATTTTTATAACATAATACTATTATACTATTACGATAATATTATTTTATTTGAATCTTAGTTTTTAAAAGAGAGAATTAACATATAAATTATTTTAAAATAATATTTTATTTACAACTAAATTTGTTTTAATTCCTAGAATTTATCCAATATTTTTTAAAGTTCAAATCCATGTTTTATGCCTAAAACTTAAATAAAAGACTAAAAGTAAAATGTGACTTTGAGAGGGTTCAATCCATTAACCTCTCATTCATGCACCCAACTAAGTCACATGCCAAAACCATTGGACTATATTGCTAGATTGTTAAATTAATTATCAGTTTTCTTTTATATATAATTTTGACTGTTCATCTTTTCAACTTCCAAACTTCTAATTCTTCATTTTTTTTCCTCATTATAATTACCACTGCAACCAACTTTTAAACCTATTCTTAAAATTAAAAATTAAACTGTATTATTATTTTTAATTATCCCAAGTGCTTCATTTTTTTAACTCTCAAATCCAAAAAACTCAACCTCTATTTTCAATTCAATCACACATAATCAAGCTCTACAAAAACTTTCTCTTCTTCCTTATCATGCCGTTTATCCCATTGGAGCACCACCCACGATTAAGTCATTTGTGGGAGTACATTAGAGCCGCCCACTATTAGTAATATCTATCTTTTATTTTTGTTGGTCTTAATTGAGATAAGTGTCTTTATATCTCTTTCTTCTTTATCAAATTTAAACTTATTAGATCTTAGGTTAGCTCATTCACTATTAAATAATCCTAATAAGTTAAAAACAACATCCACCATCTTATAAATCAATAAGATGAACCCAAATCCGTTTCTTAATTTCAGACTCGTTAAGACTAATTAACTTTAAAATTAATTTTGAGTGTGTTATAAATATTAAAAAATTATTAAAAATCATCTAATTTTATATTAAGCTATCTTTAATATTCTTAGAATAATTTTATGTGTAGATTGCCTCATTGTGATTAATGATTGATCGATGTGGGAAACTAATCAAAGTGAGTTTATCTTTGAATTTACTAATCACGCTATTCTACTTAATTCTTATTTCGATTACACTATTTATTTGTATAAATTGATTTGTCAACTTATATGAATCCATCAATTACTTATTATTATTTTTGTTATCGAAATCATGTCATTTTTGTTATGCAATTGTTATTAAATATATTAAATAATATAATATAGTTAGATTTTGGAATATCGATACGTATAATAATTGATAAATCATTTAAAAACTATAATTCTATAGAAATATTATTTGTGATATCATCCTATGACGGTGTCTCGTAAAGTTTCCTTGTATATTGGTTACAATAATCAATGAATATTGGTATCACGAAAAACCTCATAGCATTCAAACATTTATATGGCCAATATATTTTTATTAATGTTTCAAATCAATATATCCCTGATTTACCTCATCGTGATTTATAATGAACTCTTTGAACCATGTTATTAGCGAACTAATAAAGTCAATTTAAAATATTATAACTAATATGATCCATATGAAAATTATGAGAATAAAAATTTAGGCCTCATAGAAACTATACCAAATATTAACGAGCTGGGATAGAAACTGAATGATTGAAATATACTTCATTTCGACTGTATTATGTTAATTTATACAACTAAATTTTTCACACATCAACGGTGCATGGTGATTTGTTGGATCACACCTTATTTTTCTATTTTGTCTGAAGGCAAGTCCAGTATCGGACAATCCATGTGATAATTTCCTAGGTCTATACAAAAGACACTAGAAATAGTAGTATCCTATTAGTTAGTATTTCTATTTACATGACATACTAAGAAAGTACACTCTTGTTATAATTATAACTGCACTAGATAATATTAGATTTAACCTACAATCCTTAATATAATTTTTTGATATTAATAGTACTGTTTTCTAGAACTTATATTATTATCATGATTGAAAATATTCATTAATACTAAATTATATTTCTTCCCACTATTTCTATATATATTGTTTAGGTCACAATCAAACAACCTAGGCGTGCATATCCAGACTTTCGAATGGTCATGTCGAAACTGATGCATGATCTAATGTTCTTTTAAGAGTAGGTTAAAGCTCAATAGAGAACTAGAGTTACCTTATTTGAGTTTTTATTGTAGTCTGTTATTCCTTTAATTGTATCTAAACTTCAAATCAATAAAAAGTGATTTTTTTTATAAAATTTTCTATCGTCATTATCGAATACTATTGTGAAATATTTATTAGTATTCTACTGAAGGCTTTAGCATATTCAAACCGAATATATTTTCGATATCTATTGTACATACTCGTATACGGTATATTGGAAGCATGACATGACACTTCTTCGCGGAATGAGCAAGATTTTTTTTCTAAACTCCACCAACTTGTAGTATGGTTCTTTATTGCACATTACTTTGTGTTTTGTTTGTTTTTATGATCTAGTAATCTAAAAATATATGTTGGTGTTACTATCTTAAGTGTGTGCATTAATTACCGTTCTCTTCTATTATTCTAATTCAAGAAATTATATGAATTTTTCCTAACATCAAATATATTATCTAAAATGAGTAGCATTCTTTAGGTGTTATTTTGTAAGATTTAATGCCTTGGATTATCATTATATTTTATAATAAAATTGTCACATTGTTTTTTTGAGGAAAAGAGGGCCATGATTTTGCAAATAATATCCTTCTACATAGGTTTTTTTTTGCTTTGAGTGCTTATGTTCTAAAAGAAGTTACGGTATTTTTTGCTTAGTATTTCAATTCAAGATCAAAAACTTTTGTTCTTTTGTTATTTTATGAGTTTAGCTTAAACAATCAATATTGTTGAGCTCTAACTAAATTCCAATTTCTTAAAGTCTTACTTTTTGAGATTTTTTCATATTGATCCTGTTAAATCTTCAATATTTTGATATTGATCCCTTAAATCTTTAATTTTTGATATTAGTGCCTCAAAACTATTAAGTTACTCCATTGTTATCCCCTGCCCATCTCCATTAAAAATGTTAATTTTACCATATTTTTCCTATTATACTCGCACCCTTTTCCTTCTAACCAATAGAATAAATCAACTACCCTTTTGCTCTTTCTCTTCCTCTTCTCTCTCTCTCTCTCTAGGGCTAGGGTTTCTCATGATCCAAGTGATTTTGGCCGATTTAGGCCATGTTCTTGCTTTCTCACCCCATAATTTGGTTGTCTCTTGGCCTAGTTTTGTAATATTGTAACAACCCTAAGCTGAAATCGGTATGTAATATGTAAGATTTCAATTTTTTATTAGTTTCGGGTTGCAGAAATGGGAAATTTTTTTCATGAATGCATTTTTGAAATGGATGGTCATTGGACGATGATGTGGGGAAGAGGAGAATATTTGCTTGGCCAATGAGGGCAATTTGGGGGCATCAACGAGGAGGAAGAGGGATCAACAGGGGAAAGGGTGTAATTTGAAGAAAAACTTGGCTTGGAACCAAGCTTTTCTTTTACTGAAGAAGGCATTGTAGTTTAAAAGGATTGTATCTATAATATTTTGGTTTCATTTTTTTAAGCATTGCTTCAGTTTTATTAGATGTATTAGATTTGATAGAGTTGTCAATTCTGAGTGCATCTTCTTCTGAAGATCAAACTGTGGTTAGGCGACTGTATAAAGGTAGCTGTAAAAATGAAAGTAATTTTGTTTGTCCTTCTTGTAATGACAATCAAGGCTGTTTTGTATTATATCGTACAATATTCCATATTCTACAGGTGAGAGTCGCAGTCCATATAATAATTAAAGTCCTATATATTTGTGACCCCCTGTATTTTACAATGTCTATTTATGAGAGCACTTATAAAATAAGAATCTTGCTTGAAATGAAAGAATGCAATGTTCCCTTTGGAAGTTGTAGAAATCTGCATTTTCAGTTATTTTAGTTTGCTACTCCATACTTCTAACCATCAACTGTTTATCATCTACTCTACCAAGACAACTCTAATTCTGTGTATTCCTTAATGCAGAACCACTCTGGGATTTTCCTTGTTCTTTTGAGCATTAGTCTTATGTTTTTCCTTCTCTCAGACCTTGCTTCAAGAATATCGTCAATGCTTACATGTTTTGGTTTGATTTTTTTAAGCATTTCATTTTGATAAGGTATATTAGATCTGATGGAGTTATCATTTCTGAGTTGATCTTCTAGTAAATCAAAATAAAATATGAGTCTTACATCAGTGAGTGAGATGTCACTGTTAACAGTGTACAATAGAAGCAACGTTAGGCCGCCACTTCATGTTATTGCCACGAACTCTCAAGCAAAGCTTCAAAACTGAGAAAATTATTTTCCTCAATTAGTGAGGAGCCCGAAGCATATGGAGTGATTAGTCTTGTTGGGATAAGTTTTAATTTTGGTGTAATAGTTGGGCAATTTTTTTGAATTGATTTCTAATATTTATTTCTTTAGAGATATCATGTTGTTAACATGTTTATATTATTGGAGCATTTCATCAAATATTTTCTGAGCAAGGTGAGTCTAGCGGATATGGGAGTAGTAGTTGAGGATGATGTTGCGATAGACTAGGTTGGGGGGAGGGGACGCTATGGTGGAGGAGGTAGTGGTAAAGAGAGATAACAAAGTGGAAGATATTGGATTTGGAGAGGGAGAAGAAGATGGGGTTGAGGAGAGAAGGGAGATGGGGAGGGGGTGGTAGGGATGGCAGATATAGTGGATGCATTGTCTGTTCACCATAAAATCGTAAATGATTCTTTATTAAATTTTCTCAATAAAAGATTGCAATTTAAACGGTTTTCCGTTTACAGAAAACAAGGAAAATTTTATTCCCTCATTATTTAAAGCTGGGTTTTAGAGTAACTATAGAGGACGATCTTACTCTCCATTGACACTCCGTATAAAATTTTAATTAGCAAGAGTTTTGAGATTTTGATAGCACCAGAACTTGGATGGAAAATGACTCTCTTTATAATATTGATCTCCCGATCCCTTTTTCCGCCTAAGCTTCTGTTGTTTATAGAGCTTTGGAGACTCTTGAGTTAATGTAACTGTCCAACTATTGGCCTCCACGATCTGAGTATTAATTTCCCGCCTTTTGATCTGGTGCATTTGTATTAAATCTCCAAAATTTGTAACCAACGTCTTTAATCCTCTGGATCGTAACTGAAATGTAGATCTCAAGTTTTAGATTCACGTTTCTTTTGAATGACAATTGGAACGTGAATCTCATACTTTACATTTGTGTTTCAGTATGATGGCATGTTCGCTGCTTGCATGATATACTTAGACACGATGATGAGACCCTATGAGGCCCATTCTCATTATTAAGTCTGCGAATCTAAAGAAAGAGATTCACATTTCAGTTTTATTCACGAATCAAAAATTGCGTCTTATCTTCTATGGAAAATAAAGTACAATTCTGTGAAGACCATGTCTTATTTCCTCTTTAATTTATATTTGTTGATCTCTTTTTATGAAAAATGATCCCAATAAAAGAAAATTCCGTCAACAAAACTCTCTCCAAAGTTTTCAAAACTCTATAGTTTTGGAGATGTTTTGAAATACTTTGGATAATTTGGCAAGAATACAATCTTCATAGATTTTGCACTTTAAGAGAAAACATGACTCTGTATTAGAAACACGAATTCTACGCTTTTGAAAAAAGGCACGACTCTGTATTAGAGTCGCAGATCTTGCAATTTATGCGGTATATCCAGAATGTTATTACTTTTTCTGGCGTAGAGATCGAGACGTTCTATGAGCTTCATTAATGAGGAGTTCCTCACGAGATTTGGGCCAGAGATCTCGTTCATCAAATCATCTGCTATAAAATTTTAAACTTATCTTTTAAAGTATTTTTAACACTTTCTGAAAAATTTGAACTCCAAATTTTCCTCAAACTTTCAAGACCCTTCGTTTTCAAGCTCCTTTTATCCTCAATTTTCTTCAAACTTCTTCTACACCAAATTTTACTTAAGAATATTAACAGGATGACAAAGAAGGCTTCATCTTCTGGTCCATCTAGTAGGGGTTCTCAAAATTCTCAGGCTACTTATAGCTTCATAGTGATTTGGTAGGAGTCTCTGGTTGGAGGTGATTCTCTTACTTTATATTATATTTACAATTTATAAAAAAAGCATATTCCTTTTCACAATTTTGTTTTAATTCTTTCTTCTCTTCATGCAGTGAATTATGCCTTAAACCCTTGGCTGAAAGGTCATTATTTTGGCCATATGATATGATGGCGAAAAACAGTTTAGGCTCAGTCGAGTCTTTCCAGCTTGTGTATCATCTAATGGCCGAGAGATAAAATCTTGAACCCTGCTCACCCTACATTGTGAGAATTCATGACTATTGCTCTTTTTGATGGAAAAGTAGGACTTTATTGAACAAACCTCCTTTTCTATTTTGTGATCATGTCCCAATCCTCGATGACTGCTTAGATGATGGGATTTATAAGTGGCTCCGTCAAATTAACGGTGACTTATTTCTTCCTGATTTGGAGAGATCCTATCCATTCTTGTATCTCTAATCCCTTTCTACTCCCAGAATCATGGATTGGTATTTAAACAAACCGCAAGAGGGTGTTTTGCTAGGTGGATTCAATGCATAAGGTGCATTTTCTCATTCTACTGCAAAATATTATTGTGGATTATTTTCAGGATCTTTTAAGCAAGACCTCCCTTTGGGAGAAACTCCAGTGATTGCCCAAACTTTCTTACACCGTTTTGTTGATGCACAGGGAGAATTTCCAGTCCAAGATTTTCGTCCTGTTAGATGGATCCATTGTTCTTCTAAGGGAGAATGAGCGATGTTAACTAAATTTTTCTTAAGAGTTTTTGCAGATCAATTGAAGCACAAAAATCTTTATCATTCTATAAGGGCGACTCAACATTGAATTTCTCCTAGTTGATTCTATTTCTTTAGTTTATTGGAAATGTACAACCTTGATACTTGTACTTTCTTTATGCCCGTGGTGAACTAGGGCTTTCCCTCCATGAGAAGCATGAGATTTCAGGGTTACCTGTGGGAGATATTCCTTATGAAGAATGTCCCCACAAAAGAAGAACTCTATTTATTGAAAGTTCGGGATCCCATGATTTACGGTACTTACTGGGAATTGATTTGCCACTATCACATTTGTGCTCAGATGTCTAATGCTCACAATGTGAAGCAAAAAGAAGTGGTTATAGTATCTTTTTTCCAAGTTTACGAAGAATAATCCTGATTTAACTCGTCTTTCTCCAATTTCTAAAAAAGAGATTGAAAAAAGGATTGTTCACTGTGGAACAGATGAATACATTGTTGAATCGGATAAGAATGTCTTCAAGGCTGGGACATCATTTGAAAGTTTTTATTATCAGGATTTATAACATTTATCAGATCCTGCTTTGTTGGCAGCTTTCTTGAAGTTGTGGTTAAAGAAATGCATGGTTCCATCACAAGAAACTCTATCAGTCAGAGTGGTATATCTGACAGTTTTGTTAGCATTCGGCCATCCACTCAGATTGTTGCCAGCTATAGTTTGTAGAATCCAAAGTGGATTGAGAAAATTGGTTGATAGATCTGCAATGTCAAGAAGGAGTATGATAATGAGGAAAAATGGATTGTCAAGACTCCAAATCCATGGGCAGAACTTTCATACATTTATTTAATGGCATGGATATTTCTGCACTGTCCTTCATTGATGAGTCCAATTGATGCTCAAATAGACTTGAGTTCTCTCAAAGTTCAACATTATGAGAAATCACACTGGAAAGGAGGTTACATGGCTGCGATCTGCAAAACACTTCGATATCATGCTAATATGAGTTATACAAATGTTTTCCTTACTTTCCAAATGCTGGTTATGGGGATGTATTTGCAGATGTAGCCGGTACTGATAAGTTCATGACTCTGTCTCCTGGGTATTACTGGTGGCTAGTAAGCATCCGTCCAGGGCACCTAGTTCTCCACTTAGGAAATCATTGTTATATTGAACCCTATTACTCAAACCATTTTTCTCGACAGTTTGGGTATGATCAATTGTATGTCAGAAATCCAAATACAGACATGAGCTTTACTAGGAATCTATTTGAGAGAGCTAGAGCTTGGTTTTATTTCATCTCTCATAGTGCAAAGGCCAAGTTCAATCTTCCACTCAAGACTTTAAATTTATCTATGAGTTTTGGCTTTAGCAAATGATATTCTGCTATTTATTCCATGCCTCATAACTTTGACTTGAGACTCATTTGTTTGAGAGACATCAGAGCATGGTATGCTCAAAAGAGAGAGGCTGGTAGCATTAAAGTAGCTATAATAGAGGATTTTGGAATAGAGTATGACTTCGAAGGATTCGAATCAAGAGATGAAAGGAGTACTGCAATAGTCCAAATAGATCGACCTGCATCTCTCATCATTCCAACTTCTCCTCCTCATATGGCAAAGGAAACTTCTCCCCAGTCAAGATCTTCTCCTAATAAGATTTCTTACAAGTGGAAGAGATTGAGGCACCTTGATGACTTGCTGATCATTTCACAAGCTGTATTGGCTAAAACTAGTGCAGTAATACTTAGTTCAACTTTCGAAACTGTTGAAGAGGAACAAGAAGATGATGATGCGAATTTGATTCCTCGCTCATCTAAAAAGTATCGGAGTCAAGGATATTTTTTTTCCCAGTGATCTCATTACAGAGGCTCCTTCTACTACACCAGCAGTTGAGTTTTTACCTGTTGTTGTGTCTTCTTCAGAACGATTAGGTCAATTTGTACAGGAGGAATCTGCTAACCATACTCCTCAAGTAGTCATTCAGGTTACGAATGATAATGATGATGATGATGTTGATAGTGGTGACATTCGCTCCTCTACTCTTCCATCAGACCACGGTGAATATACATTTCTAACGGCAGAAGAGAGAGCTGAGGTGTACAGACCTAGAGAGTCCAATTTCCAATCTCAAGGTTTATTCTAAACTTTACTCACTTACATCATCTTTCATTTCTTTTATCATTATTTAACCATTTCTCTCTTTTTTTTTAGAAATGTTTCTTTCTATCCCAACTTCGGAGTATGTACCTGAAGGTGATACTTCACTTGTTGATACTGAAGTTCAACCAGAAATTGCATCTGGTACAGCTGTAACTATTGTTTCTGACGAAGCCAATGAAGTGACTGTATCTGCTGAGTTTACTGCAGCTGCTGAGATTGTTGCTCCTGTTGAGCTTGTGATGAGTATCATATATTGTATTTTTCCTATCATACTTTATCTATTTTTGTATATAAATAAATATTACTCGGATATTTTTAGTGTCGTTTTCAAATAATCCGATTCATACATGGAGATAACATGAAATTAGAGCCAGATTAGGAAACAAAGCCCGAAAATTAGTTTAAAAAGGACTTTTTAGGTGTAATTTTAGACGTACTTTTTATTAATAAAATTAGGATTTTGTTGAAGAGGTGACGGCCACAATACCGGACTTCAAAGGTAATTCTCTTTGTTCTTCAATTTTTTCTTAGTTAGTTTATTTTAATTGCTTTCTATTTTAGATTTATTTACTTTCTAGATTAGATTTAATTGCTTTCTATGAATAAAAAATTGATTTTACTTGTTAGAAATATGAATAGCTAATTTCACTTATCTCTAGGATGTAGATGAAGTTAGGATTCACCATGTAATTACTCTATAGAATTTTCTTCTTAAATAAAATAAATAAAGACATAATTTTACTATGAAAAAAATTAAAATACAAGAACTTGAAGATTAATACTTTGATAGATTATATTTGAATTAAGTTTCTTAATAGTCTATACTTAGTTAGGGTTTGGAGTTGTTGGTTTTCATCTTATTCAAAGAATTATCTAATGATTTATTTTATTTTATGAAAAGTAGTATCTTTGATGAGTTATACTTGCACACCACTTGATAGCTTATACTTAAGGCACTTTAAATAAAGATTAAACTAAAAGATCAAATTTTTATAATAGAGGAAGATAATAGAAGTAAATACATGGTTGGAAACTAGTGGATTCTAGATTCTAGGCTAATTAGATTAACTCAACTTCAAACTAGAATCTTTGGTTAGTTCATTAGACTATAAAATTAGTAAAAACTGTAAAATACCTGAGATCTCTATGGGACGACCTGTATAGCGCTATAACCGACACTGTACACTTGCAGTTAAATTATCAAATCAAGTTTTTGGCGCCGTTGCCAGGGATCGACGGTGTTTTTCTTACTTTTCTAAACGTTTTAAAAGTTAACAGTGTGTGTTGAGTGTGTAGGGTATAGAAATTGCAGATACAGGAAAACAAAAGGAATCAAAGAAGTCTCTGAACTGCGTAGCAAAAACCAGAGAGTTAAACTCTCTGGTTTTGCCTCTATTTAGCAGCAAAAATCACTACTTAGCGACACTTAAGGTATTGTTCGACTCTAACTATTCTCCAGTTCTATGTTTTGGTTCCCTGGTTTTGTAAAAAATATAAAAAAATAAATAAATTAGCAATAGTAGGAATCACATCTTTTAAATTGATCATATCTATTCTACTGTTCTATCTCCACCACACCCCACTTCTTACATTAGTTTAGGAAGTTCACGCATACACTCACGGTTGCTGTTTCATGACACTTTGGATCCTGATCAATTTGGTCGACTTGTGAGATCAGATTTGTTTATGGGAGACAAGATGGACCAGTCGATTTCGATCCTTCAAGATCAATGTTACCCGTTGAGCACATCACTTTCATCATGCATAAAACTTTCACATGCAGCGGGTAATCACTATGAGTTGAAGCAGCAATATTATGCTTCCTAAATTCACTAGTTCTGATTCAGATGATGCATATCTCTTTATCAGTGAATTTCAGGAAGTATGCGTGATGATTAAACTGCAGCACTTGTTGGAGGACGCAATTAAACTCTGCTTCATCCCATTTGCTCTCAAGGACAATGCCAAGAAGTGGTTGTACAGTATGCCTACTGATTCAATCACTACATGGGATGAATTCGTTACGGTGTTTCTTAAGAAGTATTATCCCACGCATAAGACGGTAAGGATTCGAAATCAAATCAATCAATTCCGTCAAGTGCCGGGAGAACCCTTCTAGAAATACTTTAAACGGTTCAAGAATCTTTTAGCTCAGTGCCCCCACCATGCGATAGAAAAGTGGTGGTTGTGTCAAATCGTGTACGAAGGACTCACTTCACATCCAAAACTCTTTTTGAGTCCATGCGTCAGGGGGAGTTCAAGAGAAAGAACGAGGATGAAGCATGAGACTTTCTTGAGGACCTATCATAGAAGACTATGCAGTGGGAGAGTCCCGCTGAGAAGCCAAATGCATCAATTTCTGCGCATAAGAGTGGGATCCATAGAGACGATAGCTCTATAGCTACCGAAACTAAGATTGCAGCCATTATGAGAAGAATTGAGGCATTGGAGACTACTCGTGCTCCACTGGTAGGTCAAGTAAATCAAATTCAAGTTTCCACATGTTTTAATTGTGGAACTCCGAATTACGTTATGGAGGAGTGTCCACTATTAGTCAATCCCATGGTCTCATACTTGAGCAGGCTAATGCCTTGTATCAAGAACCTATGAATAATCCATACGCTCCAACATACAATCCTATTTGGAGAAACCATCCAAATTTATCATGGGGTCAAGGGCAATATTAAGGAGCCTCTAACCCTAACATGCAACCTCCAGCCATTGGTCAGTTATCAAGACCAAATATCGGTGCTATCAACACCCAAATGCATCAAATTATGGGAACAACCAGAATAGATCACCTGCACAAAACCACTCACATCCACAACAAGGGTCTAATAATAATAAAAAAAAGTGATTTCAGTCACTTGAGAAGAACGTTGAAAATCTTCTCAAGTCTCATTCTAAGTTTGACACGCATATGTCCAAGCTTGACACACACATGCAAAATCTTATGAAAGTATCAACTGATTTTATTCAAAGTACAGGACAACAACTGCTCATGAACTCTTAATCTATTAAGAATATAGAGCAGCAGGTTAGACAATTAGCTAGTCAGATAAGTGAACGTGGCTAGGGTATTTTCCAAGTCAACCCATAACATACCTTAATGCCAGTTTCTCAAACTCCAAGCAGTCGCATGTCCACTAATGCAATGCCATTCATACATTCAGATCTGGCAAGCAAGTGGACAATGATATAGCCATGCCCCCTGATCCCACTCCTACTATTTCGCAGGCTACATCATCTCTTCCACACCTTTCTCCACGACCATCTTTATCACCTCCATCACTGTCACATACTCATTTAGAAGATCCTGTTCCTGAGTCGAACGTACCATATCCCAATCAGTTTAGGAAGCCTTCACTGCAAGTAGAAAAGATTCTTGAAATATTTTAGTAGGTGAATGTTAATATTCAACTCCTAGACATTATATAACAGGTTCCTACTTATGCTAAGTTTCTCAAGGATTTATATACTAAGAAACAAGCAAGAAACGTTGCTGAAAAAGTTTTTCTTACTGTAAATTTATCGCAAATTCTCTCTAACTCCTTACCTATCAAGTACAAAGATCCAAGTTCCTCTACAATCTCATGCATAATTGGGAACACTACATTTGATAAGGCATTGCTTGATCTAGGAGCAAGTGTCAACTTGCTTGCTTACACTGTTTATCAGCAACTAGGGTTAGGAAAACTTTAACCTACCAAGATCATATTACAGTTTGCTGATCGTTCGATCAAGAGACTACTTGGTATGGCTGAAGATGTGCTCATTAAGGTCGGTGAATTTATCTTTCCTGTAGACTTTATTGTCTTTGAAACTGAGCCGATTTTTAATCTACAGAATCAAATTTTCGTTATCTTGGATAGACCATTCCTTGCAATATCAATGCATTAATTGATTGTAGGAGTAGCCTCATAAAATTATCGTTTGGAAATATGACTGTGGCATTGAACATATTAAATATGGATGAGCACACAACAAGCTCCCTCGTTGAGGTAAATATGATTCACAGTTTGCACTCTCATTTTACCTCGTGCACTGATGATGAACTCTCATTTGAGCAAATTTTCAAAGATGAGCTCATATTATTAAATGAATTAGCACATACTGATTCAATGTATGATGATACTTGTGCAAGTATGCCATTGATTTATGAGCAAACTTTTGAGAAATTGTTTGCAGAGGAGCTCAAATAACTTCGTGAGTTAGAAAGGCCACCACCACATTCACTTGATCATATAGCAGTCTTCTCACCTCAAGATATTCTACATGTATGCTTGTTACTAATGATGATTGGCAGGTTTATAATGAAGAATTTTTTAACCCAATTATTAATACTTGCATGTGGACAAAGAAAAAGTGAGGATAGCATAAGAAGCAGACAGATAATTTCGTGACTTGTAGGAGGTTGATGAGATATAATAATGCATCCATTTTACGTTTAAAACGCACACACTATGAAAGTGGAAAGCGATCGGGAGGTCATAACCGCTTTTCATGCACTAATAGGGTGACGATATTGAGATCGTAACTCTTTACGACTCTCATTATTTTGTATAGTACTTGTACAATAGTTTTCATATTTATTTTACCACACTTGGTTTGTATATGAGGGATACATGAGTTTAGGTGTGGGTTAGGATATTTTCTCTGTATTTTTTCTAAGATTTTAGTGTTTTTTAGAGTTTTTATTTTATTTTTAGATGACTTTTAGGTTTCTTTATTGTGCACTTTGGGTAGTTTTTAGGGTAACAACTAACTAAAAAAATCAGAATATTTATTTATTTTTATTAATAGATCAACCTAATTACAGATAAAGGGACAAATTTAGATTTAAAATTGGATATGAGAGTAGATTAGACGATACACTTTGAATTTTATGAAAAAAAGATTAAAATTCGAAAATAAATACCGCTAATAGTAGTTTTAAGGCAAGTATACATCTATATTTTACTTCACAATAGTTTATTAGGTTAAGGATAAAGATAATAACGATTGAGTAAGTCTTCTCTCTCTAAACAAAGAAAAAAAGTGAGAATAAAATAATAGGGTGAGCCTGGTATTAAGGTAAAAGTCTCGAGAGTGATAAAATAATGGGGTGCACTTGGTATTAAGGTAATAGGCTCAAGAGTGAAAAAAAGAGTATGATCTGAGTAATCGGGTACTTTGCGCCTAAGTAAGCGTGAATATTCACATAAAAGGTAAAATATTCTTAAAAAAAAGGAGAGAGAGAGAGTATGATCCGAGTAATCGAGTACTTTGCGCCTAAGCAAGCGCGAATATTCGCATGAAAGGTGAAATATTCTTAAAAAAAGGAAAAAAAGAAAAAAAAAGAAAAAAATTGTTATGAGAGAGGAGATGAATCATAAGTTAGAGTTGGAGTCCAAACCCGAAGTAGACTATCACACGTGCACTTAGATATATAAATGTATAGGAGCCAATAGATTATCTGTTAGTAGGTATTGAAAGATAGGATTTAAATTTTTGATTAAAATAATAATTGTATCTGATATGAAGCTCGATTTGAAAATTGATAATCTAAATGCATTCTTGAATTTGTATATTAGTGAGATTAATTGATGAAATTATCATAAAAAAAATCTTTCTTTTGTATAAATTTTTATCTTTCTTGATTTTTGGTTATCCTTATTTTTTTCTTTTCTTTATTCCTTAATCTATTTTCTTCACGAATTGGGTATATTTACTGTAAACCCTCACAAGACAATACTCGTCCACTAGGATAATCTAGGGGTTTAAAGACTTGTTGCACATACTAAGTGCAATCGCGATTCCTGCGAAAGTGAGTTAGAATTTTTCTTTCTCTTTTTAGGGTTAGATTTTGATCGAGAACTAGCAAAAGATAGATGTGGGGTATGATGAGTATCATATATTGTATTTTTTTCTCCCATACTTTATCTATTTTTGTATATAAATAAATACTACTCGGGTATTTTTAGTATCTTTTTCAGGTAATCCGATTCATATAAGGAGATGGCATGAAATTAGAGCCAGATTAGGAAACAAAGTCTAAAAAAGAGTTTAAAGAGAGCTTTTTAGGTGTAATTTTAGATGTACCTTTTATTTATAAAATTAGAATTTTATTGAAGGAGTGACGGCCACAATACCGGACTCCAGAGGTAATTCTCATTGTTTTTCAATTTTACCTTAGTTAATTTATTTTAATTGCTTTCTAGTTTAGATTTATTTACTTTCTAGATTAAATTTAATTGCTTTCTATGAATAAAAATTTGATTTTGCTTGTTAGAAATATGAATATCTAATTTCACTTAGCTCTAGAATATAGATGAAGCTAGAATTCATCATGTAGTTACTCTATAGGATTTTTTTCTTAAATAAAATAAATAAAGACATGATTTTTCTATGAAAAAAATTAAAATATAAGAACTTGAAGATTAATACTTTGATATGTTATACTTGAATTAAGTTTCTTGATAGCCTATGCTTAGTTAGAGTTTGACGTTGTTGGTTTTTATCTTATTCAAAAAATTATCTAATAATTTAGTTTATTTTTATGAAAAGTAGTATCTTTGATGAGTTATACTTGCACACCACTTGATAGCTCATACTTAGGACACTTTAAATAAAGATTAAACTAAAGATCAAATTTTTATGATAGAAAAAGATAATAGAAGTAAATACATAGTTAGAAACTAGTGGATTCTAGATCAAAGGCTAATTAGATTAACTCAACTTCAAACTAAAATATTTGGTTAGTTCGTTAGACTATAGAATTAATAAGAATCGCGAAACACCTGAGATCTCTGTGGGACGACCTGTATAGCGCTATAACTGATACTGTACGCTTGCAGTTAAATTATCACATCAAGTTTTTGAGGTTGCTGCCCCTATTGAAGATGAAGTTACTAAGACTACTGTTCATGCCGAGAGTACAATACCAGTTACGTCTATCCCAATTATTACTTTCACTGCAGTTACTTCTTCATCAACAAGTTGTGCAGAAGTGGATACTCTTGAAGCGAATTTGCTCCAACATACTATTAAAGTTTTTCTTGACTTTCTGGACCACTGTATTGATAAAATTCTGAAAGGGGGTTCTTTCTTCTCAATTGCCAATGTTCTTAATATTTATGCAACCGGCATAACAAGTATTGGTGGAAAAGAAAAGCTGCTCTATATAAACTAATGGTAACTCAACTTCAGACTTATGCTAAATCTTTATTGAAAATCTGTAATGCAGATAAGTCAGAAGTTGTTGAGGCCACTTTTTAGAGACTGATGGAGAAACAATGCGATGAGTATCATATATTGTATTTTTCCTCCCATATTTTATCTACTTTTGTATATAAATAAATGCTACTCGGGTATTTTTAGTGTCTTTTTCAGATAATCCGATTCGTACAAGGAGATGGCATGAAATCAGAGTTGGAGTAGGAAATCAAAGTCCGAAAAGTTACTAAAGTGAGCAAAACTACGAGACTATGATGCTGCAGAGAGTCAAAGTCAAATACAGTCGGGAAAATCACACAAGAGAAGATACGCGTGAAGGAGAAAAATCAGAGCTATTGACTATACTTGAGCCGCCAAATAGCGGTTTTAGCCGCCAATTGGCAGCCCAAAAGTGGATTGACACGTGGATTTCTCTCCCATAGCTTCGTTATAATCTTTTTGTTTCACAATTGTAGTAGAATTGGGTTTGGATTTTCGAAACCTATATATTGGTCGTATCCTTGTATTCTAGAGTTTTATGCAGTAGTTAATGTATATTAGGATTTATTTTGTACTCGTATTTCATTAATAAAATCAGGGTTTTGCTGAAGGGGTGGCGGCCACAATACCGTGCTCCAGAGGTAAGCCATTGCTTTCTAATCTTTATTTGCTTTTTAGATAGATTTAATTGCTTTCTAGTATATATTTATTTGCTTTCTAGATTAGATTTTATTGCTTTCTAGAATCGTGTGTAGCTAATTAGTTTAGCTCTAGGATGTAGATGAAGTTAGGATCCACCATGTAATTGCTCTCTAGTATTTTCTTCTTAAAGAAAATACTAAAGACAGGATTTCTCTATAAAAAAAGATTAAAATACAAGAATTCGAAGATTAGGACTTTGATAGGTTATACTTGAATTAGATTTCTTTATAGCCTATATTTAGTTAGAGTTTGGGGTTGTTGATTTTATCTTTTTCATTGAATTATCTAAGGATTTAGTTTGTTTTTATGAAAAGTAGTATATTTGATGAGTTATACTTGCACACCACTTGATAGCTCATACTTAGAGCACTTTAAATAAAGATTAAACTAAAAAGATCAAATTTTTATGATAGAAGAAGATAATAGAAATAAGAACATAGTTGGAAATTAATAGATTCTAAATCCTAAGCTATTTAGATTAACTCAACTTCAAACTAGAATCTTTGATTAGTCCGTTAGACTAAGGAAAGAGTAAGGAACGCAAAAATACCTTAGATCCTTGTGGGAAGACCTGTACAGCACTACACCGAACTGTGCGCTTGCAGTAAATATCACATCAAGTTTTTGGCGCCGTTGCCGGGGATCGACGGTGTTTTTCTTACTTTTTCTAACGTTTTACGGGTTAACAGTGTGTGTTGAGTGTATAGGGAATAGATATTGCAGATACAGGATGACAAAAATGATTGAAAAAGCCTCAGAAGTGTGCAAAAGAAACCAGAAAGTCAAACTCTCTGGTTTGACCGCCATTTAGCGGTAAAGACGGCTAATTAGCGGCTCTTAAGGTACGTCCCGAGCCCAAATTTCCTTCTGTTCTATTATTTGTTTCCCTGGTTCTGTAAAAAAATTCAAAAAAAAATCAATCTTTTTTTTTATTTCTTTTCCATCTCTCCCTCTCCACCTTTTTAAAAAAAAAAAATTTAAAAAAAAATGTTTAAAAATCAAACTGGTTGCTATCATTGTCGTGATCCATATCATAATTATTATCAGTGTTCATGGATAGGAAGCCGCTAGGAGTAGGTCATAATCAAATTCACAACACATATAATGAACCTACGAGCGCTTCTTGTATACAAAATTACAATTATGAATGGATGAATAATTCTAATTATGCATATAATCAAGAGTCATACTAAGAGAGTCCTCCATCTGATCCTTTCTTTATAGGCTATTCATCTTCATGTTCTACATTTAATCATGAACAAGATATTCAATTGAACATATTAGATTAAAGATTAAAAAGATTAGAAGTAAATTATGCATGTCATGAGAATTTAGCTACAACCACTTCATATCTGTCATCAAATATATATACGGATCCATCATATCCACCTTCAAATTTCACTCATGATCTCGAGATGCAATCATTTGAGAAAAATTACGATCATGAGTCTGAGGAACGAAGACATAGAATAGAGGAAAATATAGAAGTTTTGCTAAAATCATCCTCTCAAAAATCATGCTCTCAAATTGAATCTTGTATGGAAGATCTTCTCAATGCGATTTCTCAAACTAAACTTTTTGGAGATCAATCATCTAATAGTTTGAACATATCTTACTCCAACAAGCAACCACTTCAGTCATCTTTTGAAGAAGATATAATTCAAAATGGGTTAAATAATTTTGTGCATGATGAGTCTATAATTCAACATTGTGATCAACCTATTCTAGACCACTGTGACAATAATTATGAAGAAATTAGTGATAAAAAAAATATTTTGCTTGATGATTTACCTCATGGTGAGCTTACTAGTGACACATTTGATTCTTTTGATAAAAATTGTGAAGAAATTTGTGAAGAAGAATTTTTATCCCTACATAATAACTTGACTAATGATAAGTCCACTAGTATGCCATTTTCTTTTGCGAATTTTGATGACAGGATTGAAGAAAATTTGCATGACAAGCCTATAATGCTTGAAGATTGGAAGAAACTACAAAAAGAAGAGATTATGGTACCTAATAATTTAGAAGGATGATCCAAAATTGAGCTCATGATTCCGTTACATCAAAGTGAGTATGTTATTTCACAAGTTGATAAAACCAAAATACTTACTGCTATGAAAGATGCTCGTGGGTCAAATTTCGACGATAAAGGTACGATTTCCAACTTCAAAATTTTATTATTGAATAAAAAAAGAAAAGTAGAAATAAATTAAGAAAAATCAAAAACAAGATGGAGAGATTAAATACAAATTTGACAAAAAGGCTAAGTTCATCCATATCAAAACATAAAAGGACACATTATGAGAGTGGAAAGCGATCAAGAGGTCGTAACCGTTTGAATTTTCTAATAAGTGTATAATATTTGTATAATAGTTTTTTTTATTTTACCACCCTTGGTTTGTGTATGAGGCATATACGAGTCTAGGTGTGGGGGAATGGATTAGGATATTTTCTTCATATTTTTCTAGGATTTTTAATTTTTTTTTTAGATTTTTTTTTTAGATTTTTTGGTTTCTTTATTTTACACTTTGGGTAGTTTTTAGGTTAACTAACTGAAAAAAAATAAAAGTAAAACTGAAAAAAATTAAAAAAAAACTGAAAAGAAAAGTAAATTAGAAAAACTTTTATGTACTTTTATCAATAGATCAAACTACTTATAGATAAAGGAACAAATTTAGACTTGAAATTGGATAGGAGAGTAGATTGAATGATACACTTTGAATTTTATGAAAAAGATCAAAATCCGAAAAATAAATATCGCTAACAGTAGTTTTGAGGCAAGATATATTTATTTTTTTTAATTTCACAATAGTTTATTAGGTTAAGGATAAAGATGATAACGATTGAATAAGTTTTCTCTCTCTAAAAAAAAAAGAAAAAAAAGAGAAAAAAAGAGAGTTATAAAATAATGGGGTGCGCCTGGTATTAAGGCAATAGCCTCAAGAGTGAAAAAAAACAGAGTATGATCCAAGTAATCGAGTATTTTGTGCCTAAGTAAGCGTGAATATTTGCATGAAAGGTGAAATATTTTAAAAAAAAAAGAGAAAAAGAAAATAGTATGATCCAAGTAATCGAGTATTTTGCGCCTAAGTAAGCGTGAATATTCGCATGAAAGGTGAAATATTATTAAAAAAAGAAAAAAAGAAAAAAAATTATTATGAGAGAGGAGATGAATCATGAGTTAGAGTTGGAGTCCAAAACCGAAGTAGACTATCACACGTGCACGTAAATGTATAGGAGCCAATGGATTATCTGTCAGTGGGTATTGAAAGATAGAATTTAAATTTTTAATTAAAATGATAAGTGTATCTGATATGACGCTTGATTTGAAAATTGATAATCTAAATGCATTCTTGAGTTTGTATATTAGTGAGATTAATTGATTAAAATATCATAAATTTTTTTTTTAAATTTTCTTTTGTATAAAATTTTTATTTTTCTTGATTTTTTGTTATCCTTATTTTTCTTTTCTTTATTCCTTAATCTATTTTCTTCATGATTTTGTGGGTATATTCACTGTAAACCCTCACGAGACACAACTCGTCCACTAGGATAACCTAGGGGTTTAAAGGCTTGTTGCACGTGCTAAGTGCAATCGCGATTCCTGCGAAAGTTAGTTAGGATTTTTATTTTTCTTTTTAGAATTAGGTTTTGCTCGAGAACTAATAAAAGATAGGTGTGGGGGTGTGATGAGTATCATATATTGTATTTTTCCTCCCATATTTTATCTACTTTTGTATATAAATAAATGCTACTCTGGTATTTTTAGTGTCTTTTTCAGGTAATCCAATTCGTACAAGGAGATGGCATGAAATCAGAGTTGGGAGTAGGAAATCAGAGTCCGAAAAGTTACTAAAGTGAGCAAAACTACGAGACTATGATGCTGCAGAGAGTCAAAGTCAAATACAGTCGGGAAAATCAAGTACACAAGACAAGATACGCGTGAAAAGAAAAATCAGAGCTATTGGCTATACATGAGCCGCCAAATAGCGGTTTTAACCGCCAATTGGTGGCCAAATAGTGGAGTGACACGTGTATTTCTCTCCCATAGATTCGTTGTAATCTTGTAGTTTTACAATTATATTAGAATTGGGTTTGGATTTTCGAAGCCTATATATTGGCCGTATCCTTGTATTCTAGGGTTTTATGCAGTAGTTAATGTAGATTAGGATTTATTTTGTACTCGTATTTTATTAATAAAATCAGGGTTTTGCTGAAGGGGTGGCGACCAAAATACCGTGCTTCAGAAGTAAGCCATTGCTTTCTAATCTTTTTTTTCTTTTTAGATAGATTTAATTTCTTTCTAGTATAGATTTATTTGTTTTCTAGATTAGATTTTTTTGCTTTCTAGAATCGTGTGTAGCTAATTAGTTTAGCTCTAGGATGTAGATGAAGTTAGGATCTACCATGTAATTGCTCTCTAGTATTTTCTTCTTAAATAAAATAATAAAGACATGATTTCTCTATAAAAAAGATTAAAATAAAAGAACTCGAAGATTAGGACTTTGATAGGTTATACTTGAATTAGGTTTCTTGATAGACTATACTTAGTTAGGATTTGGGGTTGTTGATCTTATCTTTTTCATTGAATTATCTAAAGATTTAGTTTGTTATTATAAAAATTAGTATCTTTATACTTGCACACTACTTGATAGCTCATACTTAGAGCACTTTAAATAAAGATTAAACTAAAAGATCAAATTTTTATGATATAAGAAGATAATAGAAGTAAGAACATGGTTAGAAATTAGTGGATTCTAAATCCTACGCTATTTAGATTAACTCAACTTCAAACTAGAATCTTTGGTTAGTCCATTAGACTAAGGAAAGTGTAAGAAATGCAAAAACACCTTAGATCCTTGTGGGACGACCCGTACAGCGCTACACCGACACTGTGTGCTTGCAGTAAATATCACATCACAATGCAAGCTCCAGAAGGAATTTAAAGAAAAAACTGATGCGTGTCAAGCCCGTGTTGACGGAAATCAATTAACCAGCCATCTTTATCTACTCAGATAGAAAATACTGCTACAACTATCAAAGGCCATGATGCAGCCATTGCCAGAACTCAGGAAACTATTGCCAAGGCTCAAACTTTTCTTAAACAACTCTCTAAAGAACGTGAGGAGAGAATGAAGAATCTTAGTGATTTATCAAGACAGCAGGATAGCATAATCAAAACTCTTTTGGCTGATCAAGCAGAATTGAAAACTCTGAAATCTACTTTAGAAGACAACATAACTGTCAGTAAGGAGGAACTTCGTAGGCAGGCTGCTGTTCAAGTTTATGAGACCATTCAATTGGATATCAGTAATACAGAAGAAAAGATCACTCTCTTGAGCCATTAAGTTATAAAAAAATTTAATATTGTCCAAGGAGCTCTTATAATCTTCTCATTTTAATAATGCAAACTCAAGTTAGTCTCATGAATGTAATGTTTCCTTTTGATTTTGTCCAAAGAACAATTTCTGTTTGTCATTTCGTTGAAACTTTGAGCTTAATTAATCTTCACATATCTCTGAACTTAATTTCGACAAATTTCCGTATCGGACTTGACTTTGTGCTAAAAAATGCGACTCTACATCTAGATCTGTAAACCCTGCATTTAGATTCATGTGTCTATAGATTTTGAATTCAAATCTGCGAGTTTTTAGTCCAACTCTATGAGCTTGTGTATGAATAAGATTCTGAACTCTATTTTGCGATAAGTGCAACCCTACATTAAGATTCGCTGGTTTACATATAAATGTAACCCAACGTTAAAATCTGCGAGTTTACATATATTTGTAACTTTGCGTTAAAATCCGCGGGTTTACATATATAGAATGACTTTCCATCAATTTAATTGACTTTTTTGGTGCAAAGATTCTGCATGCATCCATTAATGATAGGATTATAATCGAAGATCTCATTTCCTTTGGTGCAGATACCTAAGCGTCCTATGCAATAATAATAAATCTTATTGAGATTCGAGTCAAAATCTCAATTGAAGATTTCGTCTATAAAATCTCTTGGCCGAAGATTTTGATCATGAAATCCTCTATATAAAGCGCTAAGCCATTCTTCCAAAAAGCCATCCTGACTTGAAAATTCTTCTGAACTTTCTACTTTTTAAAGTTCTTCTCCAAAGCCAATTCTATCATGGAGTTATGTTCTTCTTCCTTTTCCTTGATTGAGGCAATGGACTAGGGTTGGCATGTTACAAGACCTCCAAATAATGTTGACCTATTTCTTCTTGGTCGTTTGTTAGGTTTGTTAAAGAAGGAATATCCCATTGAAAAGATAACTATGTCCGTAATTATTTTTCTTAACTATGGTAAATTTTCTTGTTATAAACATAAATCAAGTATTTTCTTTTATGTTTCTTAACAAGATTCTGGATCTGTTGTAGGATATAACCGTAGTTATTTTTCTTAACAGTGACTCACATCCGTATGGTTCTCAAATTTTTTCAATATCTTTGGAGAACCAAAAGATTTCATGTACTTTTCATGAGAGAAAAGAATTTAGGTGTGTGACATTGTTAATTTCCTGCCTAACATCCTTAAAGTAAGGATGGTATACATGGAAACATACATTTGGTGCATTCAGCTTTGAACTAATCAAGTTACTGGCGATAATGATCATAGCTGAGCGAGTAGACTTAGAAGTTCTTTAACCATCGGTAGGAGGAGGCTACAGTTGGTACGTGAATTTGAGATCCGAAGTCTATCTGCGGAAATGATATCTTAAAAGTCATGTTTTATTCCTAGGGCATGAGAGTGGGACCCTCATCTTGTTTGCGAAATGTGGATGTAAACTCCGCATTTGAAATCATAGATGAAATTGGTAGGTGTACGACGTTTCTTGTAAGAAACACGAACAAGTCCATCTGCATCTTGATCTTTTTTTTTTTTTGTCTAGAACCACTACTTTGCTTTTTGGCCTTCATACTTGAACTAGAGGTCTTCATGCTTGTGGTTCAACAGATTCTCTTTGTTTCATGGCTCTGTGAAAAGTGCAAACCTTACTTCTTCTAAGGTTCCTTTTCATTATGCGGGTGAAAGGAACCTTGTTCTTTGATTCATCTTTTTGACAATCAGAGGATGGTCATTTTTCCTTTTTAATATGGGGATCCTAATTCATACTCCCAAGGAGATCAACTGGAGAAGACTCCGAGTCTTGTGTTGGCGAATGAGATGAATCTCTTTTGAGACCAGACTGGTATGAAGAATCCTTTGATAGGACTGTCGCCTTTGAAGCTTTTTTGGTGGCTGAGCCATTAGAAATCTTATGGCATTTCCGTAAGGAATTAGGGTTTCTAGAGTCAGAGGCAAGAAATTCTTCATACTTCTCTTGATCAAACTCGATAACGAGTGACTCGACCATGTTGCTAACTGGTATCATATCGGATTGAGCTACCACCTATTCATGAGAGATGATAGGGGTCTCCAGCAGAGTCTCCAATCTTCTATTCGCCATAAAATCATAAATGATTCTTTATTGAATTTTCTCAATAAAATATTATAATTTCAACGGCTTCCCGTTTACAGAAAATAAGAAAATCTAATTTCCTCTTTATTTAAAACTGGGTTCTAGAGTAGCTATGGAGGATAATCTTGCTCTCCGTTAACACTCCGTATAAAATTTTAGTTAGCAAAAGTTTCGAGGTTTTAATAGCACCAGCACTTGGATGGAAAAGGATTCTCCTTATAATATTGATCTCCCGATCCCTTTTTCGCCTAAACTTCTACTATTTATAGAGTTTTAGAGACTCTTGAATTGATGTAACTGTCCAACAGTTGGCCTCCATGATCTGAGTATTAATTTTTTGCTTTTTGATCTGGTGGATTTATATTAAATCTCCAGAATTTGTAACCGACGTCTTTAATCCTCTGGATCGTAACTGAAATGCGGATATCAAGTTTTAGATTCACATTTCTTCTGAATGACAATTGGAACACGAATCTCAGATTTTAGATTCGTGTTTCAATCTGAATGACAATCAGAATGCTAATCTCAGACTTTAGATTTGCGTTTCAGTATGATGGCATGTTCGCTGCTTGCATGATATACTTAGACATGATGATGAGATCCTGTGGGGCCTATTCTTATTATTAAGTCTGCGAATCAAGAGAAAGAGATTCACACTTTAGTTTCATTCGTGAATCAAAGATCTCGTCTCAGCTTTTATGAAAAATAAAGCACAATTCTGTGAGAACCATGTCTTATTTCTTTTTTAGTTTATATTCGCATATTTCTCTTTATGAAAGATGATCCCAATAAAAGAAAATTCTGCCAACACTGTCATAAGAGTTCAGGTGAGAGAGAATGATGGAGGAGATTGATGGAGGGAATGAGGCATATTGAGGGTAGTTCAGTCATTTTTCATAGCTAATTAGGGTCTAATTTGAAATCTAAGGTTTAATTGGATGGAATGACTAACGGAGAGACTAAAGCGAAACAACTTAATAGTTTGGGGGACTAATATCGAAAATCAAAGTTTAAGCGACTAATATCAAAATATCGAAGATTTAAGAGATCAATATGAAAAAAACTCCTTTCTTTTTTCGAGCCTTTATTATTGTATGTTTTTTTAGTAAATGCATTGTTGTATTTTGCTTTGATTTATGCACCCTTCACATCTTATTTTTAGTACATTAATTATCATGTAATTTTATAACTTTTTTTAAGCAAAACTCATGTTTTGGGAGATTTATTTTGATTTATTAATTAGACTATCTGAAGAAATTAGTTTTCTTTTTGTGTTATTCTCAAAGTTTCTACTCTCTAATAAAAATAACATAAATGATTTGGAAAAACGCACATGAGTTTTTTGCCCTTTGAGACTTTATCCTTTTCTTTAATTTTGCAAATCATCAAATTGAACAAAGTAGTAAAAAAATTTCTTATAGTTAAAATATTATAACTAGATTATTGTACAACTAGAATGTAAACCACTGAGATATTCAACTTTCTTATTTTTACTTGTCAATTATATCTATAAATTAAATTGGATGAAATGATCCTTGCACTTTAAACTAAATTGAATAACTTGCAATATTGAATGGTATTCTCTAGTGATGGGTATCAAACATTGCATATTTATAACTCTCATATTGTCTATTTTTATATATAAATAATGCTACTTAAGTATTTTTAGTGTATTTTTCAGGTTATACCTATTCGTACAAGGAGATTGTATAAACTCATAGATGGATTAAGAAATAAAGACCAAGAAGAGGTAGAAGTTAATAAAACTACAAGAACATGAAGTTACAAAGAAGCAAAGTCAAATACAGTTAGCCAGAAAAGAAGAACAAGGCCAGAGCTTCATGCAGAAGAAAGCAGAAGCCAAGTTTTTATTCTTTTGCCACCAATTAGCGGCAATAGTCGCCATTTGGCAGCAAGGTGGTGCTTGTAAGCGCTAAAATTTTTCTGGGGGTTTCGTTGTAATTTTAGAGCTATTCAGTTATACTCGGATTAGGATTTGGTATTTATATATTGGCCGTATCCATGTAAATTAGGGTTGGATGTAATTTATGATGCACGTTTGATTTAATAAAGATTAGGGTTTTGCCAAAGGGGTGACGGCTGCCATACTGAGCTCCAAAGATAATTATATTGCTATTCATTACTTTCTAGTGAGTAGAAATATTTTATTTTATTTTTAGATATATTTAAATTTTTTCTAGTGTAGCTTTTTAATAGTTTTCATAGAAAAATAGGATTTTTTATGCTTTCTAATAATAAAAATATAATCTTGTTAATTAGTAACATGAGTAACTAAGTTAGTTTAGCTTTAGAATGTACATGAAACTAGGAATCAACCATATAATTTCTTTTTATTTTTTTTTTTCTAAAATAAAATAATAAAGACATGATTTCTATGAAAAGATTAAAATACAATAACTTGTAAATTAATGTTTTGATAGGTTATACTTGAGTTATATTTCTTGATAGCCTATACTTAGTTAGGATTTGGAGTTGTTGAATTTCATCTTCTCCATAAAATTATCTAATGATTTATTTTATTTTTATAAAAAGTATTATTTTTGGTGAATTATACTTGCACGCCACTTGATAGTTCATAATTAAAACACTTTAAACAAAGATTAAAACTAAAAGATCAGTTTTTATGATAGGAAAAAGAAAATAGAAGTAAAATTGGTTGTAAACAAGTAGATTCCATATCCTAAGCTAATTAGAATAAAAAAAATCAACTTAGTACGCATAGTTAGCTTGGAAGAATAATAGGAGAAGCTAGAAAGCAAAATACCTTAGGTTCTCGTGGAAATGACCTGTAAAACACTACAACCAACACCTGCTATTACAGTAGATTATTCACATCAAGTTTTTGGCGCCGTTGCTGGATATCAATGTTGTTTTCTTACTTTTTCTAATATTTTACTGGTTAACAGTGTGTGTTGATGCACAGGGACTTAGAAATTCAGATACAGAAAGCAAAAAGGGACGAGAGATGTCTCGGAGTGCACTGCAAAACCCAGGAAGATAAACTCCCTACTTTTGTTGCCAAACAACGATAATAACCTTCATTTGGTGGCAGTTCTGATGAGTCTCTCCCCCTATTTTTCTCCTCTTTTGTATTTTAGTCTCTAGTTCTAAAAATAAAAAATAGAAACAGTAGGACATCATAATTTTCTTTGGTCATATATCTTCCACCGTTTCATCTCACTGCACCCCACTTCATGCATTAGTTTAGAAAACTCACGCATCCACTCACGATCGTTGGTTCATGCCATATTGGACCCGTAATCAATTTGGTCAACATGTGAGATAAAATATGTTCATGGAAGACAAGATGAATCACCTAATCTCGATCCTTCAGGATTGATGTTATCCGCTGCGCATTTCACTACCATCGTGCATAAAGCTCCCACCAGTAGTGGGTAATAACTAAGAATTAAAACTGCAGTACATTACTATGCTTCCAAAATTCACTAGATCTGATTTTGAGGATGCATATCTTTTCATCAGTGAATTTCAGAAAGTATGCATAATAATTAAACTGCAACATCTTCCGGAGGACGCAATTAAGCTCCATTTTATCCCGTCGCTCTCAAGAATAATGCCAAGAAGTGGTTGTACAGTATGCCTACTGATTCAATCATTACTTAGAATAAATTTGTTATGGTATTTCTCAAGAAGTATTATCCTATGCATAAGACGACCAAAATACGTAATGCTATTAATCAATTCCGTTAAGTACCAGGAGAACCCTTCTGGAAGTACTTGGAATGGTTCAAGGACCTATTAACTCAGTGCCCCCACCATGTAATTGCAAAGTGGAGGTTATGCCAAATTGTTTATGAAGGACTTGATTGCAACAAAAATAACAACTAAGCCTTTTATCCCAAGTATCTGGGATAGGCTATATGAACCAAAAAAGAATCATGCTGGATCGATCACTTTGATAGTCCTTCTCTATTCATCTCTATCAAGTAATATCTTCTCATTTAAATCTCTATAATCCATATCTTTTCGTATCATCTCCATTCATATTTTCTTCGGTCTTCCCTTCGTTCTTTTAATTTGTCCTACATTGATAAACTCTCCTCATCAAATTGGTGCATTTGTATGTCTACGTTACACATGACCAAACCATCGTAAGTAATTTTTTTGTATCTTCTCATCGATGGGAGTTACACCTAGTTTAGCACGAATATCTTCATTTCTCACTTTATCTCTCCTACTATTTCCGCATATCAATTAGAGCATGCGCATCTCTGCTACACTTATCTTCTATGAATGACGTTTCTTTATAGCCCAACATTCCGTATAATATAATAAAACTGGCCTAATAGAAGTCCTATAAAAAAATTTCTTCAGTCTTAACGGAATATTAGGACACATAAAACTCTCGTTGCACTCCTGTATTTCAACCAGTCAGTTTATATCCTATGGTTAACATCATTATCAATATTTCCATTATTCTGAGTAATAAAACCAAAATACCTAAACTGACTGCTCATTTGTATCTTTTTCCCATCCAGTTTTACAGTATTATAGTTTATAGTCCGTCATATACTCTGTTTTAAACCTACTCAATCTAAAACTTCTAGATTCTAATGTGTGCCTCCATAACTCTAACTTGGCATTCAACACTACTCTTGTCTCATCAACTAAGATAATATCATTAGCAAATAGTATACACCAAGGTATCTCATTCTGAATAGATCTAGTAAGCCCATCCATCACTATAGCAAATAAGAACGGGCTCTATGCAGATCCTTGATGAAATACAATTATGATAGAAAAATACTTGTTAAACCACCATATGTTCTGACAACTATTTCATCATACATGTCCTTAATTATATTAATATACTTGATGGAAACTCTTTTCTTCATTAATGTCTACGAAAATACCTCTCTTGGTACCTTATTATATATTTTCTCTAAGTTAATAAATACTATATGCAAATCTCTATTTCTCTCTCGGAATCGCTCTATAAATTGACAAAATAAATGAATAGTTTCTGTCGTCGATCGCCCCGACATAATTCCAATCTGGTTCTCTTATATTTTAATAGTTTGCCGCAATCTATATTCAATAACTCTTTCCTAAAGCTTTATAGTGTGACACATGAGTTTTATTCCTTGGTAGTTAGAATAATTCTTAATATCACCCTTATTTTTATGCAGAGATACTAGGGTACTTTTCCTCCATTTATTTGGTATTTTTTTAGTTTGTCAAATCTTATTAAAAAGATCTGTCAGCCAACTCACACCAATCCCTCCATATTATCTCCATACCTTTATAGGAATCTCATCTGGACAAGAGGTTTTCTTGATTTCATCCTCTTCAAACCCTCTTTTACTTCATATTCTTTAATTCTACGCATAAAAGTATGATTCATATCCTCATATTGAATAGTAAGATCTTCCAAATCTTGAGTAAAACTACCATTATATAATTTATCAAAATAATTTTTCCATCTATTTTTAAAGAATATTAAAAATTAACTGCAAGTGCACAGGTCGTCCCACAGGGATCTCAGGTGTTTTTACGATTCTTACTATTTCTATAGTCTAGCGGATTAACGAAGGATTCTAGGTTGAAGTTTGGTTGTTCTAATTAGCCTAGAATCTAAAATCCACTAGTTTCCAACCATTTATTTACTTCTATTATTTTCTTCTTTCATAAAAAGGTGATCTTTTAGTTTAATCTTTATTTAAAGTACTCTAAGTATGAGCTATCAAGTGGTGTGCAAGTATAACTCATCAAAGATACTACTTTTCATAAAAACAAACTAAATCATTAGATAAATCTATGATAAAAATGAAAACCAACAACTCCAAATCCTAACTAAGCATAGGCTATCAAGAAATTTAACTCAAGTATAACCTATTAAAGTATTAATCTACGAGTTCTTGTATTTTAATTTTTTCATGGAAAAATCATATCTTTATTTATTTTAATTAGGAGAAAAATACTAGAGAGCAATTACATGGTGGATCCTAACTTCATCTACATCCTAGAGCTAAACTAATTAGCTACTCATGATTCTAGAAAGTAATTAAATCTAATATAAAAAGCAAATAAATCTATACTAAAAAGCAATTAAAAAAAAGCAAATAAAGAGTTAAAAGCAATGGCTTACCTCTGGAGTACGGTATTGTGGTCGTCACTCCTTCAGCAAAACCCTGATTTTATTAGATTAAAAACAAGTACAAAACTTACAGGATTTTCTTAGAATACAAGGATACAGCCAATATATAGGTTTCGGAAATCAAATCCTAATTCTAACAGAACTAAAAAACTACAAAGTTATGTCGAATCCACGGACAAAAACTCAGTGCATGGAGCCCACATTTGGCCGCTAGTTCACTGAAAATACCGCCATTTGGTGGCTATATTTTGTGAACATTGGTTGAAATTTCTTCCACACGAGTCTCTTGTCTTGTTTGTTTAAGTTTCGTGACTATATTCGACTTTGAGTCTCTTCAACATCGTAGTCTCGTAGTTTTGCTCACTTTGGAAACTTTTCTGGCTTGATTTTCCAATCCAACTCTGATTTCATGTCATCTCCTTGTATGAATTGGATTACCTGAAAAAGGCACTAAAAATACCCGAGTAACATTATTTATATACAAAATAGGTAATATGAAGGCTATAAATACGCAATATATGGTACTCATCAATTTCATCCTCTTCAAACTCTCTTTTACCTCATATTCTTTAATTCTACGCATAAAACTATGATTCATATCCTCATATTGAATCGTAAGATTTTCCAAATCTTGAGTAAAACTACCATTATATAATTTATCAAAATAATTTTTCCATCTATTTTTAATCTCTTCGTCTCGAGCTAGAATCTTCTGATTCTCATTTTTAATACACTTTAGAGTACATAAGTCTCTAGACTTTCTCTCTTTATTCGAACAATTCTATATATATCATTTTCTGCCTTTTAATTATCCAACTTCTCGTATATTTGTTTATATAATTTAGTTTTTACATCCCGAACAATTTTTTTAGCCTCCTTCTTCGCTAGTTTATACTTCTCAAAACTTATTCTATCATTATTATTATAATTCTTTTTCAAATCTCCATAAAAATCTCGCTTGATCATAATAGCATTTTTACCTCTTCGTTCCACCATAATGTATTCTTATATGGTGGTGCACCGCCCATCAACTCACCAAATATATTTTTAGTTATTCTCTTAATACAGCTAGCTATTTTGTTCCATATTACATTATGATCGCTCCAATATACTTATTGTACTACTCTATCTACAAAAACTTTTTGATTACCTTGTAATTGTCACCACTTAATCTTAGAATATAACTTATACTTAATTTTTTAAAGTCTCTTTCTAATCTGAATATGTAAAACTAAGAGTCTATGTTTTGCCTGGCACAATCTTACAATCGATACAACTAATTCTATCTACCATCCTAGGTAAAAAAAAATCTATTTGGCTCGCATTCGATCCACTTTTAAAAGTATCAAATGAGAAACTCTCCTTTTAAACCAAGTATTCACTAAAATCAAATCATAAGACAAAGCAAAATCTAGAATTGAATTACCTGCTTTATTTTTTTCTCCAAAACTAAATCTTTCATGTATACTATCATACACATTATGACTAGTTTCTACATATTCATTAAGATCACTACCAATAAATTATTTTTTCTAGCTGGTATTCCTTATATTATCTCATCTAGATCCTCCCAAAATTGATATTTACTAAATTCATCAAGTCCTACTTGTGGTGCATAGGCACTAATGATATTAAAAATCTCTCTATCTAAAATAAGTTTAAATAATAAAATTCTATCACTCTTCATCCTAACATCCACTATATCACCAAGTAATTGTTTATATATGATCAGACCTACCCCATTACAATTTCCATCTCTACATGTATACTAAAGTTTATAACCTTAAGGCTCTATAACTTTAGCCTTTTCACCTGCCCACTTAGTCTCCTGCACGCACAAAATATTAACCTTCTTTCTAATCATAGTATCAACTAACTCTACTAATCTACTTATAACGGAACCTATATTCCATGATGCCAACCGAAACCTATATTTATATTTATGAGCTAACTTCTTTATCGCCACCCGCTCATTAAGATGTGGAAACCCTCTTATATTTGATCCCACATCTGGATGCTGACGTGGCACATCACTTCTAGGCGACAACCTAGCAACCCTCACATATTTTTTACTATACTCGAGCTCCGATGTGGTGTGTCACTCAGTAGGGAACGTCCCAACGAAATTCATATTTTGGCTCATGTTATAATATGTGACAATATTTTACGCTGACTATCACCGAATTACCACAACCCTCCTCCTTTATCCTAGCTAGGGATAGACAGTGAAAGGATAAATCTTTAAACACAATACTGGCGGAGTTATATGAGAAAGACTCGATTACATATCATAAGATAAATATTTAAGCACAGCACAGCGCGTCGCTCAGTATGAAGGACTTGATTACATATCCAAAACTCTTCTTGAGTCCATGTATCAGAGAGAGTTCATGAGAAAGAATGAGGATGAGGTATGAAAATTCCTTGAGGACTTATCGTGGAAAACTATGCAATGGGAGAGTCCCGCTAAGGAACCCAATGCATCAAATTTTGCACATAAGGATAGGATTCATAGCGTCAACAACTTTATAACTGCAGAACCTAAGATTGCAGCCCTTATGAGGAGAATTGAGGCTTGGAGACTTCCAGTATTCCACCGATGGGTCAAGTTAATCAAGTACAAGTTCCCACTTGTTTTAACTATGGAACTCCGAATCATGTTATAAAGGAGTGTCCTTTATTAAAGAATCTCATGGTCCAACACTTGAGCAGGCTAATGCCTTATATCAACGACCCATGAACAATTTTTAAACTCCTACATATAATCCAGACTGGAGGAACTATCCAAATTTCTCATGGGATCAAGGAAAATATCAGGGAAACCCCAACCCTAACATACCACCCAATGGTCAGATTTCGAGACCTAATGTGGGTGTATATCAACACTCAAATGCTACTAATCAAGGAACAATTAGAATAGACCACATGCACATAATCAATCATATCCACAACAGGGGTCTAATATTGATTATGATAGATGGCTAATGACACTTGAAAGGAATATGGAGAACTTTTCAAGACAATATCCAATTTAGACACACAAATATAAAATTTAATAAAAATATCTACTGACTTTATACAACAGACTGACCAACAACTTCTTGTAAGTTCTCAGTCAATCAAGAATATAGAGCAGTAAGTTGGACAGTTAGCCACACAGCTGAGTGAGCAGGGCTAGGTACCTTTTTGAGCCAACCAATAATGAGCCCCAACTCCAACTCATCTCAGTCTGTTTCATCCCATATTCACCAATATAATGTTATTCACATGCTCAGATATAGAAATTAAGTGGACAATAATATAGTCATGTATCCTAATCTCACTCCTATTATGCCGCAGGCAACACCATCTTTTCCATCTCTTTCTCCATATCTATCTCCATCATCTCTATTCTCATCACATGCTCATTCAGAAGAACCATTTCTAAATCGAAAGCACCATATCCCAATCGGTTTAGGAAGCCTTCACCGCAAGTAGAGAAGATTCTTAAAATATTTCAGCAAGTGAAGATTAATATTCCACTCCTTATATTATGCAACAAATTCTCACTTATGCCAAATTTCTCAAGGATTTGCATACTAAGAAACGAGCAAGAAACGTTTCTGAGAAACTTTATCTTGCTGCAAATATATTGCAAATCCTCTCTAACTCCTTTCCTATCAAATACAAAGATCCTGGTTCCTCCATAATCTCATACACCATTGGGAACACTACATTTTACAGAGCGTTGCTTGATTTAGAGGCAAGTGTTAACTTGCTTTTTTACACTATTTATCAACAACTGGGGTTAGGAAAGATTCAACCTACCAAGGTCACATTACAGCTAATTGATCGTTCGATCAAGAGACCAATTGGCATGGTTGAAGATGTGCTCATCAAGATCAGCGAGTTCATCTTTTTTGTAAACTTTATTGTCTTAGAAACTGAGCCGATTTTCAATCTACGGAATTAAATTCCTGTTATCTTAGGTAGATCATTCGTTGCAACTTTAAATGCATTAATTGATTGCATGAGTGGTCTCATGAAGCTATCATTTGGGAATATGACTATGGCATTGAATATATTCAATATGGATGAGCATAAACGAGCTCCCTCATTGAGGTAAACATGGGTCATAGTTTGCACTCTCATTCGATTTCTTGCGCTGATGAACCCTCATTTGAGCAAATTTTAAAGATGAGCTCATGTTATTAGCCGAATCTAAATCAACGTATGATGACACTTATACAAGTGTGTCATTTATTTATAAGCAAACTTTTGAGGGTTTATTTACAGAGGAACTCACACTACTTTATGAGTTAGAAGGGCCACCATACTTCACAGTTGGTTCACTTGATCATATTACACTTTTCACACCTCACAATATTCCTACATGTGTGCTTGTTACTAATAATGATTGGCATGTTTATAATGAAGAATTATTTAATCCAATTATTAATGCTTACATGAGAAAAAAGAAAAAGCGAGGATGACATAAGAAACAGACATGTAATTTCATAACTTGTTGGAGGATGACGAGACATAATAATTCACCCACTTTAAATTTAAATTGCAAACATTATGAAAGCGGGAAGCAATTGAGAGGTCGTAACCACTTTCCATATATTAATAGGGTGACCATATTGAGATCGTGATTTTTCACGACTCTTATTAGTTATATATTATATGTTAAATAGTTTTTATCTTTATTTTACTATCCTTAGTGTATGAGGGCATACACGACTTTAGGTATGGGGAAGTGAGTTAGGAGATTTTTGTATTTTCTAGGATTTTGAGTTATTTTAGGATTTTTATTTTATTTTTATATTTTTCTATTTTACACTTTGGGTAGTTTTTATGGTATAAAAAAAGAAAAAGAAAAAAATGAAAAGAAAAAATAAAAAATATTTTCTGCAATAAATCAATCTAATTATAAATAAAAGAATAAATTTAGATTTGAAATTTGATAGTAGAGTAGATTGGATAATACACTTAGAATTTTATAAAAAAATTAAAATCTGAAAATAAATACTGCTAATGGTAATTTTGAAGTAAATATGCATCTATTTTTCACTTCACAATAGTTTAATTGATTAAGGATAAGAATATAACAATTGAGTTGTCTCTCTCTAAAAAAGAAAAAAGAAAAAAAAGAATAAAGAGGTGAGCCTGGTACTTAAGGCAATGATCCTTTAGAAATAAAAAAGTTTCTTGAGAATTAATAAGTAGTTGGGTATTTGCACCTAAGTAAGCGTGAATATTCACATGAATGGTATTTTTAAGATATAAAGTATGATCAAGTAATCGGATATTTGCGCTTAAGAAAATATGAATATTCACATGAAAGGTAAAATATTCAGAGTATGATCCAAGTAATCAGTTATTTACACCTAAGCAAACGTGAATATTTGAATGAAAGGTGAAATATTCATAAAAAAAGAAAAAAAATGAAAACAATATTTGGAGAGAACAGATGAATCATGAGTTAGATAGGATTTAAATTATTGATTAGATTATCACACGTGCACAAAGATATATAGGAGCTAATGAATTATTTATTAGTGAGTATTAAAAGATAGGATTTGAATTTTTGATTAAAATGATAAATATATTTGATATTATGCTTGATTTGAAAATTAATAATCTAAATACGTCCTTAAGTTTGTACATTTGTGAGATTAATTATAGAAAATATCAAAAGATTTTTCTTTCTTTTGTATATAAGATTTTTATTTTTATTGATTTGTGGTTATCTTTATTTTTTTCTTTATTCCTTAATCTATCTTATTCACGATGTTTATGGGTAACAACATTGGAAACCCTCACGAGACAAAACTCGTCCACTAGGATAATCTAGAGATTTAATGGCTTGTTGCACGTGTTAAGTACAACTGTAATTCCTGCGAAAGTGAGTCAGGATTTTTCTTTTTCTTTTTAGATTTAGGTTTTGCTCGATAACTAGCAAAAGATTGGTGTAGGAGTGTGATGAGCATCATACATTGCATATTTATAACCCTCATATTGTTTATTTTGTATATAAATAATGTTACTCGGTTATTTTTAGTGTATTTTTAGATTAGATCTATTTCTACAAGGAGATGGCATAAATTCATAGATGAATTAGAAAACCAAGTCTAAAAAGAGTTAAAAGTGAATAAAACTACAAGAACATGAAGCTAAGAAGAACTAAACTCAAAGACAGTTAGTCAGATGAGAGGAACAAGACCAGAGCTTCATGCAGAAGAAAGCAGAAGACAAGTTTTTACGATTTTGCCGCCAGTTGGCGGCAATAGTTGCTATTTGGTGGAAAGATAGTGTCCATAAGTGCTGAAATTTTTACAAAGACTCATTATAATATGGTAGCTATTCAGTTCTACTCAGATTAGGGTGGGTTTGGTATTTCAAGACCTATATATTGGCTGTATCCTTTTAAATTAGGGTTGGATATAATTTATCTTGCACTTTTAATTTAATAAATATTAGGTTTTGCCGAAGGGGTGACGGCTATCATGCTGAGCTCCAGAGGTAATTCCATTGTTGATCATTGCTTTCTAGTGAGTAGAAATATTTTATTTACTTTTTAGATAAATTTAAATACTTTCTAGTGTAGATTTTTAATAACTTTTATAGAAAATAGGATTTTTAATGCTTTCTAATAATAAAAGTATAATCTTGTTAATTAGTAACATGAGTAGCTAGTTTTATTTAGCTCTAGGCTGTAGATGAAATTAGGAATCAACCATGTAACTGGCTTTTATTATTTTCTTTCTAAAATAAAATAATAAAGACATGATTTTTCTATGAAAATATTAAAATACAATAACTTGTAGATTAATGCTTTAATAGGTTACACTTGAGTTAAATTTCTTGATAGCCTATGATTAGTTAGAATTTGGGGTTGTTGATTTTTATCTTTTTCATAAAATTATCAAATGATTTAGTTTATTTTTAAGAAAAGTAGTATTTTTTATGAGTTATACTTGTACACCACTTGATAGTTCATACTTAGAACAGTTTAAATAAAGATTAAAACTAAAAGATCAGTTTTTATAATAGAAAGAAGATAATAGAAATAATATTAGTTGTGAACTAGTGGATTGCATATTCTAGGCTAATTAGAATTACAAAAAATCAACATAGAAAAGGTGGAAAGCAAAACACCATAGATTCTCATGGAAACAATCTGTAAATTGTTACAACTGACACTTGCTCTTGTAGTAGATTATTCACATCATCCAGCATAATAAAATTATCCATATTAGTCTTGTTGAAGTTCATGTTCATTAATGGGAAGTTATATACTGAATGTTGTAAAATGATCTTGAACTATGGCTTTAATGATTTGGTGATTTAAAGAAATATCTTATAGATAGTATACAATGAGATTAATCAATGTTTTAATCTCATCATTTATGTTTTAAATGCAATAGTTTGATCCAATGTTTCATTGATCTAGACTACCATATTAGTAAGCTTCGGTAAACTGATGTACCTTTCCACTAACAATTTAAAGACTTGAATGAAAGAATTCATTGCTTGCAATGGTTTTTAACCCAATTCGTCTCGCAGCAAGCTTCATCGCTATAGTTATGATCATTCTCTAAGACCGACAACTTTTTTTTACTCTCTTTTACATGTTAGCATGATTTCTTTATGTAGTTAAAACATTAAAAAAAATCATGGGTCAATGGGGAACTAAAAGAATAAATGGTACTCATGCTTTAAGAGTTGTACTATCATGTGGTTGCATCCGATCTAAGATACATAATCTAGGAGGTTTTGAGTTACTATCGAGTTATTATATTTTAAGGGTCATGTGCCTAGGACTTTATGCTCATATTACATTCTATCTAAATATCTTATGGCATGTCATAGGGCAGTAGCAGGAATAATGGTTGTGGTCCGGATATGGATGGATACTCGTAAAGTATGTAATATACAACAACAACTAAGCCTTTTATCCTAAGTAATTGGGGTAGGCTACATGAACCAAAAAAGAATCACGCCGAATTGATCACATTGATAATCCTTCTCCATTCATTCCTATCACGTAATATCTCCTCATTTAAACCTCTAGAATCCATATCTTTTTGTATCATCTGCATCCATATTTTTTTCGGTTTTTCCTTCACTCTTTTAAATTATTCCACATTGATAAGCTTCCCTCATTGAACTGACACGTTTGTAGGTCTAAGTTGCACATGACTAAACTATTGTAAGCGATTTTCTTGCATCCTCTCCTCGATGAGAGCTACACCTATCTTAGCACAAATATCTTCATTTCTCACTTCATCTCTCCTATTTGTAGGTCTACATTGCACATGAACAAACTATCGTAAGTGATTTTCTCGCATCCTCTTATCGATGGAAACTACACCTATCTTAGCACAATTGTACTGTTTTGCCGCCAGTTGGTGGCAATAGCTGCCATTTGGTGGAAAGATGGGGCCTATAAGTGCTGAAATTTTTACAGAGATTTCATTATAATTTTGTAGCTATTCAGTTCTACTCAGATTATGGTGAATTTGGTATTTCAAGGCCTATATATTGGTTGTATTCTTGTAAATTACTGTTGGATATAATATATCATGCACTTTTATTTAATAAAAATTAGGGTTTTGTCGAAGGGATGACGGCTGCCATACCAAACTCCAGAGGTAATTCCATTGCTGCTCACTGCTTTCTAGTGAGTAAAAATATTTTATTTACTTTTTATATAAATATAAATGCTTTGTAGTGTAGATTTTTAATAGCTTTCATAGAAAATAGGATTTTTAATGCTTTCTAATAATAAAAATATAATCTTGTTAATTAGTAACATGAGTAGCTAGTTTTATTTAGCTCTAGGTTGTAGATGAAATTAGGAATCAACCATGTAATTGGCTTTTATTGTTTTCTTTCTAAAATAAAATAATAAAGACATGATTTTTCTATGAAAAGATTAAAATACAATAATATGCAGATTAATGCTTTAATAGGTTACACTTGAGTTAAATTTCTTGATAGCCTATACTTAGTTAGGATTTGTGGTTGTTGATTTTTATCTTTTTTATAAAATTATCTAATGATTTAGTTTATTTTTATGAAAAGTAGTATTTTTGATAAGTTATACTTGCACGCCACTTGATTCTTCATATTTAGAATAGTTTAAATAAAGATTAAAACTAAAAGATCAGTTTTTATAATAGGAAGAAGATAATAGAAATAATATTGGTTGTGAACTAGTGGATTGCATATCCTAGACTAATTAGAATAACAAAAAAATCAACTTAGAAAAGCTAGAAAGCAAAACACCTTAGATTCTTGTGGAAACGATCTGTAAAGCGTTACGACCGACACCTGCTCTTGCAGTAGATTATTCACATCATCCAGAATAATAAAATTATGCATATTAGTCTTGTTGAAGTTCATGTTCATTAATGGGAAGTTATATACTGAATGTTGTAAAATGATCTTGAACTATGGCTTTAATGATTTGGCGATTTAAAGAAATATCTTATAGATAGTATACAATGAGATTAATCAATGTTTTAATCTCGTCATTTATGTTTTAGTTGCAATAGTTTGATCCAATGTTTCATTGAACTAGACTACCATATTTGTAAGCTTCAATAAACTGATGTACCTTTCCACTAACAATCTACAGACTTGAATGAAAGAATTCATTGCTTGCAATGGTTTTTAACCCAATTTGTCTCGCAGCAAACTTCATCACTATAGTTATGATCATTCTCTAAGACCGACAATTTTTTTTTACTCTCTTTTACACGTTAGCATGATTTCTTTATGCAGTTAAAACATTAAAAAAAATCATGGGTTCAATGGGGAACTAAAAGAAGAAATGGTACACATGCTTTAAGAGTTGTACTATCATGTGGTTGCATCCTATCTAAGATACATAATCTAGGAGGTTTCGAGTTACTATCGAATTATTATATTTTAAGGGTCATGTGCCTAGGACTTTATGCTCATATTACATTCTATCTAGATATCTTACAGCATGTCATAGGGCAGTAGCAGGAATAATGTTTGTGGTCCGGATATGGATGGATACTCGTAAAGTATGTAATATACAATAACAACTAAGCCTTTTTATTCCAAGTACTTGGGGTAGGCTATATTAACCAAAAAAGAATCACGTCGGATCAATCACATTGATAATTCTTCTCCATTCATTCCTATCATGTAATATCTCCTCATTTAAACCTCTAGAATCCATACTTTTCGTATCATCTCCATCCATATTTTCTTCGGTCTTTCTTTCACTCTTTTAAATTATTCTACATTGATAAGCTCCCCTCATCGAACTGACGCATTTGTAGGTGTACGTTGCACATAACCAAACTATCATAAGTGATTTTCTCGCATCATCTCATCGATGGAAGTTATACCTATCTTATCACAAATATCTTCATTTCTCACTTCATCTCTCCTAGTGTTGCTGCATATCCAGCGAAACGCGCATTTCTAATTCACTTATCTTCTGTGATGACGTTTCTTTATAGCCTAGCATTCCGTAACATATAATAAAACTAACCTAATAACAGTCCTATAAAATTTTCTCTTCAGCCTTAACGGAATTTTATGGTTGCATAAAACTCCTATTACTCCTCCATTTCAACCAACCAGCTTGTATCTTTTGGTTGGCATCACTATCAATATCTCCATCTTTCTGAATAATAGAACCCAAATACCTAAGCTGACTACTCATTTGTATCTCTTATCCTTCTAGTGTTACAACACTATAGTTTAGGGTATGTCGTTTACTAAATTTACATTGCATATACTCTGTTTTAGACCTACTCAATTTAAAACCGCTAGATTCTAATGTGTGCCTACATAACTCTAACTTGGTATTCACCCCTGCTCTTGTCTCATCAATTAAGATAATATCATAAGCAAATAGCATACACCAAGATATCTCATCCTGAATAGTTCTAGTAAGCTCATCCATTACTATAGCAAATAAGAACGGGCTCAATGCAGATCCTTGATGCAATCCAATATTAATAGAAAAGTACTTATTAGATCACAACATATTCTAACATTGACTACTACTCCATCATACATATCCTTAATTATGTCAATATACTTGATAGGAACTTTTTTCTTCATCAATGTCCACCAAAATACCTCTCGTAATACCTTATCATAGACTTTCTCTAGGTTAATAAATACAATATGTAAATATCTATTTCTCTATCAGAATCGCTATATAAGTTGACGAAATAAATGAATAGTTTCTGTCATTGATCGCCCTAGCATGAATCCAAGCTAGTTCTCTAATATTTTAATAGTCTTCCTCAATCTATATTTAATTACTCTTTTCCAAAGCTTCATAGTATGACACATGAGTTTTATTTCATAGTTAGAATAACTATGAATATCACCCTTATTTTTATATAGAGATATTAGGGTACTCTTCCTCTATTTATTTGGTATTTTCTTAGTTTGCCAAATCTTATTAAAATGATCTGTCAGCAACTTTACACCAATCCATTTTAAGTATCTCCATATCTATATAGGAATCTCATCTGGGCCAACAGTTTTTCTTAATTTTATTTTCTCCAAAACCTCTTTTACTTCAGATTCTTTACCATAAACCTACTATTCATATCCTCACACTGAATAGTAAGATCTTTCAAATCTTAAGTAAAACTATCATTATATGATCTATTAAAATAGTCTTCCATCCTTTTTTAATTTCTTCGTCTCGAACTAAAACCTCTGATTCTCATCTTTAATAAACTTTACAATACATAAAACTCTAGACTTTCTCTATCTTATTCGAGTCATATAGCCTTTTTTGCCTCTTTATTGACCAACTTCTCGTATATTTGTTTATATAATTTAGTTTTTGTATCTCGAACAGTTTTCTTAGCCTCCTTCTACCTCTCAAACCTTGTTTCATCATATTCTTCTTCAAAGCTCTATAAAGGTTCCGCCTGATTTTAATAGTATTTTTTACCTGTTCATTCCACCATGATGTGTCCTTATATGGTAGAGCACCATCCTTCGGCTCACCAAATATATCTTTAGCTACTCTTTTAATACAACTAGCCATTTTATTCCATATTATATTAGAATCATTATACTCCCTCCAATCTGCTTCTTATACTACTCTATCTATAAAAAAAAATTGATTATCTTCTAATCACCACCACTTAATTTTAGAATCTAACTTATACTTAATTTTTCTAAGTCCTTTTCTAATCCAAGTATCTAAAACTAAGAATCTATGTCGGGCAACTACACTCTCACCTTATAATCGATGCAACTGCCTCTATCTACACTCTTAGTTAGAAAGAAATCTATTTAGCTCGCACTCATTTTTAAAATTAATCAAGTGAGAAACTCTCTTTTTGAACCAAATATTTACTAAAATCAAATCATAAGACAAAGTAAAATTTAGAATTGAGTTACCTACTTCCTTTCTTTTTTCAAAACTAAATCATCCATGTACACTATCAAACCAATTACGACTAGTTCCTATATAACTATTGAGATCATCATCAATAAATAGTTTTACTCTAGCAGGTATTTCTTATATTATTTCATCTTGATCCTTCCAAAATTGATATTTACTAGATTTATCAAGTCATATTTATAGTACATAGGCACTAATGACATTGAGAATCTCTCTATTTAAAATAAGTATAACTAATAAAATTCTATCACCCTTCCTCCTAACGTCACTACATCCACAAGTAATTGTTTATCTTTGATCACACCTACCCCATTATGATTTCTATCTCTATCTATATACCAAAGTTTATAACCCTATGGCTCTATAACTTTACCTTTCTCACCTATCCACTTAGTCTCTTGCACGCATAAAATATTAATCCTTCTTCTAATATAACATTAACTAACTTTGCTAATCTACTTGTAAGGAAACCTATGTCCCATGATGCCAATCAAATCCTATGTTCATGAGCTAAGTTCTTTACTTTCACTCGCTCATTAAGGTGTGAGAACTCTCTTAAATTTGACACCATATCCAGGCGTCGACATGGCTTGTAGTTTCTGGGCGACGACCTACCAACTCTCATAAATTTTTCACTACATCCGGATTACGATATAGCATGTCACTTAGTAGGAAACGCCCCAACGAAATTCATATTTTGGCTCATATCATAATATATGATAATATTTTATGCTGACTGTCACTGGCCTACCACAACCCTCCTCTTTTATCCTACCTTGGGACAGATAAATTTTTAAGCATGGCACTAGCGAAGTTTGTAAACTATGTAATATATTTCTCCTAATAGTTTGATTTAATTTACAATAAATAGCGACATAATTAAACTTGTTTTTATATGTATGTTTAATTCTATATTACAATGCTTTATTCTAGTACAGTCATGATAATGTTTAAACTACTGCATGCTCGATCATAACCATTCTCAAGAAAGTTGGACTAAATCAGTGATTTACACTATGCAAGAGATTGTTTTAATATTGCCTTCATGTGTTTTCTTTTTATTCATTTTTGTACAGTAAATACATGCATGTATATATACATATAAACACACACGCGCACGCATGCGCGCGCACACACACCCCACATAATGCATACACTGAGGAAGGCGAAGGAGCTTATTAGGTGCTTCTAGTTATTAGATCATGATTATAGAATTTTCTTATTTATTTTCTTATTGGTTCAATGAAGCTCGATTCTTATTTTTTTTTCATAGTTTATTCTAGATTTTAATAAACTTAAAATTCTCTCAAGTATCTTAGATTGATTATTATTTGGATTAAAGAAATTATTTTTTAACTCATGCTATCTTATTGATATATGTGTTTAGGTGGTGATATGATGTAGTATATATTCATTTACTATATATTTAAGGCTTGACGTATTCATTTTCGATATGTTGTCGTATACTACCCACATCTTGGGATGCGAGACATTACATAACCAGATACATGATCAAACATTCAAATAAGTAATCTTAGAAACACAGACAAAAAAAAAATCTGCATCGATCCTTTTCATCTTAAAAATAAGCAACTTAATAACTAAACTAATGATTTCTTTGTTGTGTTATTCTCAAGCTTTCTACTTTCTAATAAAAATAACAAAAATCAGTTGGTAAAAAAACACATAAGCTTTTTGCACTTCTCAATATTTTCTACTTTTGTTTAAATTTGCAATAATCAGACTTAATTAAGCAATAAAAGAACTCTTTATGGTTGAGATAATATAAGTAGATTATCATATAACAGGAATGTAAAATCATTGAGATATTCAACTTTTCTATTTTTTATTGTCAATTATTTTTAAGTTAAATCGGATGAAATGATCCTTACATTTTAAACTAAATTGAATAACTTGCAATTTTGAATGGCATTTGAATGGCATTCTGTAGCACTATAAATTATCCATTAGTCTTATTGATGTTCCTGTACTATTCGTTAACAGGAAATTATGTATTTAAGATTGCAAGATGATCTTGAACTATAACTTTAATGATTTGTCGATTTAAAGAATATTTTACAGCTATTATGCAGCAAGATTAATCAAAATATGAATTCTCTTAGGTTTCATATTTTTTTATCACGTTATTTATGTTCTAATTGTAATAGTTTGATCCAATGTTGCATTAATCTAGACTACCATATTAGTAAGGTTTGGTACACTGATGTACTTTTCTCACTAACAATCAAAAGAATCGGATGAAAGAAATCGTTGCTTGTAATGGCTTTTGACCCTATTCGTCTCGTAGCAAGTTTTGACGCTATAATCATGATCATTCTCTGAGACATGCTACTCTTATTTACTCTCTTTTACATATTAGCATGATCTTTTTACATAGTTACAACATTAAAAAAAATCATGGGGTTCAATGGGGAACTAAAAGAAGAAATGGTACACATATTTTAAGAGTTATACTATAATGTAGTTGCACCCGATCTACGAGACCTAATTTAGGAGGTTTTTAATGACCACTATGTTATTATATTTTAAGCGGCATGCACCTAGGACTTTATGGTCATGTTATATTCTCTCTAAATATCTCACGGTATGTCGTAGGGTAGTAGTAGGAATTATGGCTTTGGTCCGAGTATGCACAAATACTCATAAAGTATGTGATACAATTCTCCTGAAAGTTCTATTTAATTTATAATAGATGGTGATACAATTAAACTTGTTTTATGTGTATGCTTAACTCTATTTTTATTCTAATACATTTATGATAATGTTAAACCACTGCATGTTTGACTGTCACCATCCTCAAGACAATTGGACTAAATCAATGATCTACACTATGTAAGACAGTTTTCATACTGCCCTCATTTGTTATCTTTTTCATTCATTTTTGTGCAGTATACACACACATGCACACATGCCCACCCCCACATAATGCATACACCGAGGAAGGTGAAGAAGCTAATTCTAGTTATTAGATCATGATTATAGAATATTCTTATTTATTTTCTTATTGGTTCAATAAGATAGCATGAGTTAAAAAAATAATTTCTTTAATCCAAATAATAACCAATCCAAACAATAACCAATCAATGAAGAGAACATTATGATCCTTATTTTGTTTTCATAATTTATTCCAGTTTATAATAAACTTAACATTCTCTCAAGTATCTTAGATTGATTATTATTTGGATAAGAAATTATTTTTTAACTCATGCTATCTTATTGATATATGTGTGTAGATGGTAATATGACGTGGTATATATTCATTTACTATATATTTAAGACTTGACAAATTCATTTCCCATATGTTCATATACACTACCTGAATTTTGGGATGCAGAATGTTACATAACCAGATACATAAAATTAAACATTCAAATAAATAAACTTAGAAACACTGACAAAAAAAAATACCTGTATCGATCCTTTTGATTCTAAAATAAAGCAACTTAATAACTAAACTAATCATTTCTTTGTTGTGATATTCTCAAGCTCTCTACTTCCTAATAAAAATAACAAAATTATTTGGGAAAAAACACATAAATTTTTCTCACTTCTTAATGCTTTGTACTTTTCTTTAAATTCGCAATAACCAGACTTAATTAAGCCGTAAAGAATTTCTTATGGCTGAGATAATATAACTAGATTATCGTACAACAAGAATGTAAAACTATTGAGATATTCAACTTTTCTATTTTTAATTGTCAAATATGTTTAAGTTATATTTGATGAAGTGATCCTTACATTTTAAACTAAATAGAATAACTTCCAACTTGAAAGGTATTCTGTAGCACTATAAAATTATCCTTATTAGTCTTGTTGAAGTTCATGTATTGTTCATTAACGGAAAATTATGTACTTAATATTGCAAGATGGTCTTGAACTATTGATTTAATGATTTGATAATTTAAATAAATATTTTATAATTATTATGCAACAAAATAAATCAATATGAATTGTCATATGCTTCACATTTTTAGTCTTATTATTTATGTTTTAGTTGCAATTGTTTGATCCAATGTCGCATTGATTTAGACTTCCATATTAGTACATACACTTTTCTACCTTCTATTACATGTTAGCATGGTTTCTTCATATACTTATAAGGACCATTCGCTTGGGAGTTTATGCTCATATTATATTCTCTTTAAATATCTCATGGTATGTCCTGAGGCAATAGTAGGAATAATAGCTACATTTGGAATACTCATAAATCATGTGACACATTTCTCCTGATAGTTATAATTAATTCATGATAGATAGAGACATAATAAAACTTGTTTTATGTGTATGTTTTATTCTGTTTTAAAATGTTTTATTCTAGCTCATTCATCATAATACTTATACTATGACATGTTTGGTTATCACCATCCTCAAGACAATTGGGCTAATCAATAATTTACACTATTAAAGACATAGTTCTCATGATGCCCTTTGTTTTCCTTTTCATTCATTGTGCACTGTGTGTGTATATATATAAGGATTACTGTATATGAGTCGCCAGCTCAGATAAATGATCCCATTAATTTTTATAAAATATTTTTTAGGACCACGATCTCTATCCTTTTAGCAATTGAGGATCAAATTTCTTGGGCTTCGAAGTTTATTTACCCTTTAAACAAGTGGATACAAAATGTTATATTTAGCAAAAACCGTTTGGGTCAAATTGATGAAAAACCAAATAAAAACTAAAGCCTACGAAAATAGATATGAGGAAACCTAATGCGTTAGATCATAATCCGAAAGTAATTTATAAAAACAATTATTAGAAATAGTGTAAATGAATGGTAGCGCAGCTAACTTATGTGAGTCGGCAGTTTATTTCCATTATACTCATATATATATATATATATATATATATATATATGAGAAAAATGGAAATGAGTTGACAGCTCGCACAAGTTACCTGAGCAGCAATTCATTTCACTATCTCCAATAATTATTTTTTTAAAAGTTCTTTTGGATTATGATCTAAACCCCCTAAGGTTCACTCATACCCAATTTTTTGGGTTTTAGTTTTGATTTGGTTCTCCATTAAGTTAACACAAAATTAATGGTTTTAA